>WKFP01014796.1:187817-219495 GCA_011057875.1 Pterocles orientalis | reverse complement strand
CATCTCTTATCCATTAAATACAGATTTATGTCACAGCAAAACCCCTGGTTTTATAACCCTACTAATAGTATTTTAAATACAAGCTGGGCTATGGTGCATAATAAATTCTTAGTTACGCTATTTAGACCATGCCAGCTGCAACACAGTGTTAAGGCCCAATAAGAGATGACTGTAATTAGTGTAATTTAAACACATTAGCTAAAAACCACAATAAATATTTCAGAAGTTGGGCACTTGACATTTTTGTCTTAAATAGCACGAGTATGCTGTTTAAATACACGTTTGTGTTGACTGTTGTCCATGATTTTAGATTTTAGATGTTTTCACTTCCCTAGTAGTGCACTTAAGTCAGTCATCAGCCATTATTTTATAAAGTCAGCCCTTGGTGTTTAAATTAAATTCAATTCCTTGTGGAGACTCACTGTACGCACACCTTAAACCTGACTTAAGGGCAGTCTGCAAATGCAGATAAGCAAATGAGTGTATGCAACATTTCCGAAGAGGATTGATAGGATAGTCTTTAACAATTATGTGAGATGATTAACAGGCTACCAAGCATTCTGGACAGGATGTGCCACATGTATATAGTCACTGGTATCCTGCCAAAACTGCACACACTAAAGGAAGTCTCATTAGCAGAGAGAAATGAAATAAAACTTGAACTTGTCCAAGTGGTTAAAAAGAATCTTATTGGATAAATTCAGAGACCAGCTGACTGGTCTGACTGTATGGCTACTGTTATAAAACTAAATTGTCTTGAATATTAAAATAAAATCATAAAACATGATCTCAGTTAAAAGGTCACATCATGCTTCAGAGTGAAGATTATCTTCAGCATTTTATATGAATCAAGAGTCAGTTCTGTGGAAAGAACTCAAAACAGTTCATCTGCAGAGATGCTAGTAAGACTGGGGATTATTTTATTTTATTTTATTTTATTTTATTTTATTTTAATTTCATTTAATCTGTTATCACATTTATTTTATTTCTGTGTTGGTTCTCTGGAGGTGATTAAGATTCGAATAGTTAAAATCTACTGAAAATAATCAGAAAACCGCAGATTGTTGTTACATTTTTATCATCTGGAGATATTCTTCTGTGGTGTGGGTACAAATTATTTAGTTGGACACTGACAGAGCTCTGAGAAGTCCAAGGACTATTGCCTGGTCCTTGGTAGTGAAGCACCAATGTAAAATTTATTACCTTATGCACCAGGCAACTGGAGGATTCACTGAAATTCACTGAGAGAGCTACTAAATACCTCTGAGTCGGAGAAGGATCGGATATCAAATCTGGATATGTCTGTTTTAACTTCTCATAAATCTCAGAAAATCTCACAAGTATGAAAGTGTGAAGATATCTTATTTTTATTTATTCTATTCTATTTATTCTGTTATATCTAAATTTATGACGAGATGGACCACAACTACAAGATTTGATATCAGTAACTCTCACTACTTAAGAAAATAAAAGTGTTTACCACCAGTAATTTGTTTTCATATTTGTAGTGAATAAATTTTTGGACATCAACCATCTAAATACTATCACTGTCTCTTCGATAGGTAAAGACAAAATTTTATGTTTTTTTATGCAGAGGTGAGACAATGTAGTTTTAGCAGCATCTATAGTAGGTCTGTTCATATTAGACACCTGAAAGAAATCACTTTAACTTCTATATTCTAAATGTAAACTAGCTAAACACAGTGTGGCAGCTTTCCTACATCACTGAAAATCAGACTGAAATTAGTATAATCTTCCATTTTAATTGAGGAAAAAATCCTTATCTGATACTTAATAATTCATGCTACACAACATCCACATATTTTATTTTGACTATTGTGTCTACACAAGTCAATAAATTTACAGGAACAGGAGAACTGTGTAATCTTTGTAATTATTCATGCAGCTAAATGTTCTGTCACTAAGAAGGAAACTTATTTCAGAAACATGCATAAAAATGTGGAGGTACTTAAATTTTAATTACGTTTTTTCTGATGTATACAATATTTTTAAGCCTTTTTTCTGTAAAGTATAAATTATCTATGAGACGTGTAATACAAATTCTTTCACTTGTGATATAACAAGGGCTGTCTTTTAAAAATTAAACTTGCTTTTAATGAGACTATTAATATCTCTCTGATAAAAGGATTACCCAAGAATTTTGCTACTACCAAGTAAATGATTGCAAATGCCATTGTACAACTTCAGTATTAAAAAGTCATATTGTCAATCAGGTTTAAAAGTTTTTATTCCCTAGTATTGTGATAATTCATATAAAACTAACTAAAATAATTCAAATGTGAAAATACTGTCACTGTATACTTAGGACAAAAGGAGTTAGTGTTGACTCTTTAGATACAGAACTTATATTTTTGCATTTGGGGTGGCAGAAGGACACCTGGAAATATCAGTAATTCCAACCACGGCTGGAAATTTATTTTTGTATCCTTACCAATTCGGACATGAGGAACAGACACTTTTTTGTAAGTAAATTTTTAAGCCTGAACCCTTGTGAATGGCTTCGTTGGATCTGCATCTGAAAGGGAACCATTCTCCATTTCAGAAGCTGTTTAAATATTACTTCACTGAAAAAGATATTCTGAGCTTTAAACCAAGAACTGGATCATAATACTGCTGAAGTTGGACAACCTGTTTTTTTTCAGGTCATGATACAACAAAAGTCAATGTCTTATTTAAAGTCCAGAACACACATTTTAAGGACATATATATTACCTTATAGTTGGATGCTCCTGGTTTAATCTGTTCTTTTTCTTGATTAAACAACTTGAGAGAAAGTAAGTGATCAGCACTGGTGGAGTAGAGCCAGGTACCAGCAGGGAACAGACTATTAGAGCTGTACAACAGAGGGGAAAATGTGTCGTTAGCATCTGTGTTAGAGAGGTCAGTGGGGACTGGAGTCACATCATCAGCGCTCTTCTAGAACAGGATCTTTAACATCTGTAAGTCTTAACACAGATTTATCTCTAAATATGATCTACTCCATCCACTATTCTAAAGGCCCTCATGGAATCATGCAGCCTCTGTGCATCAGGAAGGATCTAGCACACAGAGTCAATAAAGGACAGGAAAATATTCTTTGAAAATAACCACTAACTTATCAGTCTTGATCCTCAGGAAGTCTGCAAAAGACCTTCACAAGAAGAACCTAGGGACTAAAAGTCATAACTTGAAAAAGAACTAAAATGTATGAACTCACACTAGTTTTACAGCATATTCTTTTCTCCTCCCAGCTCAGAGTCAGTTTGATGCTTCTCATCAGCACAGGCAAAATTTGAAGTTAACACCCCAACGTGAGGAGTCAGGTCCAGGGTAGGGTGGTTCTGCTCTGGCTGGGAAGGGAAGTAAACAGAAGGATAAATGTTGAACAGAGAGTAGATGTACAATTGAAGAAACGGTGACTATAGACCGGTCAGCCTCACCTCCATCCCTGGAAAGGTGACGGAACAGCTTATTCTTGATGCTCAAAGCCTCATCCAAAGGCTCAAAGCCATCAGGTTGCTCAAAGTCTCATCCAGCCTGGCCTTGAACACCTCCAGGGATGAGGCATCCACAACTTCCCTGGGCAACCTGTTCCAGTGCCTCACCACCCTCACAGCGAAAAACATCCTCCTAATATCTAGTCTACATCTATTCTCTTTCAGCTTAAAGCCGTTACCCCTTGTCCTGTCGCTACACTCCCTGATCAAGAGTGGCTACCCATCAATCCTGTAGCCCCCTTTAAGTACTGGAAGGCTTCTAGAAGGTCTCCCTGGAGCTTTGTCTTGGCTGAACAACCCCAACTCTCTCAGCCTGTCCTCATAGGGGAGGTGCTCCATCTCTCTGATCGTCTTCGTGGCCCTCCTCTGGACTTGCTCTAACAGGTCCATGTGCTCCATGTGCTGAGGACTCCAGAGCTAGATGCAGTACTCCGGGTGGGGTCCCACGAGAGTGGAGTAGAGGGGGAGAATCACCTCCCTCGACCTGCTGGTCACACTTCTTTTCATGCAGCCCAGGACATGGTTGGCTTTCTTGGCTGCAAGTGCACATTGCCCACTCATGTTGAGCTTCTTATCTACCAGCACCCCCAAGTCCTTCTCTTCAGATCTGCTCTCGATCTATTCTCTACTCATCTTGTATTTGTGCTTGAGGCTGCCCTGCTCCATGTGTAGGACCTTGCATTTGGCCTTGTTGAACCTCGTGATGTTCACATGGGCCCACCATTCAAGCCTTTCAGGGTCCCTCTGGATGGCATCCCTTCCCTCCAGCGTGTCAACCATGCCACACACCTTGGTGTCATCAAACTTGCTGAGGGTGCACTCAATGCCACTGTCCATGTCTCCCACAAAGATGTTAAACAACACTGGTCCCAGTACTGGTCCCTGAGGAATGCCAGTCATCACTGGTCTCCCCTTAGACCTTGAGCTGTTGAGCACAGCTCTTTGGGTGCAATTGTACAAAGAGAAATTGGAGGAAATGGGTTTGTCCAGCTGGAAGAAAAGAAGGCTGAAAGGTAATCTTTCTGTTTGTTCAGATTCTTAATTGGATTCTTCTCAGGATGAAAAGGTGAGAGACAATGGACACAGGTTGGAGAATGGAAAATTCTGATTAGGGAACTTGGAGGAAGGAGGAACTTTTTCACCATGTAGGTGGTCAAACACTGCAAGAGGGTGCTCAGTGGTTGTGGATCTCCATACTCGAAGATAATCAAAACAAGACTGGGCAAGGCTCTGAGAAACCTTATCTAGACTGGCCCCAAGCAGGAGGTTAGACTGAATGACCTCCAGAGATGTCTTCCAATATAAATGATTCTGTTTCTATGACCCCTAGGAACGCAGTATGGTGTTCCTATTTATAGGAAGGGAAGCACTAAGATGTCCCTTCACAATAACAGTAGTAACCATCTTCCGTTATTTTACCATGCTCTGCTATAGGCAAAATAGAGGAGCTGGGCTTTAAATAAATATCTTTTTTTGTCTTCACAGTCTACTGTTACAGGCAATGCCACTCCTAATAAACCATTAAACTAAAACCAATGATCTCTTGTCACTGAGCTTTAAGTTTGCTGCTATGTCAAGTGTCATGAAAAGACTATTTCTGAAAGCTTTTACTAATTTCCAGCTATATAAGCTGCTCAAAACATTGCACCTCTTGATTTTTAGACCTTTATGATTTTAATAATGTTTCTGCTATTTCTACTGTAAAATAAGTGAATCAGGGGACTATCGTCTAATCTGTTTACAAAAATATACAGTATGTGTAGTTGCATATATACCGTACTTGTAAAACATTTTCAAGGTTTGAGATGGAAAGTGATAAGTAGATTTAAACTATAGCAGATATTTTATCTAAAAAATGCACAGTATAATATGCACTAGGTTACGCTAATGTCCAAACCATCCAAGATATTGTTATTAAAATATTCAAATCTAAAATTAAATTAAAGAGAAGCTTTGAGCTCAGCCTAATAAGACATTCCACAGGGAGTGGATGAAAGAAAGGGACCAAGTATTACCAGAGACATAGCAGCAGAAACCGTAAGTTATTTTCTAAACTGACAAGCAGACAACACTTAGATTAAATAGTTTCTGTTTATTCACAGTAAGTACTTTTTTCACAGTTTTTTTTATGCCAGATCAGGATTTCACCATAACACGTCTGGTTGTGATGCTACTACTCGTCATGTTTGGATATTTTTGTGTTAGTTTTTGAACATTAAGGCTGCTGAGTTTTGTGTGAAGTGCAACCTACACAGTGAACAGTCTGGGAGAGCTGCCAACAATAAATTGCAATAATCCAACCTTGTTGTTATAAAGGCATGAATCAAAAGCTCAGCATCTTGCTGACACAGCAATCGTCTTAACCTTGTTATATTCCTGAGATGTAATATGAAGTCTTATCGATATTGTTGATAGGGCTCTCTGAGGAAAGCTGAGGGTCAGAAATGGCTGGAATTTATCATAAAGAGCATTTCTTTGCAGGATGTCCAGCAGCAGAACTGTGATTTCACATTAAATTGTCACTGAAATGAGAGAGATATAGCTGCTTGCCTGTGGAAGCACAGCAGGACGCAGGCAGCAGCCAAAAAATTATATAAAACCCAGTGAAATGAAATAAAAGCTGGTATCAACATTTTCACTGATGATTATCTGATTTTAAGGTTGCCCTGTAGGTCTTTATAGACCAAGCAGAGTTCTCTAGTGTGATCTACATTCTCTGAAATCAAAAGTTTCCAGGAAGCCCATATCTGTGTTTTTGGTTAACTCACCATAGTGGTTGGAGGAGAAGATTGTATTTGTTCCTTACAGATTAGTCTGTGATCAAATCAAATCAGATGAACCTAGACAATTTTCAGCAACAGAATCATATTAGTTGGAGATTAAATGCTTCTTAATTTTGTTTTCTTTTGTATAGAATTCTTTTTGTCTTGACCTACTGTAAGGCATAGCTACTGTGGTCCAGTAAATAGTATTTTCCAAATATTATTAAAAGACTGGCTTGGCTTTGTATTAACTCATCACTTTAGGCCTGTTGTGGGCTTATCTTAGCAGGAATTGACTTTGTGTTGTTTTTTCTCCGATAGAGGTGACCGTTGACTCCTTTTTGTTTAGCTCTGTGTATGGTAAAGATCTAAAAATCCTATATAGGCACCTAGAAACAAATATTAGGCTTTTAAGGTTGGTGGAGGCTATTGCATAATTTTAATAATGTTTTTGGTATGTTATGGAAACTTTAGATGGGAAGCAGTGAATAAGAGCTGCAAAAACCTAGAAGTAATGTTAAGTCTACCTAAGGTTTGGAGTAGTGGAACTAAAAATAACTTTTCCATGTCAATTCGTATCATAGGTTTCTTGGTGAAGAACTGAGCATAATGATAACTTTTAATACCTATTCCTTCCCTCATGCCTTACAAATTCTTCCTGGGGAAGACTGATGGTGTGAGTCTTAGGATGCAGAGGGATATTGGGACAATGAGCATAGCATTAGAGAAAATACTAGGAGGCTTATATATACCAGTTTTAACTGTGTTACCAATGAGTCTTTTCTGTAATTTGATAATTTGAGCTATGAGTGTTAGGATTGTTGTAATTGGACTAATAACTGTTTTATTTTAATTAGACTAGTGGCTTCCATTAGCCTAAGGATGAATTCTTAGATCATCATGTAAGGTGTTCTTGTACTAGGATTTTACAAGTAAAATATACCAATATTGTAGTCCTGATTCAACAAAAATATTCTGACAGTTCTTTGACGTTTCTGGACTCCTGATTTCTGATAAAGTTTGGCTTTATCTAGATGTCTCTTACTGTATATATTCAAATAATTGATTTTATAAACTGAAGAATATAAAGAAACCCAGAGAGGCAAATGTCTTTAGAGGCAGGAGAACATGTTTTCACCTTTCGCAGTCAAGAAAATGGGAGATGGAAGACTGGTTTTAGCCAAACTTCTACAAGTCTGTGTGACAGGCAGTAAGTTGAAGATACCATTATGGTATGAGATGTATAAACACTTTTTCAGGAAGGTAAATGTCATTGTAGCTACACTGAAGGCAAAATCTCTTTGACAATAGTTTTCTCCAACTGCCAGGTGACCAAAGCATTGATGAAGAAATCTTGCTGTATGATTGGAAGTTTATTTTTAAAAGCATAAAGTGTCATTGTTTGAACAGACCAAATAGTCTGTGCCAAAACTGAGCCAGCTGCCAATGATTCACAAGGCAGGAGAGTAGATGGGCATATTATTTTTTTAAATTAACCTTGCAGCTATGCGCTTGTTGTTTGCCTTTTCACATCCTCCTAGTGGTGGGTAAGAACTTGGATGCTAGGGAGCCCATCATCTTTGCTCAGGTTCCTCTTAATCTGTGTGGCAGCAGTTGGGACTCAACCAGTTCTTAGCTCAATTTCTTCGGTCACTTCCTTATAGCTTCCGAACTTTTTTATTATCTGAGAGATGGCTCTCTTGGATGACATGGAACTATCTGGAGAGAATTTTCGTGTTTACAGGATCACAGTCCTCTCCAGAGTGACCCCAGTTCTCTTGGGTTTCAAGACACAATAGAGCCAAAGCCTGGAAGCTCCCAGCAGTGTCCATCCCATGATAGTTTCCATGCGAGGTTAGACATCTCTATTAGAAGGCAAGTGGATATTTCTATTTAGGGAATGAACAGCTGTTTAACCTGCTTTTCATTTTCTATAAAAACACTAGCATTGCATGAGGTCTGGTGGATATTCCTGTCTTTGAGAACAGTCCGGTGTGATCTCACCAGCCTTGAAGAGACATGCTCCAGGCAAGCCAGATTCATCCAGATTCTGCAGCAGACAAACAGTGTGGAAATTAGTGAAGAAAAAATGATGCTGGCAAGAGACCAGACCATGGTGCTGACCTTGGCACAGACATAGATAGTTCTTTAAACTTATACTGTAAAGACCTTCAGCCATGATCAAATAACAGATATATTGATTGTAAACAGAAACTATTAGAGAATGAGAGAATTTATTTCAAGAAAAAGGTTCAAAAGTAATTTAGGGTAACATTAGACCACATTATTTTAATGAAAATGCTGTGTAGTAGCATCACATTTTCCACATCAAACAGTTGCACTCATGTTCCCCTGAGATCTGTTTTAAGGTTTTCAGTATGATGTTGAAAATGCAGTCGGCTTTCCTCATATACCGAAGAAGAAGTTGTGCTCCTCCCTGGTGGGGGGATCAGAACTGCACAAAAAAGGCGTTTGTTAAGATCTCTGCAACCACTGGCTACAGTAATTATTGTTTTCAAAGAATACTCAGCTTGAACGCTACTGACTGTCTTCCTGAGATCTTCCCAAGGTGGGAATGATGTAGGAAGAATTTGGCTGGCTCAGAAGAGTTTGCTTCATGGCTAGTGCTGTCCACTTTTCGCCCACGTTATGAGAAAGCAACTGGATCTCTGTACAGGAAGGGAGGTGACTTTGAACTTTGCAAAAAAACCTCCCTCAGGGCAGCTTACAAAAGAAATGAGCTTGAGTTCAGTCAGTAAAACAAGATTTCAGCTGCTGTTGGAAACCACACTATGAAGAGGTCTACATGAAAGACTTTGTCTATGTGGAAATAAAGTTCTTTTGGAGACTTGTTTTTTTTTTTTTTAAAAAAAAGAACATCGTTTTGCACTGGATACAAAAGAGCTTATAAAGAATTTATTAGATATCGCTTTCTAGGAAACCTGTGGAATATTCTCATTTATCCTTTGATTTGAATTGCAATGGCATACTGATTATAGGTACATTCGTATAGTTTATCTGTAATCTTCTGGGCTTAATTACGTAGAGTTTATCATATCCTAATGTATTTCGGTGAATAGGAATGGATGCAAGGATGTGTTTAAGAACTTTCTTACACTGTAAACTTGCTCTATTTCGTGGTTACTTGTTAAATAATATGGATGTTTTCTTGAACAAAGCCTAAAGGAGCAATGTTCACCTACATAAGAAAGCCAGAGGGAAGGAGGAAATGAGTGTTTTAACTATTTTCAGCTTTTTTGAAAAAAATGCACGACTGGATTCCATAGAGCAGTATCCATAGAGCTGCAATCCATAGAGCAGAAGGACCAAATATTTTTTTTTCTTAAAAAAACCCAAGGACTGTTGGACACAGGGATAAGAATGGATGATGTCTCATCTTTGAAAAGGAAATTTGTTGAGCTAAGGTCAGTGGCTATATAAAATTGAGAATTCTGCATTGCAGCTACTTACTTTGAATCCAGCCTACAGATACAGCTTTCAGCTCAGAACAAAGTAATTTTATAATTTTCTTCATAAGGATAAACAGAGTTTCAAAAAATACACACCTATTTTCATCAGTCCTTTCTAAGATCAATAAAAAAATATGTATTAAATGCTTTAATACTTGCATTAGATTGTTTCATTGTGTAGTTTTTGACTAATAGCGGTGTAGAAGAAATATCAATTTTGTAGCCCAATGTTTCTTTTAATTCATCCTAGGAACTGGAAGAAGAGAGAGAATAGAATGGCAACACAGAGCCATGTATATTTTAAATATAACCTTTTTTTATCACTATTATTAACACATGTTCACAACTTGTAACTGATTTTGGATGAACAGGGTTAAAATCTACGATCTATTAGATTCTGTGATACCAGTAAATAGCCTACCAATTCCCACTCCCTGAATGTGTTACAGCAGCATAACGTCCCCAGACACTGGCTGGAAATTACAATAACAAACTACAATTACTTACCAAGCAGAGAAACTACTGAGATGCTGTGCATCACTCTCTTTAATTTTTTTTTTGTGGTAAATTACTAAAGATCACAATAGAATTAGAGCTGTGTTAATAACAAACACATCCAAGGACGGCATAGAATTCTTCCTCTCTCTCCTTTTGAAATACGCTATTCATCTTTATTTTGACTTTTATAACATTGGTTATAAAACAGTATCCCTTCTAAAATAGTATTCCAACGATCAATTATCTCTTTCCAGTAAAGCCAGGCTTCCCTAAAAGTATTTGCAACTGCAAAAACCCTGCTCTGCACACACATGGATTGTATACTGTCTTTGCTTTTACAGGGAACAGAAGACTTGGTAGTGTGTATTGAGCTAATTAGGTCTCCAGGGTATCCTGATGTTCACTGAATAATGTCTCAGTAGCTAGGGTCTCTTTCTCATCTAGAAACTACAGAACAAGGCAAGCACTGAAAATCATTGCTGGATTTTCTTTAAATTTCCTGATGGGTTTAATGTCTCACTGCTACCGCACTAAACTTTTAATTCAGCTTATATATATTTTTCAAATGTTTGTGTCGTATTTTTCTTTCCGTGAAAATATTCTGCAGGGACACTCCATTTGAAAAAGTATGTTCACAGCAGGTTCACAGGGCTGAAATCAGATCAGATGGGATAATGAAGGGAAGATGTAGTCTTGGAAAGACCTGGCAACATTGTGGATTTTGACAGGAAAAGGCAAAGCAGTGTCATGTGAAACTCAGTGTAATTTATTTATTAGCCCATAATGCACCTGAATAGCTCATTTAAGAGCCTGCAGACCGCTTAGACATATTTCCTAAACATGACCTGATGCTTAAGACTTTTGTTCCACCTGCCTTTGATCAAGTGCGTTTGCCTCAAGAAGTAATTTGTGGACTTTTCAATCTAACTTAATGAAACGAGGACTCTCATTGTCCTTTTATTCTTAAATTGAAATCCACATCTTTCCAGATGGTCTTGGGCTTTGCGCTTGGAAAATTTCAGCATCTCAGAAGATTTCTCATGAGACGTGCTGTTGGCCTGTTGAAAGCCCTCTCTGCATCTTCCCTCCTGCCCCCCACTCCCACGGTTCTTGTTCTGCGCAGCTGCTCCTTTCCCTCTTGCTGCACACTGCAGGGAGGAGAGGAGGTATGCGAGATGTGCCTTCCCCCTCACTTGTTCATAGTCTTCTTTTCAATATAAAAAGAATCCTTTTTGCTAATAACTGTTTTGCAATCACCACAGGGAGACTCAGGGCTGATGGACCTGTTTCCCTTACCCACTGTGTGCCATCCTGCAGAATCTGCGAGCAACCTCTGCTCAGGCAAGGCAGCTTTACCTTCCACAGACCTGCCTTTAAGATGATGTAAAGGTACATAACTCCCTTAAAATTAATTAAATTTAAATTGACTTACACAACCGTGAATTTGGCTGCTTGCTGGATTTGCAGAGTCCCTCACTTTCGTGCGACTCTAATGGATGCCCATGATCTAATAAGTAGCTGCTCTTTGCGCAGCAATTTGGAGTGAAGAGCCTCTGCTGAAAGGCAGCTGCTGCTGTCAGGCTCCAGAAGTGACTACCGGCGGTGGAGCCAGCCCTCCCCATCGCCCCTGCCTGTCTCTGTCTCCCTCTGGTTCAGCAGAGCCCTGGAGCCACGCCAGCCTGCAAGGGGAGAGGAGGGCAGGAGATGGGCAGGAGGAGGAGTCGACTCTTCCCAGAGGAGACGGAGAACACCAGTAATCAAAAGCACTGAGAGGTTATACGGGCAGGTGCCCCTTCTCCTTTTCTTCCAGGCAGCAATTAATTAGATATTTACAGTCTTTCCCAGAATTACAGGGTTTCCTCTGTGGATTCACGAAGCAGAAGATGGGGACCAAGAGCTAGAAGATATTTCTCATCCTACACAAAATAGAGCTGTTATCTTTGCTCTTTTTTACCAGTTTGCTAGTGTAATAAACAGATGCTCAGCACTGAAGATGGATTAGAAGATGGCTCTGAAGTCAGAAAATGGTTTGACAGTGCCCTGACTGGGTTTTGGCAGTAGAGCCCAGGGTGTGTCATTGCCAATTTCTCTGTCTCACTTTGCAGTAAGTGACACTTCCTCCAGCTCGTCTCTAGTTAAAATTCACAGACTCTTCCAAAGAAAGCTTTCCAAAGAACTGCACTCCTCTTTGCATTGTGGACTTTATGAGAAACATCCCTGTGCAGATCTCTGGAACAGCTGATCCCTGCATAGCAGAACATTCAGGCGTGCAGCTACGGGCATGTTTGAGTGTATTTCCAGATGCTGTGATGAACGTGGCCCATCGGTGAGAGTCATTCAAGCCTAGACTTTGGCTAGAAGCTATCTGGCGAACTTTGTCTTCTTAAATAAACGCAGAAAGCTAGCAAAACAATGGTGTGGTCTGAGTGTTCAAGTCTCGGAGGGTAGGATTTGACCTGTAACATGCAGACTTGTAATTCTGTCATAAGAACAACAACAACAACAAAAAAGCCAGTTATGGAACTGTTGTTTTGGGGAGGTAAACAAACTACACAGATTTGGGGAATACGGTGCATGTCTGTAAATATGTTTGTTAATTTTCTCATAAGAAAGGAGTATGTTACCAATAATAATGCTGTTAAGAATAAACTTTGATTCTTGCAGTTTTCCTTCACTGTACCCACACAGACATATTAGGAAATGCTGGGGACCCTATGGAAATGATCAAAATTGGGGTATTTTGCTTATTGCTTTTTCCTGGTTTTTATTTATCTAGGGTTTTTTCAGTTTTAATGGTGGAGTTAGACTCATTCCATTATGTTGGCTTCAGTTTGGGTTTCTCTGTGCTTAAAATTAAGGATATACAGACACATTCTGAAGAATTAGGAAATTATTGTAGGACCCTATTCTGCTAGTAGATATTCTTGAATTGTTTACTGTAAATTATTTGTTTAACGTCTTTTTCCCTGTTAACACCATATTCACTGACATACAGAAAAAGGAACAATCTCCTATCTCTGCAAATGAATAACAGTAACGATATTCCAAAAGGTAAAAGTTTCAGATCCTGGGAAAGAAACACTGGCTATTACACAGTGCCCACATTTCTCCTTTGCATTGCCTCTGTCTGTGAGCAAAGATGATAAGTAAACCTACTGTCATCTCTACCACACCCCTGGAATCCCTACGTGTCTTGAATATTTTCTGTACCATTTCAGATAACAGTTAAATAAGTTACTATGCAACCGAGAATTAAACCACATACTTTCACATGGAAAAAACACCCAAGTACTTCTGCAGCAAAGAATGGTGAACTTTCTGAGAATTTTGAAGAGCTAAAGTAGGAATGATAGTTCATATGCTAGCCTTTGACACTAGAATATTTCATATTTAATTTCCTGAAACATGTATTCCTGCTCTTGGCTGCTTAGACTGACAGCAGGAAGAAGTACAAAGGCCTTGGATATAATATACTGCTTCCATAGTCCTGGAGTGGTCTCTGCAGGCTGCAGGTAAGTGCCAAAACCTGCCAGCATATCAGCTATACCACAATTAATTTATTCCATATTGCTCCTTTTAACGATCTTTCTGCAGTACTGAACTGATTTCATTTCTGCAGCTACTGTTCTTCCCTATCTCATCTTCATTCTCCCTCTCAGCTTGAATTAAATAACAGAGACGAAAGATTTATTTTTGATAGCTCATTGTTATAAAGGAGATAGCTCTGTGGCATTGTATAATATAAAAATCTTCATTAAAGAGATATGTTAGAGTGCATTCTTCTCGAAAGAAAGTCGTGTAGTTGAATTAACTCTTAGTATACTCAAGATATAACAGCTTTGATTGTGGTACAGCTCAGTAAACACTGCTGGATTGCAGTACTTTCAAAATGGTAGCAGACTATAAGTTTACTTCCCGTAGTCATCCCAACACTCTGTAATAAAACTCAGCAATCCCAATTCTGATTTATATTCGAGTGACCACCCAGTTGTAGAAAGACGTTTCAGTATGCAATCACTTCAACGCACGCTGAATTCACGCTGAGCGTGCTTGTGTGTTGTGTCCGACAGAGCTTTTGACTCAGAGGTGCCAGAAACTCACCAGCAGACCATTAAAGCCACTGGATCTTTTTGGATGGCATCTTCAAAGAAAGATAAAGTGCTTTTGGAAAGCTGTAGGGAGTAATTGCTTTTTGGCATATTAGATGGATGGAGACAGCTCAGGAGTTGTATTTCTCTAATAATAATTTTATAATTTAGTTGCTTGTATACATTCAAACTCTAATTAATATTCTAATTCTGTGCAATCAATAAGGAAAGTACCGTGTGTACGTTCATCTCACTACACTGAATCACAAATAGCCTTGGGGAAACTTGCACCCAGCAGAGCAGAGATATACGTGAAGATGGGAGAACCCAAGGAAGCAAGAGCCAAGAACAGGTATAAGTAAAAGTTGTGCTTTGCCCCAGCTGCATGAATTGCTGTGAAGAGTGGCACTGAACTCACAGCAAAAGGTGGGAAATGGCTTATTCCTTTTCATATTGAGCAAAGGAGGTTGAAACTCCCACTGCATTCTCACTGCAGCACCAGTAGTCTCTATCCCTCCTTTTGTTCTGCAGGAGGCACTGTACCTGTGCTCTGCCGTCGGTGCTCCTGGTGGGATAGCATGGTCATATTGTGTTTCCTACCCTGAAAGGTACTTCAAAACTCCATATAATCCTTTAATTGGTTTTAACTGGAGTAAAAAATTCATGAGCACTTGTTTCTTTTATTTTAATAAAATTACTTGCATTTTCCCAGTGCCCAGGTGCTTGTTCAAGGTGCTCTATAAACTAAAGGATATAAGGTTATAGTGGTAGATCTTATTTCAAAGAGCTTGCAGCTGAAATGCAAAGTTCAAGGAGAATTTGAGGAAAACAATGAAACATCTTCACAGATAGCTTTCCACATGTGAAGAGAAACATGTAAAATTCCAGAAGTATCTGTTCCAAAATCCAATAGAACTGTCAGACGGGGGGAACGACACAATGTTGTTGTTTCAAACCAGGTTGATAGGGTGACGGTACAGCAAGGAGGGCTTTGACAGTGAAGACTATCACTATTTGACATGAAGAAGGGGCAGCTAACAGAAGGACTCACAAGGAGAGGTGACTTTATTAATCGTCTTTGGAGCAGCGTTGCTCCACATACTCTTAAGAGAATATGGGCTGTAGGACAAGGTGGGCGGCTGCATAGAAAAAAATGATCTTAGAGATGAAAGAATGGGTTTATAGTCTGAAAGTTAGAACTGTCAGTGAAGCCTGAGTCAAAGACTATAGACCTGAGTGACAGGCAGAAGGACAGCCTTGTGCAACAGATCTGAAAAATCAAGATAGCAAAAATTAAGGAGGAGAAAATGAACTCATCTGATATCAGAATTTCTGTCATAGATTTTTCCTAATATAGGAGTAGGAGTGGAAGGAGTAACATCACAGGTGAGCCACATGTAAAACTACTAAAAGGAATATTGTAATGAAAGATAGGGAAAAGAGGGGAATCAAAAACTTCGTCGATGAAAGAGAGGAGAGGAAAGAAGAGGTGAGGAAAGGAGAGGAGAGGAGAGGAGAAGAGAAAAATTTGAGATGAGGAAAAGCAGTGTGGCAAGACATTAAGGGAGGGCTGATGTCACAGTGAGAGAGTTGAAATCATCAACAAAAAAAAGATGCTTAGAGAAGACCAAGGGAACAACTCTTTGTGGTGAGCAGGAGAGCTCTAAACTGAAAGATGGGATTAGGCTGAGAAAAATGGAGCTGTGGGCTGAAGTGTTTTATTGACTGAATTCACCAAGGGCAGCACGGAAGGAAGGTTTTGATTCCTATACCAAGGACGATTTTAAGTTTTTTTTAAATCCAAAACTGATTTAAGTATAAAATGCGTATGCACTCCAGGCATCTTTAGCAGCTACTCAGTTTCTCAGTTTTACTTTAGGCATACTCCCCTCTTCCTTTTCTCTTTCTGACCTTTTGCTTCTTGAAAATTTGAGTTTTAGCAAAGAGGGATGAAGATGGTACTTTTTCAGGCCAATTGATAGCTCCATAGTCTGCTGCTCCAGAGGAGCTGGCCACTGATCTTACCCCATCTCTTTTTGAAGTTTACCAGGTAATGCAGTCATCCCACCTAGGCTTGGATCATATTCGAACTTCAGGAGCTAGTATTCACAGAATAAGTATTTCTGTACCTCGGTGTATAAATGAAGTTAGGCAAAGCCCAGAAAAGTTTGGAACTAAGTAGAATAGTATCTAAATAACTTATCTGTCTCGAGAATGAGGCAGTCCCAGAAAGCAGGTGAGTAGATAGATGCCACAGGTGGCTAAGACTGGATCCCATTCAAAGCATTCGATGTGCAATTCCATCCATGTGCTTGCGACGCTCAGTTACACGTGAGTGAGGCAATTTTACATGTGATCTCAGATTGTTTCGCGTGACTCATCATTTTAGAAAGTTGTGCAGTGAGATTTTAGAAGTTTCTGATTCATATATTTTGATAGTTTTAATTATTTAAACAGAAGAAGAAAAGGGTCATTGTCATCGAACTGCACAAGCTAAGAAAGTAGTGCAATGTAATTAAACTTTATAGCTTATAATATAAGTAAATTGCTTGTGCAGAGCAGGAAGATTTTCCCCCTCTATTATTCTGAACCTTAAATACTGGCTTCTGTCCAAGAAAAGATAATAAGCAAGATGGGATAGTGACTTTATCTGATATGTCAAATTCAGTTTTCTTTTGAAGGAGGGAGCTCTAATCTGTGTCTCACATCTCCCATAAATACAAGGAGCCATATAGTTAAGCACTGAGCTGTTATTTTTCTCTCCTTGTGTCTACAGCGTGGCATCCTCTTGACATTTTGTCTAAATACTTAAATCAAAATCGTTGTCATTACATATCTGGTACACCCCGCAGCGCAGAGGGTGGTGCATTTTTTTTCTGATGGTATAAAGCTGTTAAAGAACCTCTTTTTAGTTTAAGTGTATTTAGCCATATGGTGTATCGAATAAAGTTTTCAAAATGCCTTGAGCCTTTCTCCAAGTGAACATAAAACAAGTTACTCAAGTAAACTGACAGATCAGGTGTGTATATATATATACATATATAAATAGATCAGCTAAACCCATGGTAGGTAATTTTTTTCTGAAGACTATCTACATGAATGGGATTTTTGTCTCACTCCTGGGAAAACTGAAGTGGCTAAGATGCTTTAATGCATTCTTAAACCTATCTCAGTTCATTTTTTAAACTGATATTGTGATTTTTTCCTTTGCCACTTCATTGTTATTGCCTCTTACAGATATCCACATTATCTTTCCTGGCGGCAGCTATCAGTTCACATTCACTTATACCATGGTCTCCATTGTTTCATATTCTTTAGATTATAGCTATGAAGGAAAGTACCAATTGGTTTAGATTCCTTTTTTTTTTTTTTAATTATTTGCTCATCTCCTCTAGATTTTTTAAACTCAGAGATGGAGATATGAAAAAACACAGTCCTAACCTGCATTTAGATTATTGACATTAAATATAATACTGCATACTTGGCAGTACTTAAATTTGCATAGTTTAAAAGTATACATCAGATATGGCTGGTGCCTATAAAAGCTTTACTTTTTTTACAGGTTCTTCTAATTACACTATTCCCCAAAGACTGACATATTATTTAGTTCTCTTTAAAATACCTCAAATTCTTAAGTAGAAATAGGAATTTTTTACCATAATTTATTTGTTCCTCATCCTGCAACTATGAGATCCTTCCTTACTTCCTTCTGTAGGCTCTCTTCTCCATGGATAGCTGTTATTTTGAACAGGAGCAGTCTCATACAAGTCTCTGCTCCCACAGAGACACTGTGCGGACTCTCACAATCACCTCTCTTTCTACCTCTATTTCTCCAGTGCAATGGCAAACATAATTTTCAGCAAAAAGTGTTAACTTGTACAAAATGTAAAATGTCATAGTTTTTTTCACAAACTAGGACAAACTAGGGTTGCTCACAGACAAGTGAGATGGAGTTCCTAACCCATATGCTGGAAGTTAATCAGTCTAGTCACAAAACATCCTCAGAAGGGACCTCTGCAGAAATGGAAGAGGCTCTGCTGACCAGGTCATTATGTCTTTAGATATACAAAGTACAAAAAGTTTGACCTGATTTATGTTCTGGGTAGTTTATCTTTTTCACTGACTGCAACAAAACAAATTTCCTGTGAAGTCTTAATATCATCCACTTGAACTAGAGTCTTGCAAAATGATTCTTTTCTGCAATACCAAAACATGTAATGCCAAAATAGCTGACATAGTTTGCTGAAGTGGAAAAATAAGTAAATCACCTTTTATTCTGAGATCGCAGCTGAACATGAACCTATTATGCGAAACCAAGCCTATGTGCATGTATTTACTTGTTCCTCAATTCTCATTCTCAATTATGGCTTTCACTATTTGTTAAAGCCATAGTTATGAAGTTTATGTATCTGTTTATCTTTCAAGGCGGAAGGAATGTGGGGGAATGTAGATAATTGTTGGCAGAGGAAAGGGAAGAATTTCTAAACAAAGAAAAACAATGCCCCAGGCTTTATCGTGTCATGCTGTCAAAATCTGTTACGCTACAAAGATCTTCAGATGTGTGTGATATTCCTGCCAACACTACTGAGTGTTTATACGTGCGCAGATTACTCCCCAGTGTCCTCTGAAGATGATAGTGACAACATGGAATGAACTGACTTTTTTCAGCATTTGTTTAAGCCTCAGTCAGTGTTAAATTCCAACCTTTGAGTTCCATGAATCAAAACTGAATGCTATTAATTATTGTATTTGCAATCCCAGAGGTTTTACAACCCTTGAGACAGAGCAGTAGCATTCAATTAAAGAGGGACGAAACTCAGAGAGCTGCCTTGTTAATTGGCCCAAATATCATACAGTTAATGAAATGTTTTTAAGGTTTCTGTAAGCTCGTGAGATGTCTGAGTGATATCATTGCTGCAGACTCTATTAAGAAGGGAGGAATATTTATTGATATCAATGGAAGCAAATAGTCTAGGAGAAAAGGCTGACACACATTCAGAGCATGGAAATCAACGTAGCCTTGATGGTATTTTTCTCTGTGTTTTCATATCATTTTGTACAACCTCTTCTTTGTAAACCTTTGTAATGCAGTGGAGAAAGTGAGTGACAGTTAAACCTTTCCATGGTAGGGATGAACTAAAGGTTTGTGGACCCTCTGACAGTTCCTTATACCCCAACATGACGTACAAAGACCAGATATCTGTATCAGTAGCTGCAGAAGATTCTCCAGCTTTGCTCTTCAAAAGACTGGCCGCAACAGGTCAGTGTCTTGGAGTGATGGTTTGCTTTCGAAGCAGAGATGAGATGGCAGATTTGTCAAGGGAGAAACAGAAGTACCTGCTTTTAATGAACAATCCTATTTGTGTAGGATTTGTATGTATGAAACAAAACTTATGTGTGAAAGCAGTATTGGTACAAACAAGCAAAACCATCAGATTGGTATGATATTCCTAAACCTGTGGTGTCAGTCTAATTTTGTTTCTGTGTAAATCAGTTGTAAAACTCTTACTACCTTCCCTTGAGGGTAGAGCTAATCCATCACTGAACACTTCTGACAATCCCATCTCTGGCACCTTGAAATCTCATTGTGCTAGTGAAGGGCAGAAGTAATTTCTCATTGTACAAAGCAAAATTAAAACCAATCTGTAAGAAAATATGGAATTGCAAAAATGTGGAATACTGTGTAGAAGAAAAGGTGGAACTACTCTGTGAGTCAGGGATGCAAGTTCCCAGTTTCCAAGTGTATCAACCGATTATGCCTGGAAAAAGAATAACAATTGAAAAGACAAAACAAAAACAAAAGCTAAAATCTACCAAAGTCAACCTGTAAGTATTTACAAGTTTTGTACATAGATTGATTTTTTAAAACAATGTTATTTTGAACTTTGGGTCTCTGTGCTTGTGGCAAGCATTCATCTGGAATAATTATATGCTCTGAAATGTAATTAAAATCAATGTCTTTCTTTGACACAAGCCCATTATATACATTACTTTTGGTTTCTCTTAAAAGCACTGCACTTTCCGAGGACTCTCACACTAACATCTGCAGGCAATGAATGATGTTTGAAACGTCTTGACACCAACAGGACGATGAGTGGTTTCCCTCCTCCAGCGGAATATATTAGATCAGTGTGGCAGTTTTTACCTTTGTAAATATTTTATTTTATTTCACTTCAATTATTATATTTTGCAGCTTACTTCACAGATATTTTTGCATGTTACAATCTAATCCACAAGCTATCTAGCTGACTGCTCAGTGTAAGTTTTTATTCAGTGTGAGTAACAGTGTCTGACTTATTTCAAGAGAATAAGGCTCTATTTTATAGGTATTTTTTAATTGAATGTTCTCTAACTTGCCCAGGCAGAGCAGCCACTTTTAGTTATTACCTGTTGGCATGGAGAGCAGTCTTTATCTGAACTTGCAATAACATGAAATATTAAAGTTTATGGAAGTATCAATTCATGGATTGATACTTTTATATCAGCCCCAAATATGA
This sequence comes from Pterocles orientalis, assembly GCA_011057875.1. Taxonomy (NCBI): domain Eukaryota; kingdom Metazoa; phylum Chordata; class Aves; order Pterocliformes; family Pteroclidae; genus Pterocles; species Pterocles orientalis. The sequence continues at coordinate 198,683 of WKFP01014796.1, read as the reverse complement.
AGAAAATTCAGTGAAGAACGCGAGACTGCGTAGATTAAAGATAAACAGCTCTTGGTAAAGTGAAAATCGTGTCCTACCTCCCCCCTAAACCATATGTCAACCTCAAGTCCACACGGCAAAGACGTGGTGGGCACAAACTGTGCAGTTGCACAGCAGAAGAAAATGCTGTCATTGCTGAGCTTTAGCGTTTCAGTCAGGCAAACCGTCACCTCATCAAAGTCTTTCACAAAACTGTCAGCATAGCAGCTTGCTTGAATGTTAGTCTTCCAGCCATTCTGGGATCAGATGTGTCCTCCTTTGTGCCACTTTGTGTATAGTTTCTTCACACTTCATGTTCCTATTGTGTTAGCACTTTTGATGGACTCTTGACATTTTTGGTTTGCCATGTGGTCTGAAAAGTCATTTTTCCCCTCTTTCCTGGGGGATTCTGAAATCTTCCTGCAAATCTTTCTGTTTAATGCTTGAAGCACACCCACTGAAAGAGAGGGGTTATGTTCCAGAGGTCCCTCAACCCTTGGCTTTGGAGGCCAATATTGTATGCATCAAAGAGAAGAGGAAGAAATCCCTGGGGACAAACACAAGCTCACCATCTGCGGAGGAGTTTCTTCCTGTCCCATGTAATGTGCATAGTGAAAGATGGAATCTGTATACCAGCTTTTTTTTCCTTTTTTTTTTTTTTAAATGTTGTCTATTGTAAGCTATGTGTCCAGATACTCTTATGAAGCATCTTGGCTTTGATTCACTTTAAACCCTTGGCCTCCTTTCTAGTTTCATATGTTATTCTCTTCTTTTTACACTGCCATGGAATGCCACTGGTTACCCAGGTATGATTTAGTCTGAAAACACAAAGGTTTTTGTCATTAAAGCAGTGAAATTTGACAGCCTCCTAAAAAGGACAGTGGGGGCAATTTGTTTCCTTTTTCTCTGGAGTCTTCTCCTGTTACATTTAGGGAGAAGTTTGTTAAAGTTTATCAGAGTGTTGCTTGTTAAGTGGGGTATTTTTTAGCTTTTCTTTCTAAGCAGGAGCTATTGCACTCACTGGGAATTAAAAGTTAAGCGAACTTCTGGTTTTTTACACAAAAAAAAGAGACCTTAGTTAAATAAACTGGATAATCATAAAAATCTAAATGTTTCAACCCCAACAAAGAAGAAGTAAAATTTGTCTATATTTACAATATCAATACAATCATATAATGCCAGATACTTGCTGAGATTAAGTAGAAGCTAGGAAAAAAGGTTACAAAGAGAACCAGCTTGGGTTATTGATGCTTGAGAGGAGATGTCCTGATAAGCAGCATCTTAAGTAATTGGAAAAATATCTACTAGTGATTGCAGAGAGTTCAGAGACATTTCTCCAAAGAACAAGAGAAAAAGAAACTCCTTTCAACAACGGACAAATGTTGCTCGGTAAGAAAATGGATTATGTAATAAAAGAAGCAACTGAAGTTAATAACACTGGAGAAAATGAAGAGGCAAATGCCATGGCTAAGAGGAACCATACTGAAAAGACAGAGAGCAGGACAACAGAAAACCAACCTGCCCCTTTCTTCTGGAAGGAAAGAAAGTGAAAATTGGGTGGAAATGATAGAATCACAAATGCAGCAAATAAAGAAAATGGAAGGTAGGAAGGAAGAGGTCTCCCAGACAAGAGGCAATACAGCAGAGACTTATCACGAGCTGACAGCCACATCTTTGGACAATGTATCTGGAATCAATTTTAGTACATCCGAACATCTCCCCATATGTGATGTTCCATTGCTGCTGTTGGATGCTAAGCAACGATACAGTATGAGAGACTTCTCCATGTTCACTTCTTAACAGTTCTTTCCTTACTCAGAATCCTTCTGGGAGCTGACAGCCACTTCTGGCAGCAATTTGGCCTTTCCACGGCTCTGTACAGCAGGGGTAACGCACTTGTGTTCTGGGCTATTACACAAGCTCATGAAGTTGTGGAGGGCATCTGCTGTTTTGTGGATGAATGTTTCACACCAGCTTCCTAGGTAACAACTTAGTTTTGCGGATTTTCAGAAATGGAAATCAGAAATTTCTCATGGAAAATAATTTTCTACCAACCCAATCAACTAAATTAAGCCCCCCATTTAATTTTAAGTTGTTTTTACAGAGTATTACTTTTTGTGCCGCCATGCCAATTTAAGTTTGCCATGAGCAAGAATCTTAAAACTTGTGTTCTCAGAAAAATCTATGCAAAACTGTTAGAGTGCTTTTAGAATCTTTTATGCTTCCCTACTGAAATATCAGATTTAGTGGGCTGGGGAGTGGGGATGGGAAAGAAAAAGAGAGGAAGATCTGCACTCACACCTACAGGTGTATACATCACCCCACTTATATGTCCCCCATAGAAGTCTTTTGTCTCGTTGTTGTATGAAAGTTCAAGTTTTCTTACGATAGAGACATTTTCTTGCTACTATGGTGAAAAATTCAAAATGTATTCATATCAGCAGTACATCCCAGCGATTTGACATGGAGGACACAGGTATCATGGTGTGCTATTTGTCTATGCAGTTTAAATTATTCTTCATTGCTGCCCCATGGTTTCTTTTTCAAAAGGCAGTAGGGCTGAGAGGGAGCTTGCAGAGACTGAAGTGCTGTCAAAACCTCTGTGCTGCTTGGAGCTTTTTGTTACTCTAGGGTGTGGGGAAGAATGAAAACTCAAGTCAGATAGCAAGTTATGTGTTTTAATTGTTTAATTGGTATCTTTGGCATAGTTTTTTTGGTCTGGAAGGGTTCTTGAAGGGTATCTAGGATTAATTTTTTACATGCATCCCTTTCTAAATTGTGGAAAGCTATACCTGAGCTGCTGAACTGCCTACCCTCTCTTATGAAGTCTTCACTATTCTTTGATATGCTGAAGCTGCGTTGTTTGATTGGTAATGTTATTTGTTTCCTTGACCGAACTGTTACTACACTCTCTAAGAGCTTTTGGCTGGTTACATAAATCGCAGCATTTTCTTCCTCTTGTATCAGAAACTCTGAGGTTTCAGTTGGTTCTGAATAAGTGTGTGCATCAGTGCAAAATGTGCTTAGCTCATACTCTGAGCAAAGATGTGTACTGGGAAAATACAGTGTTAAACTGTTTTCATATTGCTAGTGACGTACTGGGTAAGGCAAGGCTGCATCTAGCTGGATAACATTTCACTCCAGGGCAGTGTACAAGTGTTTGTGTAAGCTTGTGCTTACACCTACAGCCTGGCAACACCTTTCTCCTCCTCTCTTCCTTGGTCTTACCAACCCCCTTCCTTCAGCTAACCTCCCCATTTTATAACTGAAGAGATCTGGCACCAGAACCTTGTGCGGGCTCCCAGCACTTGGGTCATCCACAACCCCTTCCCTTGGACTGTCTGGGAAGGCAGATTTCCAAGAAGAAATATGGTCTTGGAGGGAGGATATGCGGATAGTTTGGGTATAACAGGCTGCAGCTTATCCTGTGGTTCCAGACCTAAGAGAAACAACAGGAACTTTTCTTCTGTGCGGACACGCTGAGACGCAGAGTGTCGCACCCCTGTGCGGAAGCCTCCAGTGGTGGGCCAGGTGGAGAAAGCAATGGCTCTGCAGGACACACAACACTTTCTACGAGAGCAGGAGAAGGAAAAGCGGCTGGAGCCCCATGCAGTCCGTGGAAAGGGAACTGGGCAGCATACGCCAACGGATTGCCTTGGCCCTGACTGCAGCCCGTTGCAGAGCTGTTGATGCTCTCTTTGAGTGGCCTCCTAGAGCTGGTGTTGGACGCTGGTGAGTGAGGCCATCTCAGCGTTAACTTAATCTTCTGTGGAGGCTGGTAGGGAAAATGGGTAATGAGGTTAATGTGGTCTCCCAGGGAAGAACAAGTTTCCTCAGTACTAGGTGGGGAAATAGAAGTGAAGATTTCATCGTCCACTCATGGGTAGGTTTCTCATCTTTTTTGCACAGTGACATTTATTCTGTTTGGAGAACATGGCTGGACTCTGTTCTACACTCACCCTCACTTTCACTGCTGAGCTTGTTCTTACCCAGATTTAAACAATTTTAACTAAAGAAAATAATGACACTGTACAGTTTTGTTTTAAGATGGTCTACCAAGCGTAACTACAGAAAATAAAGGAAAGCAAACAGGTCTGGCAACAGGGACATATGTTAATACAAAAGAGTAAAAAGCACACCTGCTATTTAACAAGCTGAGTAACACAGGTACTGATAGGAAGTAGCTCACCTAAAAAGCAATGAGTCACTTAACAATGCTGAAGAAACAAGAATGGTGGGACAATTAGAAAAAAAAAAAAAGATGGAGCCATGGTTACCTGTCTTTCCCTGTGCATTCTGATTTGAACTCTGGCATGTATGTGCAGTGTAACTGTTGAGTAACTGTCTCCCGTGTGGAGTCAATGGAGCATCTCTTTGATACAGCCTCAAGTGGTATCTACATGTTCTTAACACTGGATGTTCTTGGCTGTCCACCAGGGATTAAAAGCAGCTGAATTAGGCAACCTAGAAGCAGGGACATAAGAAAGAAGTAAAATTCAGGCTTTGGCAGAGAGGTCATGTAAGGTGTGTAGACTTTGAACTCTCAGTGGAGAGAAATAGGCACTTTAAAACATCTTTATTCTCTTAATATTGATTTGCAAAATAGGTTGCACAGTGTACAGGTTGTGTTGTAGATAGGGCTGTTTTGTTATGTTAATTATAGAGGGACCCTAAGGGAAAGGTATCTATTTGCACTGCAGATACATTAAATTAGGTGAATATAATCCTATCACTGTCATCTTCAATGAAAAGAAAGGACGACCATTGGAGGATCTCACCTGCGTTAGCCTGGGTCAAGGGTTTGGGAGATCAGCTTGATTTGGCATCTCCTCAAGGAAGAGTGTTCAGGGAGAGAACATGAAGAAGACAGGCAGGAGAAGGCATGTCCTGTGAGGAGCAGCTGAGGACTTTGGGTTTGTCTAGTCTGGAGAAAAGGATGCTGAGGGGCCACCTCATTGCTCTCTACAGCTTCCTGAGGAGGCGAGGTGGAAAGGGAGGTGCTGATCTCTTCTCCCTGGTGTCCCATGATAGGATGCATGAGAATGGTTCAAAGCTGCACCAGGGGAGGTTTAGACTGGACATTAAGAAGCATTTCTTTACAGAGAGGGTGGTCAAACACTGGAACAGGCTTCCTAGAGAGGTGGTTGATGCCCCAAGCCTGTCAGTGTTAAAAATGCGCTTGGACAATGCCCTTAATAATGTTTTAATTTTTGGTCAGCCCTGAAGTGGTCAGGCAATAGGACTATATGACTGTTGTAGGTCTCTTCCTCTCTCCTCTCCTCTCCTCTCCTCCTCCATATAAAACAAGTCATCTACTTAATAACATTCTTCTAAAAATTGACTCTGAGATGCTGCAGAAACTTCGTGAACAATCATAGAAAGAAACATATTATAAAATTTGTTTCAACTGAGCATGTTTACATCTCAGGCTTCCCTGGCAGAATGAGCCTCTTTTATTGATAAAGCTAAATAAAAATAAAAAAATCCTAGCAAGTGTTTTGGAAAAAAAAAAAAAAAGTATTGCAGGTGTGTAATCCCATTGGTTCCAGAAACTCAGGGGCCTGGTGATGCTCCTTCACTGAGCTGAGAAATGAGCAGCTGCTTATGAGAGAAGCACTTCACCTGGGAATAGGGCAAGTGCAAATAAAAAGGTCTCCTTCCCCATTTAGTCTGAACCTCATTTTGTTCTACTTTGCCTGAATTCACTGGGGGGGGGCAAGATGAGTGTGAACCACTTGTCTTACAAGTGTGTTGCAGTCCCTGGAGGAGATGTTTTGTGAACGTGGTGCAGAGATCTAGTACTGCCCATCACAGCTTACTCCAGGTCTACTTCTAGCCTAATTTATACCCTTGACACAGATGAAAATATCTCACAAATGACATCCACCTTGGGTCGAGTCAGATGCAGTGCTCTGTTTCAGTATCAGAGCTACACTACAGGAGCCCTTGGCACCTGTGAGAAAAACAGCCTTTGCGTTGCTGTAGGGATGTTTTCATTTATGTTCCCATGCTCTTCTACTACATTTTCTTACTACAGGAGGGAACACAGGGGACTTTGCAGTCCTCCAGAGCCCAGAGTGCTTCATGCAAGGAGCACATATACCAGTCACAAGTATATAAGACATGAAAATTTGTATGCTTTTACCACTTGTAATGTAATAATTTCATATTAAATATGGTGATATTTACCCTTTCCTTCAATTACTTGTAAGTTTGCCTAAGCAGTAAAAATGTAGTTGTAGACACATTTATTCATACACTAACAGCTATACCCTTGAGAATATTTCAAGAAAAACTGCATTCAAATAGGCTGTTTATTTGTTCTAAGGACTTTTTAAAATAACAACAATTGAACGGTCCATCTGTTCCCCGAACAGCTCTAGTTAAACATTTGAGTATACAGTTTCGAAAAGGCAATTTTGCTAAATTGAACTTTCTCTGTTGTACGTGTACAAATTCTTGACTGCCGCAGGGAAGCAACAGAGTAGACAAAAGCTGGGATTTGCCAAATTAAAATATGGTGTAAACCAGCGGAGTTACACCCATGTAAAGTACATTAGGTTATTCTTTTCCTCTTTCTTTGTAGAAAAGCAGAGGTTAAAAATATTCGGTTCTGAAAGCTGGGTTAATCATACATTTAGAGATCACAACAAATGGCTCTAAAATCCCTGGGAGAGTACTTTCGGTATGTATTTGTGGAAATCACTTTTCAAAGTGGGTTTATATCCCATATAGTTCTTTTTCCTATATTTTAGTGTCTGGCTAGAAGCGGCTGATACTCCTATTAAAATGAGCTCCACTCTAAAATCAGGGCAAAGACTTTCTAGTGTTATAAATGCATACAGACAAAAAAATGGGTGATTAAGGATAATTTATAGTTTTCATTAAATGGACCTACATTATTCTCGGAACAAAGTGTTTTATTATTAATGGAAACTCATGATTGTTATTAATTACACATTTTTAAATGCTTTCATTTTAACCTGTCATCAATTTCCCACAGTGAAATGATGTGTTCCAACTTTGAACATTCTGAACTTTACTTTGCTCTTAAATTGTGTCAAGATTTTCCTTTGGGCAATCGGGTTTTTGGCAAGCACTTCTATTTAACACTAACCATGCCTTCAGTCTTCATCTTTCTTCCTCAAACTACTACTTTTAACCTTGTTTTATCTTGTTCTAGGGTAGAAATACCTAGAGGATACTGAAGTAAATTTTACACTGTTGTTTCATTGCCCTTATTATTAATTGCTAATTTATGCAATCAGGAATATGTCATGAATTCAATATCCTCATAATTTTTGTTTCTATGTAAGTTAATTAATTAATTAAATATTCCTTTGGGAAATTTTTTACATGTATTGGATTTCACTTGTCAGAATATATCTTCAGAAATCAATCTGTATATGCAAACCAGACACGGAGGCTGAATCACTTTGCAATCACAGATTGCAGGACAGATGTTACAAATGTATTACAGTTATAAAGAAACATCAGCTCTCTGAAGAATGAATATATTATCTTCAATGCATCCTGAAGATGCCAAATAGAGTTACATGAGATGAGGCAAATTCTGGTTTACTGTTACTCGAGAAGTGTTTCACAGCCATGACTAGGAATACTATTTGGCCTCATCTGCTTTCGAATTACAGTAGAGAAGTTAAAAAATACATGAGTCTGTTCAAAAACCAACCAAACAAAACAGGAATATTTAATGGGAAAGAAAGTAAATGGTCAAAGAATATAATAACAAAAAGCATTAGGAAGCAAACATTTAAACAGGCATAACATCAGTGTGCTTCCTTCATGTCTTGCTTCTGTCTCAGTGAAAATTGTCCAAATCTTAGCATACTTCTTCCCAGACTTGCCTGATTTCATCTTATTTTTTTTTCTCCTTTCCTTTTTTGAACACACTCTCTGGCGTGTTAACTCTGGCTTTCATTCAATGCATTTACTCATTTCATCTGATTAGAACCTCAGTGGTTTTTTTTTAACTTGTGCTAGGCTGGAATTCTCTTTGCAAACAGGAAGCTTATCAAGCCTTCCTTCCTTCCTTCCTTCCTTCCTTCCTTCCTTCCTTCCTTCCTTCCTTCCTTCCTTCCTTCCTTCCTTCCTTCCTTCCTTCCTTCCCTCCTTCCCTCCTTCCCTCCTTCCCTCCTTCCCTCCTTCCCTCTAATCATGTTGAATATCATACAATTTTTTAGTATGTTTTGAACTCCAGGCATCCACTGGAAATCAACACCTTTCACTTCCTTCACAGTTTAATAATGATCCTTATATTTCTGGATATCTTGCATTTTTAGCTTTTGATGGTGGTGTGCCAGAGTAAGACCACTGGGTGGTGGATGGATGTTGGTGATTGAAGGGTGAGTGCAAAAAGACCAAGAAGAAGCAAATCTACCTAGTGCAAAAGAAAAGGGAGCCTGGCCCAAGGACTGGGGCTGGCATGTAACTGGCAAAGGCTTGTGTAAATGACGACATAGAAGGAAACACAAGGAAAAAGAAAGGAGTAGCCGGTTGGTTCTGAAAAGGAGAACAGAAGGGTCTGAAAGATAAGAGTCTGCCAGAGGAAAAATTTGAAGAGACACACAGTGAGGTCAATGGGCTGGAATTTCAAATTGAACTGATGGGCAACAGGGGGTGGTGCCATGACCAACACTGCAGGGTAGAGCAATGGCTCAGTGGGAGTAATGAAGAGTTTGAAATGTAGACAAGATAATTTGGATTTAGCTGGAAGTCTAGGGAGGAGAAGATGCTTTTTAGCAAGGATGTAAAGAAAGAAAAGTGATTCAATGGCAGGTTGTAGGCTGGGGAAGGAGGATAGAAATGAGACCATTGGAAATCAGGAGACACTGAAAATTAAATTAAGCCTATGGAACACAGAAGCTGTAGGAGGAAATGTGATGTCTCATATACTGTGATGACTTCACCTGTTGTCACAGCACTGGATTTAAGGATGAGTCACCAGGGATGAATATTACCTTATTAATTTGAAGAGGATAAAATGTTAATACTAATCCTGAATGGACAAACAAAACAAGTTAAAAAATCAGCTGCAAGCACTTTATAGATATTAAATTGGAGGATTTGCTGCTGTTGAGTCTTAGGAGAACTGAACAAAGGAAAACAGGAGGTAAATGGAACTTTCGGGGTCCTTCTTTTTTCATTTTTGTCTGTGTGGATTATGATTGTTGTAGAATGCTGCTATACTCTTTTTCCATTTTATTTGCTTCTGGACTGTTTGCCGAATAGAAAGAACCAGCTAGCTCTGAAAAGTCAGTCTCCTGCTTGTTTTACTTTACCACAATGATGATAACAGAGTTGAGCCCAGGCATAAAAACCTAACCCAAACTCACAGAAAAATACCTGACAATGGGCAAATTCCCCAGATAGAAATGAGGATACATTCTGATTCCTTGCATAACCTAATTTTTTTCTGTCCATTATGTTTTACTGTCACATATGTTTTTATAACTGTTTAGAGACTTCCCGAAATTGTGTAAGTGCTTTATGGATCAGATGAAAAATACAAGGTTACTCCCCTGAGAAACTGTGGCTCAGATTCAGATGTGAAGTGGCAAGTAAGGAAGGAAGAAAACGATCATGAAGAGGAAGAGGAAGAGCTAACCAGCAAAGTAATCAGGTTGCTTTGCTGAGATTCACCTCCAAGGTCAGCTGGTTAAAGTGACACGAGAGAAGAAAGTTCACATCTGTCCTAATCTGCATTTTATTTTCTTCCTCTCCTTGGATTTAACATTTTTCCAAAATGTGCTGAGAGTGTTGATGTCATATAAGCCTTCCAAAAAGTGCTTACGTGACGCGGCTAGCAAGGGTTAAAGCTAATGTGCGAACATTTTACTTGCCCGTTCTATTAAATAATGAATTGAGTAAAAATATTTTTCTCAGCAAGCTACATAATTAGTTAAACCTTGACATGGAGTAGCCACTCTCCCTAACCTCCCCAGCAATTTACTTTTTTTCCATGGAGGATCTTCTAGACATCAATTTTTTTGCACTGTGTCTGAAAGTTATTCAAGCTGCTTTGGATCAATGCAGGACACAAGTTTCCAAGACCTATGCTACTGCTAGTACCTTCATGCTAACAGACCTCTTTTGTCATAAAGGCAGTTTTGGTTTTTCTAGAATGAGGGAGAGGTGTTGTCTCTGGTAGGCAGACTCCAGGGTGTGTTAAGGTCTAATTGTAGTCCCCGCCATTAAGAGAATTGTAGCTATTTCAGCTCTGATCTTGAGCAAAGAACGAAGGGAACAGTCACAAAAATGCAATGTAATTGTGGGTTTAAAGATAAGGATTTCCTTTAGCAAAGAAGAAGATGTTGGTCCAGGTCACTATAAAGGTTTTCCATAAGAACAAATAAAAGCAAGTAAGAATGTTTTATGTTTCCTTGTCTTGGCTGAGAGAGTTCAATGACATGGTATTGCGTAAGTGCAGAAAAAAAATATTAAATGACTGCCTCTGAAAGACATTTCTGCTCAAAAAAAATATTCTGCCAAAGTGAGGTTGCCAATGCTGCATACAGACAAGCTTTATATTAATTATCTGTGTTCATAAAGTAAGAATGATTACATCAATAAAGGGTGACTCATCGTTAAATGGTGCCTTTCAACCGTACGACATCTATTGAGAACAAACACAGTGCTCCAGATTGAAGCCAACTAATGCACTAACAACATAATTACAATGATTGCAGCTGTGACAAGGGGTTTGAGTGGCTTTCAACCACAGCATATAACAGCTTACAAGAAATGTATTTCTGTTAGTTAAGTATGTTGCAGTTTTGGTTATGAGAGCAACTAGAATGGAATTGGACCTATTGGCTTGAAGTAGAC
>WKFP01014796.1:148772-186150 GCA_011057875.1 Pterocles orientalis | reverse complement strand
CTGAATGGAAGCACAGCCTTCTGGCGTGTCAGCCACCCCTCCCAGTTTCGTATCATCAGCAAACTTGCTGAGGGTGCACTCTATTCCCTCATCCAAGTCGTTGATGAATATATTGAATAGCACAGGTCCCAATACCGAACCCTGGGGGACTCAACTAGATACAGGCCTCCAACTATACTCCATCCCATTCACCACAACTCTCTGGCTTCTTTTCTCCAGCCAGTTCACAATCCATCTCACTACCCGATCATCCAGATCGCCCTTTCTCAGTTTAGCTGTGAGGCTACTGTGGGAGACGGTGTCAAATGCTTTACTGAAATCGAGATAGACCGCATCTACTGCTTTATCATAGAATCATAGAATGGCCTGGGTTGAAAATGACCATAGTGATAATCTAGTTCCAACCCCCACACCATATGCAGGGCTGCCAACCCCTAAACAAGGCTGCTCACAGCCACATCCAGCCTGGCCTTGAATGTCTCCAGGGATGGGGCATCCACAACCTCTCCGGGCAACCTGTTCCAGTGTGCCACCACCCTTTGGGTGAAAAACTTTCTCCTAATCTCTAACCTAAACCTCCCCTGTCTTAGCTTAAAACCATTCCCCCTTGTCCTATCACTACCCACCCTCGTAAACAGTCGCTCCCCCTCCTGTTTATAGGCTCCCTTCAAGTACTGGAAGGCCGCAATGGGGTCTCCCCGGAGCCTTCTCTTCTCCAAGCTAAACAAGCCCAGTTCCCTCAGGGAATCTGGTTCTTCCTCTGGGCCAGGAAAGAATCAGAAACATCTACGTACATGTACGCCCCACGGGGACCACTATGGTGAGCCAAACGAACCTCAGACATAGAGACTGAAAAGATATTAAGGGGTACAAGCACGCCAAGCCCACTAGCTCTTTTGGTAAAGCTGTTACAGTGTTAAATTCCCTCACGCCTCTCATGTTTTTTGCTGCAAGACTGAAATTGCCTGACTTGTGTCTGTATTCTGCTGGACTCCATACAGCCCTGTTAGCAAGGTGGAAAAAGATCCCAACCCTGCAAGCCTTATTTGGGACAGGGCCTGGGCAGGATGCTGATAAAGTATCTTTTCTCCACTCTGTCTCACATGTATAGATATGGAAGTTTCCAGACAGGAATCTGATCAAGTGCTTGTGCTTTCCTTGTGATGAAAGTTGAGGTATGGCAGAGGAAAAGTTTTCTGACAAGCCAAACAGGAGGATATGGCTCAGTCAGCTGCACTGAGAGGAAGGAAAAATTGTGACAGGCAGTCAGGTCTATGGCTAAAGGACGGAGGTGACAGGTAAGCACCTCAGAAACCCAGAAACCTGGGTCCGTTCCTCCATATCAACACAAGCATTAGAAAGCTTTGATTTCAACATCCAGCCAGGCGACCTGGACCGTACCACCTCCAGCACAGTCCTGGATAAGCTTTTTTTTTTTTTTTTTTTTTTTTTTTTTTTTTTTTTTTTTTTTTCTGAAAGGCCTTCCTAGCTCTTTTGGGTTTCATTCAGCTGTCACACTGAAGTGGTGATGTGATGTCACTAAGTTTATTGTCACAACTTTCCTAAACAGTAGCAGCCTCTTACCTAGATATTTCTAGTTTTCCTGTCGACTGTATTGAACTTTCAGTGGGTTATAAACATTTAACTAGCAATGCGTTACTCTGAAGCAGTAGATTAGCTTCCTCATTATTTACTGTTCCACTAAATTTTGTGTTATTTGCAGAGTTTATCAGCAACTGTTTTATGTCATCCTTTAGCCTCCGTATCTGCTGTATTTTATAGTGCAATGCAATTATGAGGAAATATTATACTGTGAATGTGAAGACATTTGTTTTGGTTACCTAGAACAAAATATCCAAATTGTCATGGGAGATTTTCCAAATAATGCAAAAGAAAGGACAAATAATGCAATAAAAATACAAAACCTGAAATCTCCTCCATACTATGGGCGTTCAGTTCTGCACTGCTGTAAAAGACAAGATACTACACAATTCCGCTTTGCCTCATAACCTCCTCGAGAAACAAGATTACATAGGTCTGAGTGTTATTCTGCCCTTCGTATCAGCCAGCGTAGGGCTCTTTCGGATCAGCTGAGGGCAAAGTCCAAGACTGCTTTGCCACAAGGACTCATTAAAACAGGTTGTGTTTAGTCTGAGTGCTTCTGCCACTCTGTATATGTCATGAACCAACTCCCCCTAACTTTCCTGGGAAAGGCTCAAAGCTGCTGAGCATCGAGAAATGTCTCTGCTGCACACACTCTAATGATCCTTCTTAAAGAGAAGTTATCATTTTCATGCAAAAGACACTGCAGACAATTCAGGACTGCTGCAGTGCGTGGTGGCCCTGTGCCCCAACAACCTTGATAAAGTGGTGTTTGGGATGCAGTTGTAATTGTAATTCCAGATGTGCTGTGGCAGCAAGCAGGATTCCCTATGAAAGCAACCAAGGTTAGCAAGTTACTTTGCGTCTACAAGTGTTCTGCTAGCTGAAATACGGCAGTTTTCTCATTCTGATGCTCAGTTGCTCTCCTTCTTCAGTATGTCCAAAGTGTACTCTTTCAAAAACATAGAATATATTATGCTAAATTTGTCCACAATCCAGAACTTTTCTTACTTCCTGTTTTATTACTAATGATCACGTAAAAGTTATGCACCATCAGTTAAGCTATCAAAGGACAAACCTACTTAGGAGCCATTGGTATACCTGGCTCAGTTTCGTGAGATTTTCCAGGATGTCAGCTGCATAGACAGGTATCTTGGATAACTATTTTGATTTATCAAGTGGTTTATTTTAAATAGGTTTTCCTTTTTGAAATATCCCTGGACTATGTAAGATTTTACATAATTCAGACACTGCTGTGCTGAAAAGTAATGATTAAACATATGAGAAACATAAAAAAGCCCATTTCAAGGCTGTTTATCAGTTAGCTAGACAGCTTACTATACTGGATAACCAGTTTTACTCCCCTGACATTATCCTCTAGTGCAGCCTAAAGCATGCTATACATCCTTTAAGGCGTTATTTATACAGCGTTAAGCAATGACCTCTGTTATATGGCTATACTGAATTGCTATGCGACAGGATGGGAACTGCACCAGACGTCATTTATTTCTAAATGTAAAGTGCAAAATTAGAGTTAAGTTAATGTTAAGTTGCCTATCACTTGGGTGCCATTAGCAAAATAGTTATTTTGAGTATGCTGCATTGAAGAAGTATTTTATATGTTGAAAAAGCATTTTTCTCTGGCAGTCTGAGATTCTAACACTGTTCGGAGTACTCAGATTGAGATGACTATGTAGTTCTTCCCTAGAAATATTTTGTTATGAGACCTTGTAGTTACGTGTGGGCAGATTTCTGTGTCTGCGGGGAAGCTCTGTGGCTCTGTTTGTCAAAAGATTTTTAGGTGTGGATTAAGCTACAAGAACCAGTGCTTCCTAGAGGGACGCATTTCCGGACGGGATTGAGAGACCAGTGGTGCAACTGTCTGCTGTGTGCTTGTTCCTCTTACTGCTCCAAAGGGACTCCTGGCGTGATTAAGGATTAATCAACAGAATAAAAGTTTGCTGGGTCAAGTCCCAATTCTGAAACGTGATTAATTCATTGTGTGTAAAAACATGCTGCGATTTGCGATGTTACAAAATATAATAATAGATAAAAAAGGCTGATGTGGCTCTGAGGTTGGTTGAGTATTAACCATGAATTCCAGTCTGTGAATTAGGACTGGCAGGCTGTGCAGGACTTTCAGATCTAGTGCAATGGATCTCCTGAGAGTTATTTCAGCTTTTCTAGTTATGCGATGTCACTGATGTTGATTGTATAAGAAGCCAACAGATTTAGGAGGAAAAGAACTGGGAGGACAGGTATAGTAAATCGGAAAGTTATTGCATGTTACAGAAAACATTTGGGAACATTGCTGGGCACACCTACTCTGTGAAAATTTAATCTTTAGTCGGCTAATGATTATAGTACCTGATTATGTCCTTTGAAGTAAAAAAAAACCCAATAAACAATAAAAACTATTAAATATGTTGGTCCACCCTTCTAACTGTCATGAATCTTAGGGCTTCTTGATGATATATTAATTTTTATTTTCATAGCCTTTTCCCTTGTATTTTTCTTCTGTTGAGATTGACTACATTTCCTCAAATAAATCTATTCCAAGCTGAAATCGACACATATTCCATGATAATAGCTTGGGTTTCCCATTTTAAATAACTTCAATTTTCTAGTGAGGTGAGCTGCTTAGAAATGTGTGTGTTCATTAAAATCTGGTTACTGAGGAAGAGTCACGAAGAGGTTTCACTCTGCTTGCTGAATCACTAGAGGGAGCTCCAGGTGCATGGGAAGGGAAGGCTTTGTTCTCAAACATCATCCAAAACTCCAGGAAACGGGGAAAAAATACCTTTCCCAATAGGGAGTGATTGCTAAAAGTCTAAAAGAGAAAAAAAAATCCTTTAATTAGAGTATTTTATATGCATTTGTTTGCCAATAATACAAGCCTCACAAGCTAATAACTACAGCATTTAAAGGCTGGTGACAAATAGTGTCCGGTTAAAACCTCAGCAAATAGGAGGCTTGAAAAATGCGTAATACTAATGCCTATGAGCCCTTTTAAGCAATAACAATCAAGATACATGGCGTTTTCAAGTGACTGGTTTGTCAGAGCTGATGAGACAGATATCCAGTAAGCTGGAACTAAACCTTTCCCTCTGATGCAACGCATCGATACTAAAATAGCATAATACCTCTGTAAGTGCACTGATCAGATGTCTGATATTCATATAGAGCAGTGGCTCTTATGATATTAAAAGAAGGATCATTTTTGATGGGCATAGGGACATTCGTTTGGGAAAAACAAAGTGGAGGGAGCACAAATTGCTGTGAGCATCTTCAATGTTTGCTATTTGCAAAATAATTTCCAGCACCCAGGAATTAAGAAGACATTTTGGTCTGGCCTACATTTGAAATCTTTTTGGTTTATTTTCAGTGTTTTTGAGAAGATGCCTTATCTTTATATGACATGAGAAGCTGTCAAATGGTCTAATAGGCAGCGTCGGTGCTTCTGCCACATAAATGAGGAAGTTGCCTAATGTCAAGAAAAGATGAACAGATTCTTGCAGCTCAGTGCTTCCATACTTCTGTGCAAGGCCTTCTGTGTTTCCATTTAAAGCACAGACTATACTGTCACATATACTGAGTCCGTGGACGTCTTGGGGAAACAGACTCTGACACCGACTGTGCCAGCTGCCACTTGTTGCAGTGCCAGGGTATGGTAGGATTCTGAGACAAAGGGACTTTATTGTCCCAGGACATGTTTATATTCACACCTAGAGGATTTACCGTACCTAATTGTTCAAAGAAGACACACTGATATGTCTTAACATCTGTACAATGCACTTCATTATATGAAGAACCTATAGCCCAATGTGGAGAAAACCTCAGTTTACTCACTGAACCTGCAAATACATGTAGATGTTCTTATTTTGCTCCACAAAATAATTTGAATTAAATTGGTGGAGGTTCTATAAATACGCACATATGAGCATAATCAGTACTAGGGTGGAGCTTATCTTTCAAGACAAGTAATGGTCACTTCGGTCATCCCATTCTCAGTTAGCCAAAATATAAAAGCAGCCTTTTAGTATCAGCTATGTTCCTAGTTCCTCAGATTTTCTCTTCCACCTGAAAACAGGCTGTTCAACAATTTAAGCAGTAAATTGTAAAACAATTTTAGCCAGAATTTGCCAGGAAGCATCTGTGCTAAGTCCAGTCACTGTCCCAGCCCATGTTTTCCGAGTAGCTCACGCGATGATGGGAAGAGGGTTCTCAGCTTTGCTGTAGCTCAGGGTGTTTTACACTTTCCAAGCACTGTGTAAATGTTAGCAGGTCTTCATGGAACCTCAGTGAGGTAGGCAAGGATTGGTAGCTTCATCTGTGAATCGTGTGAGCCCGTGTAGCGAAGCGGTGACGACACTGCTTTTAGAACTGAGAAGACCCATCCCAATGAAACACAGTGTCCTGGGCTCAAAACCCACAAAAATCAAGCTGTACAATTGTTACCATAGAAATGGTAGCAAGCAGGATAATTAGCACAGGTCTGGTGTAGAATGCCAAGAGATAATGATGATACAAAGTATATTTTAAGGCCTTGAAATACACAGAGTTCAAGAAATTGTAATTATCCCTCTCTAATATTTTTGTGGCCACTTTGATCAATAGCGCATCATAAAGTTGATTTGACAAGTTGGAGATACATTTCATTTCGTAGAAACAAATGTACTGAACTCAGAGTTATGCGTGCACTGTGTCTAGACACCAGGGCAATTATAAGGAAAATTACATTTTCATTTCTATTGCAAACTGTCTTGTTAATCTGCTCAATATTTCCTTGCCTAATCATTTTGTTCAGCAGTTCTCTTCTTTAGAGAAGGTCAAACAAGCTCTTTTCAATGTTACTGCGTGCTGTAGCTATAATATAGGTAATAATGATCATCGTTCATTACTATCATGCAAAAAAACCCCAAACCAAACCATCCTCTTCTGTAGTGGATCTAGCTGGCATTTTAAAATGTACTGGTTTACTTTTAAAGTTTTAACATTTTAGCTGGGATGTAGTCTTTTCTCACAGTTTTATTTCTAAAATAAAAAAAAAAAAGAATAAATGTATCAGGGAGCAAGAGATGGTGAGTTCTCCTTCCCTACAGAGTCGTGTTGATCTTTGTACTCACTGCTTTTCTAGTACCCACGAGAACTGTAAAAGGTGACTAACCATTTCCTCCTCCTTTCTACTCCAGCTGTGGAGGAGATAAAGAAAAGAGAGAATTTTGCTTCCCAAGAACAAATGGAAGTTCCCACTGTCAATACAGCATACCAGGTTCCCGATTCTAACATGGATATAAAGCTTAATGGTTTGGGAACTGTGTCTTTTAAGAAACAATAACCTTTTAAAAAAACTTGGTTGTCACTTATGAAATGAGAGGCTGCCTGTGAGTGAAAAAAAAAATGAGGAAATGACCACTGCAGAAAATAGAACAATGGGCAGGGAATGGTTCAGTGTGACAATTATGCAAACGAATAATAATGTAAACTACTCAGAAGGTGTTTTACCACTGCAAATTGTTAGCATTGTCAACACTTTCTTGAAATCACAAGCTGTTTGCTGATTTCTGAATTGTTCCTACTAGTGTGCATATTTCTATGGAAATGATGCCATTAAACAAATGCTCCTGCGGTGATGGCACAAGTTCTTCCCCGAGGCATACTCTAGGCAGGGGAAAAAAAAAAAGTCATTCAGATTATTCAATGTCTTATTTGTTTGTAAAATGCAGCAAATTTCAGAAACATTATATGTGTCTGCGTGGCTGTGTATAAGTCTTCTATAGGGCGTGTGCCTTTTCCTAATTCCTTGACAATCTGGGAAAGTGCAATGCCCATATATGTGCTGATTCTTGTCAACCGTGTCGTGATAGTGCCTTGTGCTTGTTCTGTGTCATACAACTCAGGGCCTCTTACCCTTCAAATCAACCTAAACCTGCAAAGGTGTGGTTCTGAAGATTTCAGGACATTTTTAAACCTTGTTAGAAGTTAAATGGAGCTTAAACCTTCTCCTTAATATTTTTCTACGCACTCTGCAGTGCTCATTCAGGAATTCCTGAAACAGAGTTACAACACAAAAGGTAAATAGTTTAGCTTATGCTGTTGGCACATTGTGATTATGTCCTGTTCATGATCAAATACTATTAACCAAGTTAAATAAATTTACTGTCTCCAGGAAACTCTTGGTTTGCCTTTAGATAGCTGGGCTCAGAATTTTGAGGTGTTACGTGTTGGCTCTTCCAAATATTTCTCAGATCTAGTAATCACATGGTGGACTTCCTCATTTTCAGTGTGGTCGACCTGAGCTTAGAAGCAAGTGAGGGTAGGGATAGGCAGGGGGAAATGGGCTAACAGGAATTTTTCTGTGTTGTCTGTGAAGAAATACCTTATACCAAATAAACAATTAATAATATCTACAGGAGAGAATAACCTGCCCATATTACCAGCCTACTTGGCCTATATGGCTCGCTTTCCTTCTTGGTCACGTATTTTGCAAAAAAAAAGGTATCTGTTATACAGTTTTGCTTCATTTTGACTAAAACAATCTCACAAATTTGCAAATGTCTTGATTAATTGAAACATACAATTTTTACTAAAACAAAATTAACACTAAAAAATTGTTCATTCTGATTGAAAGAACAACTGTGAAATGTTTTAGCTTAATTAGAATTAAGTAGGGAAACCTGGAGGCTTGTTACACTGTAGTACTCGGCATATAATATGTCTTCTGCAAAGTTTCTGTTAGTGAGGTGAATGCAAAGTCTATGATGATAATACAAAGAATAAAAAAAAGCATTGGTAGATAACAAAGAATTCTGCAGTTTTCACATTGTAGCAGAAATCAGGCAGCAAATATGGAGTTTTCTGTTCCATCTGATTAGCATTTGGTACAAATATTGAAAGTGGAGGATAGAAGAACATTTCAGTCAGGCATATATCCCTGTTTCAACAGAGAAATTTCTTACAGTGATTTTGATAACATGATAGTACATTTATTTTTAGGTATGTGTTGATTTTTTGAGATTTTTACTTTTAGATTGTTTTTAATGGGACAGAATAATATATCCTGTGTATTGGACTTTCTTGACTCCTTCCCTTTCTGCTTTGATTCCTAAACAAAAGGCTGTATTTTCAGCTTTACCAGCTGCTTTCGGTTGAGTTTGGTAGGATTAGAAAAGTTCTGCAATTCTGCAAAAAGATGTGAAGCGGTCAGTCATAAAAGGAACCAAGGTTCAAGCGGCATGTGAATACTTATGGAGTTTTTTTCTTCATAGTGTAATCAATGAAGGCACTTTCACGGCTGGAAAAAAAAGTAAAATTTAGTTTTGTTCATAGGTGGAGAATAAGCAAGAAGCACTGGGCACGAGGGGAGCATCCACTCTACCAACAAGCGCGCCTTTCCACAAAACCTATCCTTCTATTTATTCCCCGAAATGTTGCATATCCATTAAGTTTCGAAATACATTCATTCATATTCATTTCCCAGCCCTGCCTAGATCTATTTTCTTATTATAATTAGCTAAAGAGTCATTTAGGGGTCCGAGGATCCTCCTTTATCTTGGGGCCTTGTGGATGTTGCATTCTCTCATCTCCTTTTGATCAGCAGTTCCTTCCCTTGTCATCACGGGTTTGATCCTCTCATCCTGTCTTTTCTGTTTCTTCCATCCATTACTGGAATCATGGGGGGGAGAGGGGAAGCAAAGCTGTCTCAAAAACCCATTTGTGTTAATGTACGTACATCAAAATTCATAGAGAAATAAGGAGAGTGCACCTACAAAAACAACATTAATATTTTCACATCATTTTGTTTAGTATAAGACTAAATCCACGTTGAACAATATATTATTACATCATTCAAAAACTTCTTTAAACAGAGGATCCTTGTCCTGTAGCCTCAGCTCTTTCCCTCAAGCACCTCCACTGAATGAACTGTAAAGGGAGAAGCAAGGGAGGATACACCCAGGTAATACTCCACAGATCAGCATCTAAACACATCCTCAACCCAAGGCAGGCCCAGGGCATCCCTGTCTTTGTGAGAGCAATCCTTTGCTTTAAGCACCTTTTCACTCACAATGTCTGCAACCACACAAGGATTGTAAATACTAACGGGAAACCCCCAATATGTGTGCTTCCCAGTGGGCCTGGGTGTATGATCCAGCTGCGATGCTGTACAATGCTGTGCAGGGACAATGCCATACTGCCCGAGGAGGCACTGCCCTGTGCGCAAGGCAGGCGCTAGCTCAGCACAGGAACAGCATCGTGCCTTTTGTGTCCTACTCTGCGTTTCAGCTTTTTGCTGGAGAGAGGTTGTTTTGTGTTGATGTAACTTCCATCACATCTTTCTTGGAAGTTATATCATCACATACTTTCAGACAATTAAAAAAAAAACTGCAACACAGATTACAATTCAGTCAGTACTGTTTCATGAACATTAAAAATGCCGAATCTCCATTTCTTTCAACACGAATCGTAACCTAATTTACCACAATAGAAAATCATGCTGTCCTAATCTCCAAGTGTAGAAATCTCAGATATTCTTTCACTCAGGCCCTTTTCCATTAGAAAGTTAAATGCAATTATATAGTTATTGTTTACCCAGCTGGAGGTATGGTGTTTATGATGTAGAAGAGGTATCAGGTGGTCTTCTGAGAACAGGCTGAGCTCTGGTTGACACAGACTGAAATTACACCTTACCCTCTCCTGGTAAATGGGTGTTTGACTCCTGCTAGGTACTTTTTATTTCTAGAAGGCACTAAAGGCATCAAGCAAGGAATATACCTAACTTTGGTACATTTTAAACTGAAGTGGTGAAGAAGTTTGCTTTTCTGTCTGTATCCTGTCCTTCCCACCACCTGTTATTCTGAAAGAGTCAATACGGCTTTGTTTATTTTATGTATAAATAGATATTTAAAGTTGTACCTAATTGTTTAAGGAAAAAAAAAAATCATCCTCCATCATTTTTATACACTAAAGGAGTTTCACAGGCTGCTCTTCCTAACTGTCCTGAAGTTTTCAGAGAAGTTTTCAGTTTGAAAACTCAGTGGAAATGGCAATGGTGGACAGCAGTTTCTAGTGAAGATGTAAAGATCATACGATTAAAAGAAAAAGAACTGGAGAAAGCAATAGATCTGCTGTAAGAACATTAGAATATAATTCTGGTCTTCTCTCAGATAATGGTTTGCTGTCTCAGTTTTTCTTACATTTGTTCAGGATACATTAAGACTGAGATGCTTTTCTTGTAAAGAAAAAGCGTGCTTATGCAATTGTTTCCTCCGAGCATCAGACACCGTTGTTGTAGTGAGACAACATTTGAAATTGGAAGTGTAAGAAATTATTATTCCATTGTCTGTGTGTCTTAAATTGTTGTGATACTTATTCAGGTGAGATGTAATAAAATTTAGAAAAGCAAGGGAATGTGGGTATAAATAAAGGACTATCTAGATAATTCTTTTCCTTCATTTTAGGTTACATTATTTTAGCTGTAGTTCATTCCTGATTTTGGCTTCAAAACAAATAAAATGTTCCCATTTGAGACCAAGAATCAAAGAGGCATTGTCAGCTTGAATTTGGCCCTAGATTTAAATTTAACGAAAAGGAAGATTTAATTAATTCAAACAGTTTCAGGAAAGCTTTTGTAATTAAAAAGACTTAAACTGTCCCATGTTGGTAGACAAAGATTCTCTTGCAGTCTTTGAATCCCAAACGATGCAACAGCAAGAATATTACTTTAAAAGACAATTACTTTAAATCAAATTAAAACAAAAATAAATTGATTTTTGCTTTCCACTGCCCTGATTGTAGAAAATTTAAATCAATATTAATCAAAAAGTAAAAACAAAATAAAACAATTTTTCTCTGTCTTTAAAAATCAATGATCATAGCAGATATGAATTGGTTTATAAAGTATTTAATTTAAATAGCAGAAATTTGGGGTAATAGAGGAGAGGAAATGGTTCTTGCCAAAGCTTATTGATCCAGAAAAACATTACCATGGTTAATTGGCTAGTGATTTTTTACCAGATGATCTTTAAGGTCCCTTCCAACCCAAATCATTGTGTGATTCTGTGATTCTATACCTTAGGAATTCAGCCTCTTCTAATAATATGAACACATTTCACATTGCTGTGCAATGGAGACAAGTAAAGTTCTTCCTCGGTTTATAAGGTCAAATACCCATAATCATTGCTCTCCTAGGGAGTTCTCCAATTGCTAGTGTACCCTGAAGCTCCCTCGCTCCCCATCTGGGCCAGGGGTCTCTCATTCCTGACTGTCTATGAACTAGTGGATGAGGCCCTCCCTTCTCTTGCATGCAGGAGGTGCAGGTTCAGTGTCTTTTGCTTGAAGGAGAATCCAAGCTACATTTGAGGATGGAAACTGTGTTTGTCACTTTCAGCTTAGGATAATAGTTATGATTTTCTCCTGCAACAAAGTTTTGGAGAATCAAGGCTGGTACTAATTCATCTTTCATATTTACCCTTCATCCTAATATATTAAAAGCATTTTATAAGCCATGTATAGTTGAGTGCTAAAAAAAATAAATTAAAAAAATCCAAATTAAAAACCTGTTTCTGGTTTACAGATTTTTGAAATAAAAAAATGACTCAGTGTCAGAAGGCTATAGTCCAACCACTGGCCCATGTCCATAAGGTTTGATATAGCAACTCTGTGATGGGTCCTCCGAGTTCGATGGATTACACTTTTACTGAAGAAGATGAAAATATGTTTGGTAAACACATTTGATGAAATTATGAGACCGTGTAATCATTATTTTTTCTGACAAAGCTCTAAAGAATTCAGGTTTTACAGAATGAATATTGAGCTACTGAATGAATCAGTAGTGTAACATGGACATTTTCACTAGAGGTGGCTTGTCAGATGATTTATCTGCAAAAAGACGCCTGATTCATTTAATTGCTGAAGAACTTGGCTTGTAAGTCAGCTATATTGAGTTTACCAATTGTAATTATCAGTTTACCTTTGTCTGGCAAGTACCAGCATCCTACTTACAAAATTTGTGTTAGTTTATTTTAAAACTACTTCTAGTAATTAGTTCATAAATGCAGTACACATTCAGAAAAGTAAAATATACAACAATAAAAATTCTACCTTGAAAATAGTGAGAATTATGAAGTAATAGGAACAAATAGAAGTGATATATATTTTTCATTTGCTCATTGAAATTGAGGGGATAAAGGTCACAAGATTATTCTTTTTCTGAGTGATAATTCAGATAGTAACTCCAAAGGGGTTGGAAACCTCGGCCCTAAATTGTAAGATTTTAAAGACGGAGAGTCAATGCTGAGTCTCAAACTAAAAAATCACAGCAAACTCTGCTGTAAGTATTCCATCAACCCCACATGTAGGTCATGTCAAATTAAAATGAAGTCATAAGAGTCCTCACTGACTTAAACAGGTTCAGGATCAAGCTGTTTGTGAACCAAGTGCTCTGTTCCATATGCTGGAGACGTAATGGGAGAAAGAGACTCGCTGGTCCCAATTAATTCATAGCAGTACTGGAGCTGTTTCATTTTTAATAATATGTGTCCTGGGGAATGGGATACAGTCCTTTTGTTTGGCTGCTCTTCATCTTCTTGACACTGTACTTGCATTTAATGTCAAGGCACAGTATTCTCCCCTTCTGTTACAGCTCCATCAGCTGTGGATCCGGCCAAGGGGAGCAACTACATTATCAGCAGATTCAAACTAGGTCTTAGATTTGTTCTTCAGTATGCTTTCTTTTCTTTTTTTTCCCCTTCTGACTTGTATACAACTCAAATTTTGGTCCCAAATGCTAAGGATCCCAAATGATAAAAGGAAAAAGCATTGTTTCTTTCCTGACGTCACTAGTAGCACGACTTCAAAAGATAAATATACTGTGGGAATGACCATAAAGACAAGAAAATTGTGTTGTTTAATATAACTGCCAAATATATATAATATCTTTTGTCTCTTTGTTGCCTGTTCCTACACAATGAGGAGAAAAAGAAATGGAATGAATTGTGGGGGGAAGATTGTTTTCTGAACTTGCTTACTAAGTTTTTCCCTGATACTGCAGTTATAACGACAATAACTGTCACCCAACAACAACTAATGTTGTTGGCTCCACAGCCATACACAGATATATGAGCCTGTGTTAGGTTTTCTGCTCTTTTAGTATAATTCAATATTGGTTATGATCTAGACAACAATAACACTGACCAGGTTTGTGACTAAGTTTTTCATCAGTGAATATAAAAATTTAATACTATACTGCATACTCATAAAACCCATGTTTTGATGTTTTGGAGGCTAAAGATCTTAGCTGTTTACATTAATATTATATGATTTCTGAAATCCATAAACTAGGAAGCTCATCTGAATGTCTGGGCCAAGGGCTATCCAATCTTCCGCTGCAGTGTAAATCACTTTGTGTTCCTTAGGCATATCCACTTGGATTCAGAATTTAGGCAGTCTACATTGCTTTCTGGAGGTGCATAGGTCTGTTTTTGTGGGTTTTTTTGTTTGGTTGGTTTTTGTTTTTGTTTTTAACATAAAGCATTAGCTTGTCTGAATCTGAATTTTAATCATACCCTACAAGCTTATTCTGTTTTCTAGACACTCTAATGCAACAATCATCTTATATGTTGTGAATGAATCTGTCTTCAAGCAAAAAAAGGGAAATACACACCATTTGGTTTCTATTTGTTTTGAAGGGGGGATATGGTGGCTCTGGACCTGGTACGTGTGAAAAATGACTGCATTCTACCTTGGATGAACATAATCAGAGAGTAAATGAGTAATACCTTTTATAAACCACTACAAATACTAACTCTTTACCAGGGATGTTCTTAAAGTGGTTACAATGGATGCTACATCTTGTGATCCCTAACTCCATGAAGCCCTGTTTGTCTTACTGGATTTTCATTCTGCTTACAGGTCTCAGTGCCCTGCTTGGTAACGGAAACACTGAGAAAATATTTTTTTCCATTAAAACACACAAACAAATGGTTTGAACTTTCTGTCATCTCTATATATATATACACACATAAATACCACCTTGCACCTGGGGCCCAACATTAGCAAAACGTTCTTGACCTCACTTTGCTTTAGCCTGGGGCATTTCAATTTTCACCTGACACAAAATCGTCAGGTCTGAAATTGTCAGATTTCTTCTTCTCAGTATCAGGCTCCATGAACTTAGATAAAACGAGATATGTTTGTGCAGAACTATTCCAACTGCAGAACTGTCCCTCCCACCCTTTCTGGAAGCGCAGTGGCAGGAGAGGGATTGGGCTAGAACCAGAGCTCTCTGTATGACCCACTGTTTGTGCAGTGGCCTTCTTCAAGTAGCCATGAAAATCAGGATTTGGAATGATGGCTTAAATGCTTTGCTTCTGCATTTGTTGCCCTTAAAAACATGGCTCCTTTGGAAACCTTAGAGGTTGGGTGATTCTAGTCAGGGCAAGTGCTTGGAATGTCTTTTTTATCACAAATTCCCCCAGATTCAATCAACATAATGACTTCCTGATTGACTTATTATTGGGTCTAAACATGTAAATATTTTCTAGAAAATCATGTTATTTCTAACAGATCAATAAATCTCAATACTTCCCAGAATATTTATCTCCATCAAAAAATATCTTCCTTTACTGCATATACATTAATATCTTCATTTTTGATGGCCTGTTGCATTTTTTTCTTTTAAAAGTACGAAAGAGATTTTGCATGACTTAATCACTCTTCTGAAGACATACTATTGAGTTTTATGAGTTATGCTTTAAAACATATAATTTAAATGGTTGTGAATAAGTGTTTAAATTTGAGCAATATTGCCTTAGAAGTCATGATAATTTTAGCCCCCTCTTGGATTAGTTAGGAGGATTTTGAGTTTTCTTTGTGAATTAATTAATCTATCAATTTTCTCCTCCCTGAAGCAATAGTTGATCTTTATGGCCTAATCTGTCTAGCACCTTGGAACCACTAGAAAATTCGATTGATCTTGGGAGAGAAAAAAAATTGCCTTCCTTTATTCTAATTCCTCCCAACACTCACTTTAATTTTCACCCAAGGGCAAACCATTTTTATTTAATTCCACTTGTCTTTTCTAATAAATGGGCACGTTAACAATGTCCACTAATAGAGATGATAATTTTTTCCATTTTAATCTCTGAAACTTTCTTACCAATTTGTGATTCAGTCAGAGATACATTTAAATAGGCCCTACAGTAATTTCTTTGGAAGCCTGGCAGTTTCCTTTTACCTCAAAGCAATAAATATTTTGTATTCTATTACCAGGTATAAATGATGAACTACAAACACTGCAGAAGTCAAGGTGAAACACAGATTTTTAATGTTATAATTTGTCATAAGAATGGTGTTAACTTTTACTTTTATTCCAAATAGTTTTAAAACCTCCTTAATAATAACAATTTGTGCTGGTTCTTCCTGGGTCTCAGTGACAATGAGCCATATTAGCAAGTAATGCACCTCTATAGGGGTGGATTAAAGCAGGTGCTGCTGAGGTCTTTACATTTACAGGGTGTATATTTTGGAAGGTTTGCATTACATAGAGTTGTCTACCTATATTGACTGCATGTTGTTACTGCATATGGTGTTCAAGCTGCTTGAGGGAAAGCTGTCTGCAAACATTTGTCGTCTGGAGTATGGATTGCTCAGCTGGGAAGTACCCTGGAGATGAGGGTCATGCATCATTTCTCCCAGCCTCATGGCTTATTTAAAGCTCACATGTGGAAGCAAACCTTATTTGTGTTTCGGCTCATCCTGTTGATCACTGTTTATTGGTGACCTCCTGAGGCCTGCTGTCGAAACGTCCACTGGCTGAACAAAGGTTCAGTATGAGGAAAATGGATTGTCCTTAGTCCTTTGAGGCAGCTACTCTGGGAGGCCACTCTGAATGATCTGACTCCTGCCCTCCTGGACTTCTTTTTGCTGGACAAAAAACGTCACTTCTGAGAAACCTTAGTGTTGTGACAGCTTTGCCTCTGATAAGCCACAGCTTCTGTGCCCAAAAGGTCAGCTAGGGTTGGTAGAACAGCATCACACTTGGGAAGTAAACAGCCAATGATGGACAAGAATACCTGGAAGCAGAAATTCACCAAGGCCCTCTGTTACCAACTGGTACCATGCCTTGCCAGGCAAAATTTCAGGAGCTCGTACTCATAAACCAGGGAGTAACTAACGCTTCTGGAGCTCCATGGCTTACTGGTGGCTAACCGTTCCAGGGTGCACAAAGTTGTTACTGGTGTTTCAAAAAGTATTCACTGAACCCTCACTTTTGGACTGTACAGGCAACAGATGCTGAAAAGCATGTCTAGACCTTCATTCTCTGTGGCTTCTGTATTGTGGAGTCTCTTGTGGGATGCAGACTGTGGCCTGATGCCTGGTGGCAGGATTGTGACACCTGTGCAGGAGGCCATGGCAGCACTGTCAGTGTCCTCCAAACTGGAGGTGTCTGCTGGGGACTGGACGTGCTGAGCATCCAGGAGCAGACTGAGACTGTTGTTGGTAAATGAGATGACATACTGATGCTTCTGCAGTGAGCCAAGTCTCATGTGATAATAACTGATAGATTATTACCAGCCTGTGATAGATTAGTACCATAGATTAGTACCAGCCTATGTGGCCTGTCTAATCCTTTCCCTGCATACAGTCACTGACATTACACCTTTTGGGCAAGTGTGGTTACTCTGGTTATGTGTTGCCATGTCCTCTATGTTCTTTTTGACATTTCATGTATCAAGTAACTCTGGGTCCCACGTCAGCACCCTTCAGGGAAACTCATGGGCCTAAGCCTCCATGCTTAACTAGGGAAAAATTTAGCTGAAAAGTAGCATTGTGTGGTTTGGAAGAATGTGGGAAGAGGTAAAAGGGGGTTTGCTTGATCTCTGCTTTGCTGGATGGAAGAAGGGACAGAAGCATAATTCTGTCTGTGTCAGCAGCTATTGAGGCTCAGGTGTAACCTTCCCTCACTGGTCACTTCGTCTGGCATCTTTAGTTGGGCACAAACAGACTGCGTAAGCAGAATACACACACCTTGTAAGCTCAAAGCAGTTATTAATTGTTTAGTGCATGCAAATGATAGCTAGGATTAATGAGCTTCTAAGATTAATGTGGGCAAGGGTATGCTTCTGCTGCTCCTGGAACAGAGCCTTGATAATGCTGAGTTGCCACCTTCTGACTGCTCTTCTCCTTTCAGTATTTGTATGTTTCCACGTTGCAGCTTCTCTTCCCAATTCCTGGTTCTCCTGATGATCCCTGTCTTGAAAATCTCACTTCTGCCTGCAGTTTTGCTTTTCTTATCTTGCCTGTCTGTACTCTACAGACCCTCTCACAGCTGTTTCTCAAAGCTCTTGCCAAGAAAAAATTCCTTCTTCTCTTTCCCAGTAAGACAAGAACTCCTGTCCCATTTACCTCCATCTCCTTCCCCCTCCCCAACCCTAGTTTTCTTTCCTTTCACCGAAGGCCAAAACTTAAGTGAAAGGACCATTGCAGGTAAACAAAAATCAGTCAGCAAAAGTGTTCAAACAATAAAACTTCTTTCCTTGAGATGACCAATGTCACTGGTCACTTGTAGAGATATGAGAGTTGGAACCTGATCTAGTACCAGTGAAGGAAGGGTAAGTACCAGTGTAACACAAATCTCACACAGAACCTTGTGTGCCAGCAAGGCCAGCAAGGACCAAAGTTACAAATTTAATCTAACCAGAGGCATCGGGTGGTTCTTAACACCATCCACTCACTTATTCTTTGCTCATTTGTTTGCAATTCAATGTTATAACTAAATCTCCTGTATATTGCTTCTCTTACTTAGAACGGATACAGGAGCTTTGATCTCTTTGTTATCTCTAAAATCAGATTCATCCAGAAACTATTTTCTGTTACTTTAATGATCAATAGAAGACCACTTGACACTTTCACTTCTGTTCTGTGCCTTCAGTTTGAAACCCAGCTTTGTATTCTTTTATCTGTACTTTTGAGGCTTTCTCTAGCAGTCATCTATTTTTCTTCCACGGACTTGGAGCTGTGATTTCTTCTTACCACACATCCTTGTTTGAGGGTTACTAATACTTCATGCTCTGAATACAGTGATGAGTTAGAAGGCCCACATGTGTGGAGATAATGCTTCAGTAAGCAATTGCTGGCCATATTTCCAGTTATGACAACATTACTAGTACATTATTAAAACTGCCCCACAAGAGTATACTTCTAATGAGGATAAACTGGTGAAATGTTATTCGTCAATTCTGCTAAGAATCTACATGATTTACATGCCAGCTGAGGTGCTTCCTGAGCTCTAGAAACAGGAAAAGCTTTGGGTGCTTGAGAAACTTTCATTCTGGAAACAGATTAGGTAGTATACGAGCAAGGAGGACACTGAGGATGAATGTTTTGTATTTGAACACTTCGTCCTTGCCTATGTCCCTTTACGGAGCTGGTTCTGTAAATATAGAAAAGCTACTGATAACCAAAAACTGATTTGCTCTCTCCTGATATGTAGTTATCTTCCCTAGTAAGTGGCATATGTTCCTTCCTCACTAGAAGTACGGGAAAACACAATAAGAGCACAAGCTCTCCTAACAGCAGGATAAGAAATTCCAGACAGCGTCCTTCCAGCCTCACATGCTTCTCTAAGGCTGGATGTTTATCTTCACATGCAGCGATAAGAAGCAGGATGTGATCATAAACTGAGTGTGGGCCATGCTCTAGTCAGCAGAAGTTGCAAGTTTGTAGTTGCTGTGTAGGCGATGGTTGTGCAAAAGGAAAGGGGTTTACACCTTGGGTAAGATTTCCCAGACCCTGCTGGGCTCAGGAAAAAAAAAAAAGAAAAATAAAAAGAAGCTGTGACTCAGAGTTTCAGTGTACCAGAGACAGTACAGCAGTAAACAGGGGCATATTGCTGCTACGAAGACTGCTGCGTTTGGAGACAGCTTGGTCCCTGGTGGTTGCAGGCACTTATCTAGAGAAGCAGCTCTTGTTCAATTCTGAAGGCATCTGAGAAGTGTCTGTTTGCCTAGACAAAAGTAAACGGTGGCAAGATGGCAAGTCACTACACTGTTAGTAGGGCCTCTCTGTGAAAATCTTAGATACACACCTCTACTAAGCATCTTTTCCTTTTCCACTCTTTTCCCAGTGGTTCAGTTTCTCCTTCACTCCATGACTTACGTGTTCCCTCTGTTGTGCATCCATTTTTTCCAGCCTCCTGCTCTATATTTAGAGGATCCCAGTGGAAAGCAAAGTGAACAGCTGTGAGACATCAGAATTTAATGCAGATGCACGATTTCTGCAGGTGCGCTCCACGGTTTTGGAGGAAAAGATTGTGCAGGAGTCTTGCCAGCTCCTGGATGTGCAGATGCAGAAGGCAATACAGACTGCTTTTGTTTTCTATTAGTACAGCACATCCTTTTAAAGGAAAGCCCACCTTAAAAAATAAGCATTTTCGAATCAGCAGTCTCTCAAAATGCCAGATCCTCAGCAAAGACAGCCATGACAGGTTTAGAGACAGAGAGAAAATCATCTGCTTATGAGGCAATTCCCTTCTACCTCTCTCCAAGAACTGTAGGATATGTTCTCAAGCCTGCCGGTGTTACTGCTCCCAGGAATTAACGAAGAGGAGATATTGGAAAGCCAGGAATCATGTGGCTTCACTGCATGCAGAGGCTATGACATAACAGGATAAGTGTCCTTTGAAAACTGAAACTATACATTTTATTATTGGAAACTCTGTTTTTCAGTTTCTCTCTGTATTTCAGCCCTCAGAACAGCCTCAGAATTCATCCTCGTTCTTAACCAGTACCAATCCAGACAATGGATTCATTTACCCTTGTAGAGAATTCATCTTCACTTTGTCTTCCTTCCTTTTAATCTGCTGAGTTCATATCGTTCACATAGAAAATAATTAATTTAGAAGCTAGCTAAAACAGAGCTACATGGATAAGACTGAAATCTCTATGCCTTATGTGAAGGTCACGTTCAGATCTAGGCTCTGTACAGTGTCTGAGAGCTTAGGACTATATCTTGGTACTCTTCTGCTTTTTAGCTGTTCACCTGCTTTGCTGTAATGATAATCGTCTTTCCACCTCATCTGCTGTTTTCTGGGAACCTAGGAAAGTTTCTGTACTAAAATTCTGGTGCTTTTAGAATAAGAACAACTTCAAAAGAAGACACAGCTTAGTTCCTGAAGTACCATTCTTTTCTGTGAAGGTGATTAAAAAAAATAATGATAAAAAATTATTGCGGTTTCTAGGCTCTCTAGCGGTTGCTAGGAGATAGGTAGCAACATTGTGTAGTTTTGGAAAATTAAGTCCACATTAGGGGAACATGGATTGATTTCAAACTACTAGCAGGTTTGTTGTCCAGGTGCTGTGTGAACTAATATACTTCCCTAACGGAGTACCTGTACACTTATATGACCATGTTAACACAAACTTAATTATTCTTGAGCTTTTCGTGCTTTTGAAATTTTTAAAAGTTTTACCTTTTTTTTTTTTTTTTTTTTAACAGCCCAGGTTTTTGGGAATATCAGAATCAGAAACAGCAGGAGCATTTAGAAGCATTAGAAGCAGTGTATTTGACATTTCAGTTCAAGCAAGCCAGAAAGGTTTTTTACATCATGTGAAAGTCAGGCCTTTTCTCTTTGGCACATCCATTCCCTTTAATTTCCTTTTAATTCCCTTGAGTTTTTCAATATCTCTCCAGATGAGACATTAGACTACCACACTACATAATCGAAATGAAATATTTAATGGATACTGAATACTGCGGTCTCACCACAGATCAGAAAAAAGCGTTTGTCTGTAACTGTGCTACATGTGAGTTTAACATCTTTGAAACTCACACATCTATTTGTATGATGGCTGAGAGTAGCAGCACCGTATATCGGGTTCTAAATTAAATGTGTAGGATTAATGACTTGCTCAAGACATGGTGAGAGTTTTCTATTACTCTGACTGGATTTTGAGTTTATCTAAATTTGTTTCTGTCTTGGGGAAAAATATTAAATGTGTCAAAAGGTCTCCTGAGGTGCACTTTGAACTGCAGTGATCTAATTCCATTAATATATTGGATTTCTGTGGCTTTCAGGACCTCTATCAAATTCCATTTATTCCAATAAGCATCAGATCCAGCTGTGTCCATAACACGATTGTCCAAAGAATACTAAGCATCAATTAAATGTTTTTCTTTTTTTAAATTGATATAATGCTTTAATTTTGAGAATACTGTTTTGGGGTTTTTTTTTGTGGTAAAATAAGTTGAAAAAGAGTAGAAGTGAATGTTAAAATTATTAACTATGGAGGAGTTACTTAGAAGTGGAGGAGAGAGATAAATGACCCTAAGAGCCACGAAAGTACAAATGCTATCTGAAATCAGAAAGTTGCTTCCAAGTGCTTTTAGAGTGCTTGGTTAATTTACATGTATTTTATGCTAATGGCACAAGGAGAAAAAAAAACACCAAAGATAACATGATATGAACTTGTATCAGGCCATAGCAGACTGGTTTGACCAACTTGTTATTAAATTTTAATTTACTTCACAAAGGCTAGGGATTTGTATTCCTGGCCTTGGACAAAACGCCTTGTTTCATTATCTGGAACAGAAAACAGTTTGGGGTCTTCCATCCGTTGCCCTTCCTTTCGAGAAAGGGGTTTGGGCTCTGGTTTTTCATCTGGAGACTTGGCACTTTGCAGCTGAAGGAAGGTGAATCCCCTACACTTACGGGGATCTCTGACTGCTGAATGATGGGATTTTTTAAAAGAAATCAGTATTCTTACAGGAACTCATAACTCCCTGGAGTCTAGAATGCTGGAAATTTGTTATCAACCCTGAAATCACTCATAATGCTGAACAGTCTGCAAGGTCAAAGGAAGCTTGAATTTATTACACTGCAACCAGTCATTTAAGAGCTGCAGAGAAAGAAAATAATAGTACTAATAACTCTAACTGAGTTTCACTTTACAGTAGTGTTAGTGTATGATTAGGCTATTAATTACAAAGGTCCTATAACCCCCTGGACTGTTCCTGTCTCTCCAGAAGCTGGGATCCAGTTTTTTACCTCAAGACTCTTCCCTACACGTTGCTTTTCATGAAAAAGGTATGAATTTGGATGAAAAAACCTTTCTTACATTTCCATTCTCACTTGTACTTCTTCTGGCTGTAACTTCTGTCCTAGGCACCCCGTTGTGATGTTTCTTTTACTCAGAGTATCAGCTGGATATCCTTTCCCATGGACCACTTCTACCACCACAATGTCACATGGGGAACCTTTTGCAGTGGAGCCTTACACTACTGAACTCTGACAAGCTCACGAAACAGTTTAATTCTCCAAAAGTTCACTTGTTCAATGCAGATATAGTTTCTCCCAAAACCCAGTAACTAAGGGAGGCTTACACCACCCTAATTTTTCAAACACCACCCTAATTATGCTCATACATGTAGTTTCTGGTACACCTACGTGGAACTAATCCTTCACCAACATATTGGTGAGCCTAAAGAATGCAGCTCATTACTGGATCCTGATAGGGAATGGATATCATGGCACACACACCATTTCTGGAAAGCATTTAAGTCAGGAGAAACCTACGTGTGACTTGCTGGATTTGCAGTCTCTTCAGCTCCATGTCCTATCTTCATCTAGCTACTTTCAGTCTGCAACCTGCTTTTCTTTGGCATACGTGCAGGGTACAGAGTCCTTTAAATACTAAACACACCATAAATGTAGATAAAAGATAATGTAAATTACACCTGTGATAATGCATTGCAGCTACGGCCATGATGATGAAGGCAAAAAAAAGAAGTCACAGACTAGAAATATTTTTACTTCCTAAATGATCCACAGACACTGTTCGTTGAAACAGAACATGTGTAACTAGTTAACCTCAATGAGATTTTTTTCTGAACTAAAAATCATGGGGTTTCTTCTGGGTGGTCAGATCAACTTGAGATTCTTTGAATGTATTTTGTCCCAAACAATGCAGAGTTGAGTGCTTCAGTAAGATTAATTAACATGATAAAATGCATCTTAGATCCATCCTGTTAATTTTCTTCAAATCTTTCATTTTTCCACACAGAATGCATGTGGAAGCATAGCTCTCTAATCTGATTTCCAGTACTTCTTGATTTTCTTTGTTGTTTCTGTGCTTTTGATTGTGGTTAACAGCAGTTATTCTCCCCCCTCCCCCCCTACTTTTGGCAGTGTCAGACAGACTTTACAGAACAAAAATTAAAAAATCACAGTTGAACCATAAGGTTAAGGAATAAGGTTAAATATCTGCAAATTAGGAAATCCAGAACAGATTTTCTACAAAGTCAAAATGGTAATTCCCTAATTTAAAATTTTTGACTGATTTAATGAGAGAAAGATCTTTGATAAATTATACATCATGCAATCCTTTTTACAAAAGCAGCTCAGGCTGATCCTTCAGGTAACTTGGTGAAAAGCACTATCTGTCCCAAGGCTGAATCCTCTTGTGTAAATAAGACAATCACGACACAAATATCGTAGAATCATAGAATAGTGTGGGTTGGAATGGACCTTTAAAAGTCATCTAGTCCAAACCCCCGGCAATGAACAGGGACATCTTCAACCAGATCAGGTCACTCAGAGCCCCATCCAAGCTGACCTTGAATGTTTCCAAGGATGGGGCATCTACAACCTCTCTGGGGAACCTGTTCCAGAGTTTCATCACCCTCACTGTAAGAAATATCTTCCTTACATCTAGTCTGAATACTACCTTCTTAGGCTGGGCAAAACTGTTACCAGTGCTCTGATGTGAAATACAACTTTCATTTTTACAGCCTGTTTTTATAGTACATATCCTAATGGGAATCAAATCTCTTATCCAGTTCCTCAAACATCAGTGAAGTGAACGAGGTGCACTGATTTACCCTGTTGGCAAGAAAAAATTAAAGCATTCTGTGCTGCATTATCAGTCCCCTGAGGCATCCAGCAACCCTGTGTATTTGAATCACAGTATCCAGCTCCAGTATTTTGCATTGGACGGTGTATTTGCAAAAAGGAGCTTCAGAATTTCCTCATTTACTGAGTTGGTGGGTGATGTGACATAACAACTTAAAACCTGTTGCTCCTGTATTTAAATATTACTGCTTCAGGAAACATTACGTGGATTATTCACACACACACAAAAAACATTTACACTTTCATGAGCAGGAACAATCAAATATAATAAGATTGGGGAAATTTATGCTTCAATAAAAACCTTTACAAGATAGTTGATAGTTGCTTTGCCCTCCTAGCCAAAGGTATTACAATTAAGAGCTGATTTTTCTCTATTGCCATTACAAGCAAATTGTAATGCTTGCCAAATTTGCAGAACACGTCTATGGAACATTATTCAGTGTAGCACTTAATACTAACATGTAATGCACCACATTTGCATTTTTTTCATTAGCTACAGTTCCTGTTTTTCTTCCGTGATATCTTAATTATTCTTGGAGGATAATGTCCTAATTCTGTATAAACTCCAACGTGAGTTCGTAATTGGAGTGTTTTTTAAAGAAACTTGTGTTTCTACATGTATTTTTGGAATTGAGCCCAGCCAGTTTCACTAGTTCTGTAGTTTTAAGGGAAGATATAACTGGAAGATTTTAAATGCTTGACTGCACAGTTTCTACTCTGGCTGTGAGAAATCGGTTTAGAATTAAAACCTGAAGCCAAGTATAGGCAAAACTTAGCTGTTTAAAATGGAAGCTCAGGATATGTCTCAGTTCCTTTGGCCTTGTTTGTTTTAAGATATTGCATTAAATTATTCATGTGCCTATTCGTTTCACAGCACACTTCCTAATCAGCCATCATCCAACTCCTGCTTCCAAGCTTGCTCTCCAAGATTGCTCAGTCTCTCATCTTGCAGCTCAGGAGGAGGTGGCAGGGACTAACAGGGTTCTCACCAAATGCTTAGGAAGAGATGAGACTATCGTCGCTGGTCCATCTAATCTGCCCGTTCTGGTGTGGTAAGCACTTTTCCTGCAAATATTCAACCTGTTCTGGATGGGTTTTTTTATTTCTTTTTAGCAGGGAGAGGTGAAGGGGAGCAGATTGACCAAATATTAGTCCTTTGTTCCTCCTCATGACTCAAGGTTGTATTTTCCTCAGCCTATAAATAATTCCAGTTTCCTGACGCTGCAGTCAGGTGGTATTTCCCTCCTTACAGTACCATTCACCTCTGGTTTTCTTTGAAGCTCCTTATAGAGGAAGAAGATGGTTTTTCTCTGCTTTACAACCCTTTCCTGAGGATGAGACACTGTTCCAGTGTCCTTACACCTGTGCTGTTAGCCTGCTCAGAGCAGACTGCAACTTGTGCCATCTGGGAAAATAGTGCAGGAAGTACCACTTGTACTGTGTGTGCCTTGGCTTCATACAGCTTCTGAGGCACTTGTTACTCTGTTGTCAGATGTAAGATACTGGTTCAGGTGGCTGCATGGTCTCAGATGGTGCCACTGGTATTTTACTGTTCCAATAGGATGAGTTGGGGATTTGTGACTAAAACATGGCATTAGGCCTTTAGATTGCTGTTTGGCCCTTATTTGTACATTGCAGAGGGGAAGGAAAAAGAGCCCTTTCTGAAAGACTTTCTGGTGATGTGATTTGGGGTAGAAGAGTCCACCTGAGAACTTCTTTTTCTCCCCAGTGATGCAAGGACAGGAGAGTTGGAAATGTACGGCAGAGAAAGTGTTTTGCACAGGTCTTTCTATGTCTGAGCCAGAAGATAAGGCTCCTCAGACACCTGTGCTTCTCCCCTGTCTGTGAACAGTCTTTCGAAGCAGTGTCTTCGCTCCCACCTTGGGTCCTGTCATTCACTCCGTCTCTGTCTTGTTTTACCTTAAAGCATGGGGGTTTGAGTGGATAAAGCTCCTTCTTTAATGTTTTTGCCTCTCTGCCCGGAGGAGCAACTTGTACTATCTGACTGACAGATGAACCTTGAAGAAGGGGTACTTAACCTCCTCTGGCTATAAAGAAATAGGACCCTTAGGACAGGTTTTCCTCAGTCACAGCAAGAGGAGGCTTCTTCTATACAGTTTCTGCTTTGCAGTGAGAAGTGGGGAAAAAAATGTTTCTAGGGGTTGTATTCAGATGATGAGATTAGGAATCTGTGTGTTTGTCTGGAATATATCCCGTAAACAGGCTTTGAAGCTTCCAGGGTATTTCAGAAATGTTAAGGATAGAATTATATGAATAACTACACAAAGCTGAGAATGTGAAGAGGTTTTCTAGAGTCCATATATACATTTGGTGTAGGAAAGACTCTTGGTTAGGACAGCGGCATTTTTAAATTCTTTTTCTGGGAATGTACTGGAGGATTACATCCAGTGTGTGTAAAAAGAAATGAAACAAGCCAACCTAAAGCTGTTATGTCAGCATACAAGAAAGAATTGCTAAACTTTGACAACAGGCAAACCCTCAAAAAGCTGCAAAGCAGAGAGGCTAGTGACCCATGGTGCTTAAAGAACTCCTCAAGGTTCATGTAGAGAATCTTCAAGGTTAGTCTGAGATACGGTATGGGATTCATAGATACAGGTTTATCCTAAGGTGGACATCTTTAGGCTCAATTAATCTAAAAGGGCTATTTCACTGCATTCACGTACAGAGAATCTAAATAGCCTGTACAGACACGGACATTTGTGTTTTGTCAGATGAATCCCAACAGTGGTGTTCTTGTACACCTTTGGTACCACAGCAGAATATCCAGAACACAAATTTTTACCCACTGTCCCTTGTTCCATGGAGCCTTCCAGGAAGATCATATTCTCTTCACCTAAGATGCTGGCAGTTAAACACCTGAGGTGTTTAATTTTTCTGCAGAAATCCTCCTATGGCTCGGTGTTATATAATTGCTTCTCAGAAAGAAATTCTGGTTCCACAGAAACCTTGCTACAGCAGAGAAATTTGGCTGTCTTCCTACAGCCCTGCAGTGTTGTGATAGAAAATATATAACAACTTCTCAAACTGTTGGGTTCAGTGATTATCGTAATAACCAAACAAGTACTTCAAGCAAACTTTGAGTTTAATCATTGAATTGTATCCCACTTTGATCATGACTTAGTTTACAGGGAAATTTAGACAAATAAAAATAACAGTTGTGCCATGATGTATTGATTAAGTCTGAAATAGACTTAAATTATGAATCTCGTTTGACACGAGTGATTTCAAAGCCACATTAAAACAGATAACGAGAAATGAACTAGTCATGACAAGGAGACAGCTCAAAACTTAGCTCACTGTTAACTTTATTATATTCTACTTTTGGTTTAGTTCAATGAAGTGTGCCCCAGATTTTGCAGAACTATGTCTTTTGGTACAGTAAAATTTGCTTTCCAATTAGTGTTTGTAATTTATTTCTAATTGGTTTTGGAAAACAAATAATGATAAAATAACTGTGGGATTCCTATTAGGACTAGCTGATACACTTTAGGCCCAGCATAAGAAACATAGCGGAGATGATAAAAACTTAGAAATTTCTCGTCCAACTTGACAGGTTAAAGATATAAGCCGGTGCAATTAAAGAGAAATTAGACAAGATTTTATATTATAAGGTAATATAACAGTATGAGCTAAGATTTTCAAGTTTGTACTCAAGAATGAAAGGATGAAAGACAGATGAAAGTTTGTACTCAAGGATGAAAGACAGATGACGTTCAGCTAAGGGACCTGCTCACACCTGAGTGTAATTGCAGTTGGAACAAGATAAGCTGTTACACATACATAACAAATATCTGCTCTGCTGGTATTCTATAATTTGTATGACTTGTCAAATATTACATTAAAATCTCATTTCTTTCATGACTTTTCACCAGTTATGCTTTTGAATATTTATTGGAGGGCAAGTTAGACTGTCACAATGACTGACTTCTTTCTAGTGTGATTTATATCTTGTTTCCTCTACAGGCCAGCATTTAATTTGGATCCAAGTAATGTGAAAATGTCCTTGTTGCCATTAGTTAGATAAACATCTTTACTTGCTTGCTAACAAGCACAAAACAGAGTTCAAAACATGGAGAACTACCTGGTATTATGCTGCTGCTGAGTTTGTTTGCGTGCTGAACAAATGTAGGTGTCTCTATGGACTGGTAGGATTTGGTGACCCTGTAGAGACCCAGAAAAATGGCCCCAAAAATTAACGTGAAAGATTAGGTTCTGAGTGAGATGC
The DNA here is from genome assembly GCA_011057875.1 of Pterocles orientalis. Taxonomy (NCBI): domain Eukaryota; kingdom Metazoa; phylum Chordata; class Aves; order Pterocliformes; family Pteroclidae; genus Pterocles; species Pterocles orientalis. The sequence goes on along the minus strand of WKFP01014796.1, from coordinate 157,396 downwards.
ATTAATATGAAGAAAATACCAAGGTGCCTTGAAAATAGTATACACAATATGAACAGTGCTCTCAGTGTTACAGTCCTCAGAAACAGCACCATTGATTTAAATCTCAACACCTAAATCACAGCTCTAGGGGATAAACGTCAGATATTAAAAAGGTTGTTCAAGCAGATGTCAACATCTTTCCCTTGCTTTATTTTCAGGTAATATCACTTTATCTCAAAATACGAGGAAAAACCCTGTTCCACTTACGTAGCATCCCAGAACAGTGATCCCAAAATGCTGTGGCAAGCCTAGATCTGTATTTTGGGACTTTCTTATGAAGCCTTCAGTGCTATAACGCCAATTTGCAATCCATAAGTAGCATCCAGTGTTGGTGCTTTGGGTATTTAAGCTGACTCTCCATGTTTTGGCATACTAAAATTTAGTTAGCTCATTGATTCGACTCCAAAGATCATGTAGCAGAGGAGCTGAGCTCTGGCAGCTGTGCGAGCGTGTGACAGGGCTTGCTCCCATGGTGCAACCGGGAATTGCTTCATGTTGCACAATGGACACATCCTCCTCTTTTTGTATGTGGATTGCACATCTAGGAAATAACTAGTAAAGATTCTGTTTCAAGTTATTGTTTCATAAAGTCAAAGCCCTTTGAACTGCTCTCACACGATTTTCAGGTGTCTGCCTTGGACAAGCTATTTTGTCCACATTAGGAAGCCAATATGCTTCATTCTTATGGAAGATCTCCATTAAAAATTATAGTTGTACAGCAGATGCAGCTAAAAGATAACAGAATAAAAGTTAATACTGTGATACTAAATGAGACCACGGTGGACACAAGCTGCAATATTCAGATAGGACTTTCCCCAGTGTTTGGGAGGTGGTATATCACATGACTAAAATTCTGGATTTTAATCTATTTACATTTCAAACTCACCAACAAAAATCACTGCAGCTCTGGACTGTTTAAGTGAGCTAGGAAGTAGAAGGTAAAATATTTAAATATGACTTGATCATAGAATCATAGAATCATTAAGGTTGGAAAAGACCTCAAGGATCATCAAGTCCAACCCAACACCACCTAACTCACTAACCCATGTCCCTAAGCACCACATCTACAAGTTTCTTGAACACCTCCAGGGATGCTGACTCCACCACCTCCCTGGGTAGCCTGTTCCAATGCCTGACCACTCTTTCTTTCTTTTTTTTTTTTTTTTTGGTGACAAGTTTCCATTTTGATGACAAGTTCACTATTTTCAAACCTCGTATGACTAATATGTCAGAGATTTGGCATACTTCTTTTCCTAGCTGTGTCTCTTCCCGCTAGACAGGGTAAATCAGTCGCTCAACAGCTTACTCATTTTGAGTATTAGCTACTGCGAGTACAGCTGTATTTACTTAGAGAGGCTGAAAATACCTGTTCATGAACTTTATTAGTCACTCAAAACACTACCTTACTGCACAGTACTGTAAACCAGGACAAAGGGGCAGTTCATAAAAAGAGAAATACTAAAAAAAGAAAAAAAAAAGCATTAAAATTAGATGCAATGAACCTGCTGACTGCTTTTTTTTTTTTCTCTTTTTCTTCACCATGTGCCTCCTCTCAGGCAGACACATACTCCAATTTTTGAGCTAGCACCACTAATGGCTTGTTCTGTCTCTGTGGTGGTTTGGCCCCAGGCAGTATGAGGCACCCACACAGCTTCTTACTCACACATACTCTCCCGCTCCCAGCAGGAAAAAGTAGGAAGAGCAAGAACATTACTGGGTGAAAATAAAGACAGTTTAACAAGTGGGGAAAAGGTGGGAGAGAAAGAAGAAAAAAAATCACTCAGGCCCCACCTTAAGAAGACAATCTGCCTCTAAACAATAGTCACTTAAGAAACCACTGCTCCCATCCTCTGAGCATGGCACATCTTCCTGGCCAATCTGTATCAGCTGTCTTGCCTGGGTGCTTCTCCATCCTACTAACGGTTTCACAGGTATACTGCCTCAGTCAAACTTTCCATCTGATTCTGTTTTATCAAAAAAACCCAAACCCTTCAACCCAGTTATTCCTAGTACGTTCCGGTGTATGGGGTCTGCACGTGGTTTTAACGTTGTTTGATCACTGGCATTGCTGGCATCTCGGAAAAGGCTACCAACACATGATGAACGCAGCTTAGCTGACCAAAGGAAGATGTTCCTGAGCTAGCTACATGTGGCTGCCTTTACAGATAATGATGCCAAAATAGGTGCCTACAGATTAAAATTCTGCTGGCCTAGTTTAGGGGCGCCATTCACCTGCTTAAGTCTGGAAAGTTAGACATGAGGTCTACAAGGTGCATGAAGTCTGGAGCATTAGACTGCTACTGGAGTCTGTTGAAATCTTCAGCAGCTGTAACTTAAACGGGAACCTGTTGGAACTATTCCCTGCCAACAAAGAAGCTGCCTGAACAACCTGTTCTTTAAACTCTTAGTTCTGCAGAGGTATCTGTCCAGAGTTTGGTACCATGCTAACAACCAGCTCCACAACCTGTGAGTGTGGGGAAGGAAACAGAAAGATGAAAGCCCCTCAGAGAGCTGGAGCACCTCTCCTATGAGGAAAGGTTGAGGGAACTGGGCTTGTTCAGCTTGGAGAAGAGAAGGCTCCGGGGAGACCTCATTGCAGCCTTCCAGTACTTGAAGGAAGTACTACAAACAGGAGGGGGAGCGACTGTTTACAGGGGTTGATAGTGACAGGATGAGGGGGAATGGTTTCAAACTAGGAGAGGGGAGATCTAGGTTGGCTATTAGGTGGAAATTTTTCACTCAGAGAGTGGTGAGGCACTGGAACAGGTTGCCCAGAGAAGCTGTGGATGCCCCATTCCTGGAAGGGTCCAAGGCCAGGCTGGATGGGGCCCTGGGCAGCTGCTCCAGTGGTTGTCAACCCTGCCCACAGTAGGGGGTTGAAACTAGGTGATCTTTAAGGTCCTTTTCAACCCAGGACATTCTATGATGTTACGAAAGATACCTGTGAACCTGAGCAAGCAGTAGGAGAAAAATTCATTCCCCTGATAACAGGTAACCAAGACAGCAGGATGCCTTGCTGTGTGCCTGAGACTTTATGACTGGTTCAGGAAGTGTTGTCTGAGGCTTTGTGCCCTCAGGCTGAATTATCAGCCTCTGTCAGCAACAGATGTCCTTTTAGGAGCCTGCAGAAACTGGAACACAGCTGTGAGTCCCTTGGCCTTGAGAAAACTTGAAGGGCAGTAAGCGACATGGCATAAACCTTGTGAATGATGGATAACAGCTGATTTGGGAATCAGTTATGAACCTCTACCAAACCAGATGGAAATCTCTCCAGGGCAGACTTGAGCCTGTGATTAGCCATCCTCTGGCTGGCTAAAACCATGTCTCCTCTTTATTTACTTATTTTTTCCATCCTGAGGACAAGGTATGTGATGTAAGGTACAGCACACAGGCTGGAAAGAATATAAGGGAGGAAGCAAAAGCAAGTAAGCAGCAACGAAACAAAACTGGGATGTCTGACTTTGAGGATTCAGTGGAGGCTGCCTGCCTGCCAGGCAGAGCTCCTGTGATCTGATGGGTTGAGAGTTTCTTTGACATACAAGTCCTAGACTATGCTGCTTGAGAATACAACTGCCGGTCCTTTATGATGAAATAGTTTCAATTTTGCAATAGTGAGGGTTTTTTTTTTAGTTTATGAAGAATTCTAGAATTGCTTGGAGAAAAATTGAAGCTCTTCAATTTTAATTTTCCTTTTGGTTTATTTGCTCTATGAATAGTTGGGTTTGAAATTATCTGTGGCAGGAGTGCAGCTGGTGCAGCAACAGGGTAATAGATTTTTTTCTTCCTTTTTAACTCTAAATGCCTTTTTTTAAAAAAATAAAAAGAGTGACATAAACAGCAAATTCAATAAGGATTGAATATATCCAAAATCATATAATAGGTAGAGGGACTTTCCACAGTTTCTGAAAAAATAAAAACAAAAAAACCAACAAAAAAATAAAACACTAAAGCTTAATATTACAGAGCAATAGCTGACTTTAGTGTATTCAAAGCATGAATTGAATACAGCAAGTATTAAAAATCTTAATTGTCCTGCCACAGAAGAAGCTAATTTGTTTTAGAAATAAATGGTCCTTTTCTCTCTTGAGAAAATTCCTTATTAGAGTTTAAAATAGTAGTGGACCAGAGGGAGTGCAGAGTGTATTTTAAGTAACAATTTCCATACACATAACAGCTGAAGCCTATTTAGCTGTGCATTTCTATGCATCTGTCACCAGTGTATCTTACTACTGTTGGTGGCCAACATTTAATTTTCATTGATTAGTGGAATTTAAAACAAATGTATTCTAAACACACTAATAGAATTATCTTCCCCTTGAAGCACAAAAAAGTTGGCATATGTATTCAACACTTTTTTTTTAAACAAAGTGTCAGATATTGTAGTGAGTTACCTGTTCTTGTCTTTCCCTCAAGGCAATTAAAGACTTGCTTATCCAGCCTGCGTTGTTTGCACATCCTAGTTGGGAGCAGAGGTGTTTCTGAGATCTGACACAGGTCTTCAGTTTTCCATAACAGTCCCAAAAACACTAAAAGGGGATTCTGGCTATGGATTCAGCTACTGACAGCTGACTGCCAATTTCTGAAGTGTCTCTAAAATTCAGTGCTACTTTTATTTTTAAGACTCTTAAATGCTAGTGTCACTTGACAGAGAAGATATTCCAGGGGCAAAACAGTGTTTTGTAGGAATTTTAAAAACCAACCAGTCCACCCTTCCCTAAACCAAACCAAATGCTAATGGTGTTTTGGGTAATACAGAAACATTTAATCTTGAAGCTGAACCAGAAATAACTGATTAAAGAGTCTTTCTTGAGATGTTTTCAGTTCTGTGGAGCTTTCTTGCTTTTTGTTCAGTAAAGTAACTAATGTCCTAACATTTCCTGGGCTTAGTCCTGTTTGAGCTGGAGAACAGAGAGGGGTTTGAATAATTCAAGTAATCAGTGTCTTCTTTCCTGACTGTGTTGTATGTGTGAATTTAGAGCTGAGTTTCCAGACTGACAGCCAGGCTGTTGGCAGTTCTGTAGGTATGATCTGGGAATAGAGAACTGCCGTCTTCAGGGCTGTCAGTTCAGCATTTGAATAGAAACAGGACTCACACATTATTTAAAGAGCTGTACTCTGCATAAATTTTAAATACACTTTACCATTACAGAGTCTAAAGGGCAAGCTATCAATCATTCTAGCAGCTCACAGCCAACAAGCTGGAGCTGGAGTCAGGGTTGCTCAGTATCTGGGTGGGAAGAAGTGCCAAGGGCAGATAACCTGGGTTGACAAAGTTCAAGAATAAATCGCTTTTATTATAAATAATCTTACTGCTTATTTGTATCAGTTAGTTTTTTATAGCTATTTAGTATTCTGCCCAATTAAGATGTAAAATTTCTGGCGAACCTGCACTCATCATTAAAGAAAACCCAATCTGCGACACTTAAATTTTCTGTTAACTGGAAAAGCTGTAGTCTCATCCCAATTTAAAACCAAGTTTTATGCATATTATTCCAATGTAATTCATATACTTTTCTTGTCAAAGGGAAACATCAAGCTGAAGTTAGAACATCTTTATAATTCCCAGTGCTAGTTGTGTGATTCACTCAATTAATGGGGATGAAACTTGCATTAAGGTGTTCTCAAAGCTAATGGCAAATGATTATTTGGAACTTTCACAGCCAAGTACAGTCATCCTTTTGAAAGCACAGTGCATACCACTCATCAAACTCATCAGCCAAATAAAGGCTGTGGTGCTTTTATTTTCTGCTTGATGTTTTAAACACGTATCTCATTATCTAAATGTCCATTAAAGTCACCTCTTTTATTGCTCTGAAATAATGCAGTTGCATCCAATATGTTGAAATAATATTAGAGATACAAATTAAAATCAAAACAAGGACGTTTCTAGTGTAGGTTGTCACTTCAAGAGAGTGGAATGACAGATTAAGCTGGAATTTCTTTGGTTTTGTCAGTTCTCTGTAGATCTTTAACATTAAATTAATGTACTATGAAGCCATTTTAAAATTTTTCGTTGCTTGATTAAAATATAAACAAAATGGCTACCATGAAAGCTTAAATGAATAGAAAAAGGAATATAATTTTTGTTGTTATTTTTGCTCATAAAAAGTACAACTAAAGACTTGATATAATGCTCACCCATAGAGTCCGTAGAATGAGAAAGGAGATCCGGTTGGTCAAGCATGACCTTCCTTTCATGAACCCAGGCTGGCTGGGCTTGATCCCCTGGTTGTCCTGTACATACCATTTGAGCATAATGAGCTGTTCCATAATCTTTCCCGGGACCAAGGTCAGGCTGACAGTCCTGTAGTTCCCCAGGTCCTCCTCACGGCCCTTCTTATAGATGGGTGTCACACTGGCAAGTTTCCAGTCTTCTGGGACCTCCCTTGTTTAGCCAGGACTGTTGATAAATGATGGAGAGGGGCTTGGCAAGCTCCCCTGCCAGCTCCCTCAGTACTCTCAGGTGGATCCCATCTGGCCCCATAGACTTGTATGTGTCCAGGTGGGGTAGCAGGTCATTAACTGCTTCCTCCTGAATCTTGGGAAGGTTATTCTGCTCTTTGTCCCTGCCTGCCAGCTCAGGGTGCTGAATACCCTGAGGATAACTAGTCTGGCTGTTGAAGACTGAGGCAAAGAAGGCATTAAGCACCTCAGCCTTTTCCTAGTCCTTGGTGACAATGTTCCCTCCTGCATTCAACAAGGGATGGAGATTCTCCAAAGCTCTCCTTTTGTTGTTAATGTATTTGTAAAAACATTTGTTATTATCTTTTACCACTGCAGCCAGGTTGAGTTCCAGTTGGGCTTTTGCCTTCCTCATTTTAACTCTGCACAACCTGGCAAGATCCCTGTACTCTTTTTGGGTTGCCTGATCCTTCTTCCAGAGATGGTAGACTCCCCTTTTTTCCCTGAGTCCCAGGAAAAGCTCTTTGTTTAGCCAGGCTGGTCGTCTTCTCTGCCACTTTGTCTTTCTGAAGATGGGGACAGCCTGTTCCTGTGCTTTTACAACCACCCTCTTGAGGAGTGTCCAGCCTTCCTGGGACCCCTTAGAAGTCACATATATGTATAACATTAGGCAGACTAGGGGACATTACGCTTCTTTTTTTTTTTTTTTTTCAGTGAAGAGTAGGGGTGTGTTTGTCCTGATGAGATTCCATCTTGGATAGCTGCATACTGTTTTTCACAAATTCCTTTTGTCAGTTTGTGTTATGGGGTATAAGGGTATAGTATTCACTATGTTTTCTAAATTGTTTATGTAATTTTGCTATGCATGACTAAATTCTTTTCTTTTTCTAGAACAGAAGTGCTCGCATTTTAAGAGTATTAAAGTTTATAAATGCTGGGGAATAAAAAGTTCTCTTCATAATTCAAGGGTAGATTATTCAGAACTGATCTTTCAAGCCAATTAACTTAATAGATTTGAATAGTATTTAATATGAAAAAATATACGAAAAATAAGCGTGAGAAAACATTAGTAGGATTTGAAATGACAGAAAATCCTCAACAACCCATATCTGCATGTAGCTGTGCTATCAGGTGTGGCATTACAGTGTGATTACAATCTGATTCTAAATGTAGATGACATTAAAGTTTATTTTCTGTTGAAGATTATGATTTTTATAGCACATAGGACACCAGTGATGACTGGTCTCCAGAGAGAAAAGAAAAAAAAATGCACACGTTTGATTTCTTCAGCAAAATTTCATACTTGACATCAATATAACACAGATATATATCTTGCCTGATCAACATCAAATGCTTGTTTCTGCTGCTGTAAGTCAATACTAGGTTTTCAATACATGCAGCTGCAGAGCAGAAGAAATCTGGTCAGAGTTTTTGTACACAGAAAGAAAGTGTTTCTTTACAGAGTTTCGCCTTGCCAAATCAAAGTTTACAGTTTTTCTTCATGGTTGCTCTTTGCAGCTTGTTTATGATAAAAAGATTGCTGTTTCTTCTGGAAAAACAATTTGCTTGTTTGCTTGCCAGAGTACCTGAGATCCTTTTAAATACAAACATAGATAAAGAAGAAAATTTTTTTATTCTAGCAAAATAAAGGCTTAATTTCCTGACTATGAAATTGGAAATAATGTTGCAAGACAAAAAACGAAACCAACTCAAAACAGCAAAGCACATTTCTAGATCTCTCTAAACAGCAAGAATCTTCTTTAACTGCTCCAAAACATGAACTTGGTTAGACATGTAAAGGGTGAGAGGGACCTGCAACCGGTTGCTTCTTTCTTTCTCTTGCTTCTTTCTCCGTGAGTTACATTATGCTGGAGCACATTCCAAGGCCACTTTGACTCCTTCAGTTTTAATGGTATGATGACATTGTAATTTCAATGTCCACTATGCATTTTGGACACATTTCTCACATACTCCAAATTCACATAGATATAAAGAAGGCAGAAGCAGGAAGCTGGTTCTGGATTCTTGATCCTCAGCTACCCAGATTTAGCAAGGCGTTTTTCCCCTGCGATTCCTCATTTCCTCTTTACAGTTCTGAAACATGATTCCAAGCCTTTCAGTCTTCACTTCCAGAGGATTTGGGACCATGAGCACAGTAAGAGGCAGAGCTAATTACAATAACT
>WKFP01014796.1:121271-132123 GCA_011057875.1 Pterocles orientalis | reverse complement strand
TAGATCAGATCGCACAGGAACACATCCAGGCGGGCTTTGAATGTCTCCAGAGAAGGAGACTCCACACCCTCTCTGGGCAGCCTGTTCCAGTGCTCTGTCACCCTCACTGGAAAGAAGTTTTTTCTCATATTCAAGTGGAACCTCCTATGTTCCAGCTTGAACCCATTGTCCCTTGTCCTATCACTGGATGTCACAGAGAAGAGCCTGGCTCCGTCTGATTCAAAATAACAGGATTCCTAATCAAACTTTTAAAGTCTCAGCTAACCTGTCATAGTCATCCTTGTAGCAATAAAATGAGAAAAGTTTTCACATGTATGACATTAGGGAGTTTAGTCTTCTGGTAATGATTTGACTGTTAACATCTCCATCATGTATTTGCACATAGTGTATTCTAGTTTTCCAGGTAATGCATTTCATTTTTCTTATTGAATTGTGGTTATTTGCAAGGTGTTCCTCAGTCCTTAAGAAAAACAGGCGATTGGTTTTCATGTTGAAACATCTACTGCTTAAAAAAACAGTGCAACACGAGAGACATTAGAGGTCCATGAGTGAAGAGTTTGATCTTAATCATATTAGTACTTTTAATATAAGTGTTCTGATACACTTTGTTTAACTATGCAGAGACAGATGGTGATGTCTGGCATTAAAGGCTGCTGCTGAGCTCTGCTTGATTTGCTCCCTAGCTGGGAAAACTCCAAACACGGGGAGGTCCATGAAAGTCTCAGATTTCATATTGAGCCATAGAGACAGACTGCAGAGTGCTGCCTGTTTTAGCAGTGGTGGGACAGAAAATGGAGAAGGCTTAATAAAATGCAACCAGGCTCCCCAATCTGCAAATGGAGAAATGGAGCAGAGAAGGGTCATCCAGTACCATTGTTAGGAAAGCAACAGAGCATGATAATTTAAAATTAGCTGCTGCCAAGGCTGGAGTATATATGTCTTGCAGTATCACTATGAACTATCTCATCTAGTATGTTTTGAAACACATCCTTTTGAGAGTTTTAAGGCAATTTAGTGAAAGAAGTGAGTTTTGGTTAGGAATGCCCATGGGAATAGGAGGTAAAGGGATCATATTCACAGGGTGACAACAACAAACTACCCATCAAGACTTTTCCTGTCTTGCCTGTTTATTTGTTTGGGTAACACACCAGGACTTGTGAACACCAGTGCTCCAAGTGATAAGTCATTACTTCCTTACAGATATCACAGCTGTAGGACGCTTGTCAAGGGGTGTCAGTTAGGTCTCACTTTTCCACACCCACAGAGAAATGGGATATGTATTTCAGATTGTAAAAACTGTAAAATGAGAATCAAAGCCAAGACACATCAAACACCACTAGGAGAGTTTATAGTCTTATATATATATCTCACGCAAATGGGACCTAGGAGTTCAAATCAAGCTCTCATCAGCTCTCCTCTACATGACACACTTAAAAGAAAAGATGTGTGAATATCTAACTCTCCTTCTTAGTTACACTTGCACAGTGAAGTAGAAAAAATCTTGTCAAAGGAAAGAGGAACTCTAAGTGGTTTCACTTGTCCTTCACTTCATTTTATGCACAGCATGTGTGACATCCAGAACAAGGGAAGGACCCAACAGTTCGTGTCTTTGCTACAGACATGTTGCTACACTTTTGATGCACTGCTTCTCCAAGCAGAGTGGAGGCTCTGAGGGGTCCAGTTCAGAGGTGCTGGTACAGGCAGCTCTCCAGCCCAGCTCAGCCACTCACGTGCAGGTTGGGAGCCCAGCTCTGCACGATCCAGTGCAGGCTTGGGACACAAACACGCTCTTTCGGGGGATTGTGTACACAACACTTGCTGTCTTTACAGTATTTGCAGTAGGCTTGCATAGTTCCATAATTTAGAATACATTTGGAGACTGAAACTTTATCAACATTTACACCAGCACCTTCTTGTAGGTTACTTTAATTTTGTTTCTTTTTTTGCATTCAGTCTCAGTTGTTTGTATAGCTTGAGAAAAAAACACCAGCAAACAAAAGGAAGTCAGCTTCCTGTTGAAAAAGTTACAAGGAATAAAAGCACATGACAGAAAAGGATTTGTTAGGAGTAGTTTTTTATACTTTTAAACTGGCACATCTGTACATTTCTTCTCTCTTTTTTTTATTGTCAGTTCTAAGACTATGCAAAGAGGTTCTTTAAGAGGCAAAGTAGATGAAATAACATAACTAGTTGAATGGAGTATTTTGGACTACTTTTTTCATATAGATCTAGACATGAATTTATGTGATGCTTTTGCTGGTGTCTGCTCTAGGGCAGGATGTTGCAAATAAGATACACTTGAAAAACTTTTTTTCTAGTTGCATTAACAATTGCAGAAAGATAGCACATCCGAAACTAGAGAGTGGAAATTTCAATTTGCTACTACTCACATGGAAATACCAGGAAGAAGGAAGAGCACCAAGCAATGTGGCGGATAATAAACTAAAACGTCGGAAACCTATCAATATTAGAATCAGAAGAATATCAGAGACATCTTTAAGTTTGTAAGTTAGTAATACGTAGAGAGTCTGTAAAACTGTGGATCAGTTCTACAGATGCGCTAGTCAAGGAATATATAGTGATAAAAAGGAGATGCAGAAATGGCAAAGCAGTATGGAAGTGTATATAAATGACAGAAAAAGTAATGATGAAAGCAACTAATGTAAGCTACATGGTCAAACCTCTGGGACAATAATGAAGTAAACCAACAGGATCACTGCAATTTGTATGGCCAACACAGATAAAGATAACAGAAAGGCTTAAAAAGGAAAAGAAAAAAAAAATCTTCTTAGTCATATAGTTGAATAAGAAGGGGAAAACGGAAACAGAAAGCTGATATGATGGAAGTGTATCACTGGTAAGCGACAAGGGACTGGGAGTGATTACTCACTAGTTACTCCTGACACATGGATGGTATGAGGTTCAGTCAATGCAAGTGTTAGGGAGACCAAAGGGAAATATTGTTTTCATACAAGTCACTATTACACTGTGGCCTCCTTAGAGTGTCAAAAAAGTCAAAGGTCTAAATGGGTTAAAAATGTAATAGATCACAGAATCACGGAAGGGTTTGGGTTGGAAGGGACATCAAAGATCATCGAGTTCCAACCCCCTGCCGTGGGTAGACAGACAATATTTTGGAGTGAAGTCCTGGAGTTTGGCTACTAACACTGACCCACGGATCACTGGAAGATTTTACCAGATGGAAGAGCATTCTCTCCTTGCCCTGTTTCTTACACATTTTTCCTCCAAATGTCTGCTATTGGCCACTGTGGGATACTGTGCTAGATTGATTTTTGGCTTGAGCCCTTGTGGAAGCTGTGGTCAAGGAAACATTTCAGGCAAGAAGAAAGACATCAGTAAACTGACTTCATCAACACTCTAGTTTTTCCTACGACACAGATAACCCCTCAAAGTATAATTTTAAACAGATCAAAAAGGTTTTATTGTTTATTTTTGAATCATGAAGTTAGGACTTTGTTACCAGCTCATCAATATTTGAGTAGTAACAGGAAGGCTGATGCTTTACGTTTGAAGCTATTTGCCCATTTAGTAGAAATAAGAAACTTCTTTTTTTTTGTGCCATAGAGAAAAGTTAAGCTCAGTAACCCAAAGTGTATGAGCCAGACAACAGACTCCCTGTTTATCCCTCCCTTGAGGTGGGTATCAGCAAAGTACAGCAATATGGGTGTTCTTCAACAGCATGAGAAAGGGATAGCGAGTCTTGTTCATGTCAAAAGTGGTATTTGAGTATGTAAAAAGGCTTCAGACTCAACAATAATCTAAATCACTGTAAAGTTTCAGACATTCTTTAGGAGGCAAAAATACATTCAAATTACTAAGCAATAATATAGTATTTCTGAATAAATTACACTAACAAAAAAGCAAGAAGTACAGTCTTCTGAAATAAAAAATAATGTTCATGCTCCAGGTTTAATTTTAACCAAATATTTGAACTTAATCTCTGAACAAATCAACAATTCTATAAGGAAATGGAATTCTATTCTTATTCAGACAGCCAAATGAATAATGGAACAGAATAAAACCATTCTTCTCAAGACAAATGGCCTTCTGGATCTGGGTAATAAGAAATACAAGTTAATTCTACTGCGTCTTTGGCCTATATACTCTCAACCTGTTTATTCATCTTGTTAAGTAAAAATAACTAAATGTTTACATTACTGCAGAAATGGTTGCTAAATAAGCTTAATTCCTTTTCATTTTGATCATTCATATCATCAACATACTTAATGAAACCTGAGTCAAGAAGGCAAGTTATTTAGTTTTAGATTAGTCAAAACAAGCAACAAATCAAGCTTCAAACACTTCAGCCAATGAAAATAACTATTACAACTGGCACCAAACTTCTACTGATTAACTGGAGACTTCATAATGATTATAGGTAAGTGGTGTTGTGCTCTTCATGGACAGTAAGGGTGAATATCTTTTACGAGCACATATTTCTGATTCAGGCTACATCCATACGTTTATCAGTTGCCCATAAGTCCCTCTTAAAAATGAGATGTTGCATCTCATGAGGATATGATGGAAGCACAACTTCAGGTACAATAACTACTTGCCATCACGTTCAGTCGTGTAATGTGAAAGATGTTTGCCTGCACTGTGTGTGTAATTCAACAGGGAGCTTATATAGCCTCGGCTGGACCTTCTCTTGGGCTTTTAGTTTGTTCCAGTTAATGACTCTTTGCCTACCAATGAGGATGAACACTGTGATAGATAAAAAAAGTGATTTTCAGAGTTCAACATTTTCCAGCATTGCTAATCAAATCTGTCTTATACAAAGATATTTCTGCTGTGCTTTGGCCATTGAACACTAGTAAAAGTTTATATATACAGGCCTCAAATAAATATTTTTTTGACAAGTACCCTCTACAGCAGTCCTAAATAGATTTTTTTTTCATAAGCACCTACCCCTGACATCCACTGAGGATATAAAATCCTGCTAGGATGATGCAATTAATGTAAATTTTAACTGAGATGTATTGGAAGAAATTTGACACTATGCACTGCAACATCCCATTTTGTGTTCTGTAAATAGACTCCAAACACCAGGACCACCAGACCAAAGTATTTCATGAACTAAATCCAAATTAGTAGCAGGGAATTGCAGCTTTATTACTGAGGGTGAAATTACTTCCCATTCCAATACAGTAATTTAAAACAAGCCTCACTTGTTTCTCATGACCATGACTTGCAGGCACTCCACAGACATATATTTTTCACAATTTTTGACATTTTGGGATATAGTATTGCTGTGGTTTAACCCCAGTAGGCACCTAAGCACTGCATAGCCACTCACTCACTCCCCCTTGGTAGGATGAGGGGAGAGAATCAGAAGGGTAAAAGCAAGAAAACTCATGGGCTGAAAAAAAGACAATTTAATAAGTAAAGGAAAAGCTGTGCACGCAAGAAAAGCAGAATAATTCACCACTTTTCATCAGCAAACAGGTGTTCAGCCACCTCCAGGAAAGCAAGGGTCCATCACAGGGAACAGTTACTAGAGAAGACGAATGGCATCGCTCCAGACATCCCCTCCTTCCTCCTTCTTCCCTCAGTCTTTAATTTTGAACACAACATCATATGGTCTGGGATATCCCTCTGGTCAGTTGGGTCAGCTGTCCCAGCTGTTTCCCCTCCAAACTTCTTGCCCAATCCCAGCCCACTCACTAGCGGAGACGTGTGAGGAGCAGAAAAGTCTTTGACAGTGTGTAAGCACTGCTCAGCAATAGCTAAGACATCCCTGTGTTATCAACATGGTTTTTGGTCATAAATCCAAAAGGGAGCCCCATATTAGCTACTATGAAGAAAAATAAATTAAATTATTCTTATCTCAACACACGAGTCTCTTTTCCCTTTACCCTCTAATTGTCTCTACCATCCCTGGGAGGGGGAGGGGGAGTGAGCAGTTATGTTTTGCTACTAGCCAGGGTCAAAACCATAACACACAAAGAAACGGAAAGTTCTGCAAATTCTCCCCAGTGAAGATCAGGAAGGATAAGGACCTTAAATTATTTCTGAGTTTCATTTCTGTTACTATGTCCTCATGATTGCAAGAAGATTGTATGAAACGCTGCATAACTCAGAGTTGCTAAAAAGACTCAACTCTCCACTTTCAGATTATCTGTTCGTTACTGAGTGTCCCATTTATCGTTTTATAGGGTCTTCGACTGCTGAGCTTTTCAGACGAGGAAAATTTGCTGCAGTAATGTCAAAATATGGTGTTTCTATAATTAAGTTTTTAGTATTATAGGAGATAGCACCAAATCCATAAAAAATATTTTGTTTCCCAGTGTGAATAATTTTTTTCAAATATTTTATATGCAAGGTAAATCTGCAATTGACTGCTGATGCATTGCATTGTTAAAAACCAGGCTAAACATTTCTTTTATGAATACTGAATTGGAAAGAGGTTTGTTGCTATTTATAGATAACTTGACACAACTTCTTAAAAAGATACTCTTAAAAATTAAAGCTGGTGTCCCTGCTATGTGCAATTGTTTATTTTTAGCTGCAGAAACCTTTGCCTCTTTTTCTGTGACCCAGCTGTTAAGCATGGTAGATAATTTGTTAGGAAATAAGTATCAAGGCAGCTCTTGATGCCTGTAGGCAGACCACAAGGATCAAAGGAAAGCTGACTCTCTGGAACAAACAGAAGGGATCTAGTCTAATGTTTGGCTCACTTTCACTATCAACAAAATTACACAGTTGCATGCTGTACTGGCCAACATAAAAAATAACCAGAAAGCACAGATGCCAGAAAGACACAGCTGTATGTTTGCCTCTGCTAATCCACCTGATTAAGATGCACTGTATATATATCTGTAAATTCAATGGAGAGTAGAATTTGGCTTGATTCCCTATTTCTCTTTTGATAAATTTGTTCCCTAATGGTTTGATCTTGCTTTGCAATCAAACGCCCTCAAAACAGTCAGTTGGTTGCTTGGGTTTCTTGGGGTATTTTTTTCGTTTTGGTTTAAACTTCTCAGTGACACAAAACCTTTATCAGGGAGTGGAGTGAGAGAACAAGGGGTAACGGGTATAAGCTGAAAGAGGGTAAATTTAGACTAGACATTAGGAAGAAATTTTTCACTGTGAGGGTGGTGAGACACTGGAACAGGTTGCCCAGGGAAGCTGTGGATGCCCCATCCCTGGAGGGGTTCAAGGCCAGGCTGGATGAGGCTTTGGGCAACCTGGGCTAGTGGAGGGTGTCCCTGCCCATGGCACGGGAGTTGGAGCTAGATGATGTCTAAGCTCCCTTCCAATTCAAACCCTTGTATGATTCTATGATTCTGAGGTTGTTTATGATGTCGTAATGAGACACAACGTGTGAGTATTCTACTTAAGCATGTGAGTAATGTGAAGGGGAAAGAAACTGCGTGTAGTGGCACATAGGAGGTTTCCAAGTAACAAAAATCACTGGACGAAGAGCAAGATGAGCCCAAGAGACTGTGGATCAAGCAGAACATCCTGCTCAGACTGGCAAGATAAAAAAAGGAAGATAAGCAGTGTGGGAAGCAGAGGAAACTCCTTTGGGGGGAAAGGCACAATAGGGTAAAGCATCAAGTGTGAAGAATGATGAAGCAGCAACTGCTTCAGTTCACACTTCTTTTGTTAAAGCACTCTTAAACCAAATCATTTTGATGCCCATGACTAAGACCATCAAGGACTGTACACATCAGTGCTAAGTATATGGTATTGGCTATATGGTGTTGTATATTCGTCCCAACTGTAGTTAGCAGTGTTAAGAACTAGCAGTTTTCTACATGTACTGAAGATGCTTAATATTGCATAAGAAGTGACTACTATCTTCACATGTGAATGAATAAATTCAACAGTTTTGCTCTCAAGTCTGGTCTTCTAAACACTCTTTTCACAGAAATATCCAGTTCTGCAATTAATTGGGACTCAATTGTAACACTACTTGAGCTGTAAATTGTCTATTTCCAAGTCACTAGTTCTCCGTGCTCTAACTTAAGTTTTAACTGTGAATTTTTTTTTTTTTTTTTAAATGCTGTGGGAATCCTCCAGAATCCTTTGTTTGAAGGCTGTCTTAAGCTAATTTAGACTTGGATTTAGAAAAATAGAAACTCAAATTGCTCTGATAAAGCTGATGTTTTCATCTGGTCACACAAAATACCTGGGAAACAATAATATTTATGGTCTTATAGAACACAAACTTTTGAAGGACCAGGTCCCTACATGGATAGGGTTCTGATCCTTCATTAATTTCTTATGCAGGATTGTCCATATCAAGAGAATTTTGTGCAGGAGAATAACAGATGTGGGTATTTAGCTAAAACAATGAATTGGGAATCCTTACCTGAGACTGAGAGGCTAAGCTTAGAATTCTTTTCTTGCTTTTGTTTGCTTTGACTAGCCTTTTAGTATGATGATGCTTTTATTTTTGTGTACTTTTGTGATGTTAGACATGAAATACCTATTTAACTAAAGCCCTCTGTATTGGAAAATTGTCTGCAGCTATGAAAATTAAACACCAACATTGTGATTTATAGAAAAATTGTCAGGCTTAGTAAATTTTGAAACTGTAGGAAAACAATTATTTGTTTGAACCCATTGTCACATACAGAATAAGGTAAGGTGATGAATATTTCAAAAAGAAAAAGGTTAAACCAGGATGAATATCATACACAGACTCCTGAATCAAACAATTTCATTTCCATTCAGAACAGCCAGAAAGTTGTACTTTGCTGAAAATACACTCCAGTATGTGTTTTATGGAAATATTTGTGATAAACAGGAGACATTAATGTCTCTTTATTTCAAAATGTGTCGAGAATCTCTAAATCTAGTGTGGTTTCGACATTTCTCTGATAAAGGCTAATATTTTAAGTCCTGAGAAATTTTAAGATCCCACCCTTCATATACTAAAAAGTAAAAAAAAGAAGCTTAAAGAGCTTAAAATTCTTGATAACTGTATTAGAACAGAAATACAGACCATAACTGGTTCTAAATTTAATTACGTGGGCTATTCAGAGTGAAGATCAGTGCAAGCCAAGAATGAGTATAAGGGGTTAAGCTAAGGTCACCGGAGAAAGTGTAGCTGCACAGGGAGGAAAAAATGTCATGAAAATGTGTCTGCAGAATACAAATGGTGGAATTATTGTCTTTGTCTCCTCAAAAACTTCAAAGACACGAGACATAAAATGGCAAAGGTATTTGCTGAAGCTGAGATATCAATATGATATCAGCATCTTACAGCTGAACTTACAACCAGAAGGTTGTAATTGTGGTTTCAACCAGAATCTGAAGAGAACAAACATAATTTTCTGTCCCAAGTCTAATAAACACAGTCACTTTAGGTTTCTGTTTGCAAAACAGATAAACTGTATAACAATGCTTGATGATCAGCTATGTTAATAAACTGCAGAACCGTGCTGTATTCATTTTGCAGGTCTCCCATCTAAATCATGTTACTTGGATTTCTTGGAGAACAAGAGGGTTTTACACACTCTGTCAGTTTCCAGAAAATTGGGGAATGAAGAATATTATAACAGATTAATATCACATTAATAGACTTTTAATGGAGCACAGCCATGGAAAACTGCAGCAAGAGCCAGTATTGAAGATAAATTCTCTAAACTATGAAGAAAGCTCCTTGAATATCTGGCAAGGGCTGAGGCAATGTCAGATCTGCAAAGGAAAGACAGCAGCATTACAGTTAGACTTTGATTTAGGGCTCAAATAACAGCCCGAACTGATGAGTCTTAGCAAAATCTATGAAGTAGCTGCACGTGATTTTAGCCTTTGCAAAGAGAATGTGAACCACAGTAATTTACAGAGCTGGATGCATTTTGCATCATTTCTGCAAAGGGCTCTATTTAAATGCAAAGGCGACTGCTGCAGCCCAGCTGACAAGGGGTCAAACACCGACACAGCAACGCGTTGCAGTACCTTCACCTTTACAAACACGTTCTCTGGGTATTATGCTTAAAAAATTCTTATTGGTCTTTGCAACTAATTAATGTTTTTTTTTTTTTTAATATTTCCATATTGTGGGACCTCTCCCATGTTGCATACATGGACCTTCAGGTAATATTTCAGTATTTGTGCAAAAGTACCTTCAGAACATGCAACAATAAGTTACTGAGGGGAACTCTTTTCTGCCTTGAAAAAAAAGGGTGTTCAAACGAGCACATTCTTTATAAAATGGCACAACTAAGTATTACCAGAAAGTAGAATGGAATAACTATTTTGAAAGCAAACAAGGTGCTGCTGGTACAAAACCAAAGCACAACCTGGGAATTAAAGCTAGAACGGGAGGTCAGGAGGTTTCATCTGTTGTTTTTGTTACGGCAGAGCCCTAAATCTGAACTTTGACAAATGCCCTTTCCCCACCATTTCCCATACGTAAATCGTTCATGTCCTGAAGCTTTGCCAGGTTAATTCCTCCACACTTTCAAATCTGCAAGGAGTTGATTAGCTGGGGTGAGCACCACACAGTCATGCCTAAAATATTGTCTAATACCATCTTGTTATTTTGGAACTGCAAACAGATAGCACGAAGTAATGCTGCCAAGCAAGGTTTATGGGAAGAACAGTCATTAGAGAGTTTTGGCACAGCTTGCCCGTGTGACACAAGCAAATGTCACTGGTGTCACTGAAGCAGCATACACATACCCAAACACCAGAGCATTTAAGCCCAGGGTTTTTCTGTGCTACTAGAAATGCTGCAGAACAACCAAGGCTGTTCATTCAGAGCAACAGCAGAGGAGGCCTGCAGCATCTGAATAGCTGCAGGAAAGAAGATTAATTTTTTTTTCCTGCTGCTCAGGTGGAGCCAGTGTTCAAACCACCTGTGAGGAGCTGGTCCCTC
>WKFP01014796.1:88764-112530 GCA_011057875.1 Pterocles orientalis | reverse complement strand
AGAACCGTGCTGTATTCATTTTGCAGGTCTCCCATCTAAATCATGTTACTTGGATTTCTTGGAGAACAAGAGGGTTTTACACACTCTGTCAGTTTCCAGAAAATTGGGGAATGAAGAATATTATAATAGATTAATATCACATTAATAGACTTTTAATGGAGCACAGCCACGGAAAACTGCAGCAAGAGCCAGTATTGAAGATAAATTCTCTAAACTACGAAGAAAGCTCCTTGAATATCTGGCAAGGGCTGAGACAATGTCAGATCTGCAAAGGAAAGACAGCAGGATTACAGTTAGACTTTGATTTAGGGCTCAAATAACAGCCCGAACTGATGAGTCTTAGCAAAATCTATGAAGTAGCTGCACGTGATTTTAGCCTTTGCAAAGAGAATGTGAACCACAGTAATTTACAGAGCTGGATGCATTTTGCATCATTTCTGCAAAGGGCTCTATTTAAATGCAAAGGCGACTGCTGCAGCCCAGCTGACAAGGGGTCAAACACCGACACAGCAACGCGTTGCAGTACCTTCATCTTTACAAACACGTTCTCTGGGTATTATGCTTAAAAACTTCTTATTTGTCTTTGCAACTAATAAATGTGTTTTTTTTTTCATATTACCATATTGTGGGATCTCTCCCATGTTGTATACATGGACCTTCAGGTAATATTTCAGTATTTGTGCAAAAGTACCTTCGGAACATGCAACAATAAGGACTGAGGGGAACTCTTTTCTGCTTTGAAAAAAAAGGGTGCTCAAACGAATACATTATTTATAAAATGGCACAATTATGTTACTACAAAGTAGAATGGAATAACTACTTTGAAAGCAAACAAGGTGCTGCTGGTACAAAACCAAAGCACAACCTGGGAATTAAAGCTAGAACGGGAGGTCAGGAGGTTTCATCTGTGGTTTTTGTTACGGCAGAGCCCTAAATCTGAACTTTGACAAATGCCCTTTCCCCACCATTTCCCGTACGTAAATCGTTCATGTCCTGAAGATTTGCCAGGTTAATTCCTCCACACTTTCAAATCTGCAAGGAGTTGATCAGCTAGGGTGAGCACCACACAGTCATGCCTAAAATATTGTCTAATACCATCTTGTTATTTTGGAACTGCAAACAGCACGAAGTAATGCTGCCAAGCAAGGTTTATGGGAAGAACAATCATTAGAGAGTTTTGGCACAGCTTGCCCGTGTGACACAAGCAAATGTCACTGGTGTCACTGAAGCAGCATACACATACCCAAACACCAGAGCATTTAAGCCCAGGGTTTTTCTGTGCTACTAGAAATGCTGCAGAACAACCAAGGCTGTTCATTCAGAGCAACAGCAGAGGAGGCCTGCAGCATCTGAATAGCTGCAGGAAAGAAGATTAATTTTTTTTTCCTGCTGCTCAGGTGGAGCCAGTGTTCAAACCACCTGTGAGGAGCTGGTCCCTCCTGCTGACCCATTCACTAGGTGAAGAGGCAGCAGCCAGCTACGCTTGCTTCATTACTTAAAATTAGACAGAATGGAGTCTTGCTTTCCCTCTTGGCAACAAGTATTCTTAACAAGCTGCTTCTTTACGTCACCTCACACTTTATTGCCTCTGAAGCTGAGGGTTGTTATCACAATTATAAACTCCAGCTTAAATTAATGCACATGAGTTTTGGGATGTAGATGTTTTAAATGTCAACAGTAATATGAGGTTTAGGGGATACCTTTGACCTTCCCAGTACTCTCTGAGACAAGGTTTTTATTCAAAAGTGTTTCAATGAAAATACTGAAAATATTTTCTTAAATAATTTTTTCTCTGCTTTTGAAAAGAGAAAGTGTGAAAGAAGCGACATGGTGCCTCTTTCATTGTCGCAGGGCTCGCACACTTTGCAGGATCGATGGTTCGACACAGCCTCACAAAGCCATTAATACGTGGCTGCCAAAATGGGCTTTGAAGTGCAACTGCCAACTCGGAAAGGCAGATAAAGCCCACATACGGTGTTATGAAAGCCACATCTGGATAAAAATCTCTTAATGTAGTCTAACCAATTGACAGCCCCCCCAAGACTAGAGATGTTTTCATCTTTGTGCTCTTTTGTGTTTGTATTGATGAAACAAACTTGTTTACAGTGTAAACATGAACACATGAGTGCATTTATACTTCATCTCATGCATTCTGAGTAGACCTTTCAAGTCAATAGGTGCTCATAGTGTGTCAAAATAAACCTATTCTGTAAAGTTTTGCTGTGGAGGTGCATGCACTAATCAGGCTTTGAGCTGTAACTCTATTAACAGTGATAATGTCGAAACAGATTTTGCAGAAACCCAGCTTTATTGATTCCAGCGCATATCAGCTGGAAGAAAAGGCTCAACTCACCTCTTAAAAAACAATAAATAAAAAGCATCAAGACTTTAGAGAATTAAAAGGTTATCCAAACTGTATTTCTCAGGTTTCTTAATGACTGCTAATGAAACATTACACATTTGACACTTCTGCAGCATGAACTGGGAGGATTAAAGAAAACAAAAGAAATAATAAGATCCTGCATTTTCCTTTTTTTTTTTTTTTTTCCCTACTACTGATTTGTGGTGTCCCATGATAATTTTAAAAGTGATCTGTGCAATCCTTATCTGTCATGGAAACAAATTCATTCGCAGGGTGGCTGAACAACATGAGCTGGAATAAATTTCTCAGAAGCCTATCCCCGGAAGGCTGCTATCCATTACTGCTACAAGTTTGCAATGGAAATGGCTTTACTGCTATGCAGAGAGTATAATAAAATTTAAAGCCCTATGAAAGGTACATTAGAACAATAAATATAATACATATAATATATTACTGACAAAGTACTGCTGGATGTGATATGTTTATTTATTCTGACAATTTTTTTGAGTTTATCAAAGTAAATGTAGAACTTAAATCTGAAAGGTAACCCAAGGAGTAATAAAAGTGAAAAATGACGGGCAAATTGATGTATTCACACAGCATGGGGATTAACACCTTCTCATTTTACCTATACACAGTACGTAGGTTTGCAGACTCTCTGGCAGATGTGATCATCATAAGTCAAAAGATTCATCATCGTCAGCTACCTGATTTCATCTTAGCTCTTCCAGATGTTCACTGTCTACACTTTAAAAGCATGTTATGGATCATTAGCCTCTTCTCAACCAGGAGTATCAAAGCTTGTATATCCAGTGCAATTATAATTAAAGCTTGATCACACAAGGCACTGACTAGCCTCAGCGTGCAGGTTTATTAACAACAAAGCACTTACTTATATGCCTGACTTTGAAGATGTGTGCTAAAATACAATTTCTTTAAGTCGGACTTAAGTCCAAGCTTAAATGCAGGCATTGGCTTTAAACCTGTGATGAGCTGGGGGCTGACAGCACTCACACTGCAAGTCTGTGGTTTCTGCTCTTCCCCCAGATAATTCCAGCTTTATATTTGTCACTGACGTATTAAATTCAAACAGATTGATTGAACACCAAATGCAGACTACAGTAAATGCTCCAGTGATGCAACAACTTACTCTTTTACACTTTTATCAGATTCTTTAAATTTCAGTTCATCAATGACTTTTCAATATGAAAAGAAGGAAAGGTGTCACTTGTCTGAATAAGTAAAAACAATAATATTTCATCCATTTAAAAGCCTTTAGTCTTTCCAATTTTTAGAAAAAAAAAAGATGGGAGAAAGTATTTAGAGAGCTCATCCTGCCTTCATCCCTCTTGCATGATAGGCTTATTTTGTTGTCTTCTATGCTTATTCCCAGCTCTCATGCTAGCAACACCCATCCAAATTTCTTCCCACCTTTTCAGCCATGGCTTTCGTATGGCAAGTTTTCCCTTTTCTCTGCAAAGGCTCCTTGAACCAAAGGTTCAACGTTCCACACTAACTCTTTGCTAAGGAATGCAATTCTTTATGTTCGTATTTGAGTTTCGTAGCCTTGCCTGACCTCTCTTACACTTCCATTTGAGTCAATTGAATATTTTACCCTAACGTACCCTTTGGCTCCAATAAAAGAAAAATTAAACAATATTGGCATACATTGATCTTCCCTCCTTCCGTAATCCCTTTGTCAATGTCAAAAGGAGAAAAAAGTTAACAGTAGTCTTTTCGTAGGATATCAGCGTATCTCAGGTGATTGAAAGATAAAATAACTAAAAGTTTCCATTTAGAATGAATAGCAGACAGTGAGTAATTGCTAATGATTAATTTTTTTAAATTATCTGTGATTCATCTTACAGGATTTAATTATTACTTTACCCTTAGTTAGAATGAAAAGCCACTTCTGCCATTAAACAGCACAGAATAACGCATTTCAGCTGAGAGCTACATAAAGGAAGACTTCCTCTTTCCTCTAGAATGGCTAAATATTTTTATCAAGAGGTCTAGAAGAGTACATAAGCCTTCTACGCAATTGCAATTTATATAACCATGACTTAGCAACATGTCAGAATATCATGGTCATGTTAAAATTAATGAAGACAGCTGAAGAACAAAAGAATTTAAAAGTGGGTAGGGGTTACAAAGGTTATTTTGAGATAGTGCTTATAACTGAATGGAGAAGTAGCTCAGTAATATTTGTTCCATACCTTTTCATGAAAATTTTTCAATGCAGTTTGAAAATATCAGCGAGAGAGTGATGTCTGTATCGAGCTCTTTCCTCCCAGTATCTAATGAACGTACAGGGCCATATGATATGGTAAACTGCACGCTTTAAAGCACTACTTTTAGATGTTCTATCTTGTAGTTTATTCGTATCTAAATATTTCCGAGGGTACGGGTCCAAAATTATTTTTCTTTGGTTGAGTAAATTTGTTTCACTTTCACTTACATCCTTTTATGCTGATGTATAAATCAGGCTTAGTATGAACGAGAGCAAAGTGTCATGCATTTTTTTCTTATTTCTTTCATAATATAAACTGAAATCAGTTCGCCTTCCTGTAGGATATTTAGCTTGACCCCACAGCGGAGAACAGTGTTCTGAATGAGTCCCATAGGCAGCATAGGCACAGTCAACTGGAGGATCATCATCTTGTGTTGCACTCATGGATTCTTTTGTTTGGTGTAAACAAGGAATAAAAAAGAAATAAAGCATAATTGGCACTCAGAGTTTACATAAATCCAAGTTTCATTACATTATCATAGAAGGATAGTATGGCAATTATGAAGCTTATTACCTGTGTCTAAAATAATCTCTCTTGTGAAATATTGCCTCTAGGAAATAAAGAAAGTACTCTAAAAATCACTGAGAAACTGATGTCAAAACTAAGTAAGTCTGACAAATACCTCAGAATTACATTGATGCTACGGAGGTAGACTTCTGATATTAAAAGTACGTAGAATCCCCCTCCAGCATAATTTCTGTGTCCATTTTCCATTATAACATTGTATTATTACTCCTTCGATAATTTTTATTCCTAACTCTGAGCTGTCTGTCTGACACAATTTGTCAGATATCTATAAAAAATGAGAAAATTAAACCTTTCACGGATTCTAGAGCAGGAGAAAACAAAGAGTGCTTTAAAAAACTCTTGTCACCATGATCTTCTGTCATCTCAGTAACACCTTATGTGTAGAACAAGCACTTCTTTCAATTCTCCGTGAAAAATGAAAATTTCAACAATATGATGAAACAACCAAAACACAATAAATTTTCATGTGTCACCTGAAACATGCAAACTCATTGCAAATTTGAGTTAAAGTGTGTTTTCATTAATTTCTGTCACTGCTTTGCCCTACGTTACAGTTGCTGTGGACAAAAAATTCCTGTCTGGTCAGTAAGCAGGCTGAGCTCATGCTACCTGGACTGTTAAATGTATTTCAGCCTTTATGCATTGTCCACAAGAAACAGAGTAAGTTGTAGACAGGTTATTAATTATTATTGCTGTTTGTCATTCTGCAGTGCAGTCATCCTTTTTTTTTTTTTTTTTTTTTTTAAGTGAGGGTAATCCCCTTTTTCACTCCCAGTAGCTTGGGTTCCTGGCAATTGTGCGACTGTTCAACTGCCCCCAGTAAAATGCCCATCCCAAACCAGCCCCATAGCTTTAAGCACCCTTCTGTACTCCCTCAGTCATCAGAATCTAATCTGTATCTGCTTTCAGGTGTACTTTCCATTCCTCTTCTAGATTATGAGATGTTCCCAGCAGCGATCATCATTTACTATATATTTCTACAGATTTAAGCACAATGTGACCCAGATAGGTCAAGTACTATCTCATAAAATGTTAAATAAAACTATTGGTAATTTCAGGATGCTCATTTTAATCAAAACTGTGTCTGAGGTAAAATGTAAGCCTTACACAGAATAAATACAAAATAGAAAGACCACGGACGGATACCTTGTTTTTCACTTCTTCTTGTCTTGAGTTTAGATATCCAAGCTGCACATGATTGTCCAATAATTTGGATGCATTTTCTTGAAGTGTAACTCTCCTGGGTCAGTCTGTTGATTGACATAAATATCTGTGGTTTTAAATGGTTTAGAAAGATTCTTGTTCACCCTGCGTGGTCTGGTTTTATTCAGAAAGGTTTGACCAACAAGAATTACATGAAGTTTAACAAAGAGAATCTTGAGGTACTTCACCTGGCACAGAATAATCCCAAATAAGTGTGCAGGCTGAGGTCTGGCTGGGTAGGGAAAAGCTCTGATGAAGATGACCTAGGAGTATTGGTGGACATCAAAATAATGTGAGCCAGCACTGTGGCCTGTAGCAAAGAAAAACTGTTCTGGGAAGCATCAGCAGGAGTATAGCCAGCAGATCAAGGGAGGTGGTTATTCTCTACTCAGTACTTTCTAGGACACACCTGGAATACCGTGTCCAGTGCTGTCCCAAAAACAGATAAAAAGAGAGCTTTGCCAGCCTATTCACCACCCCTAGACAACAGTGAGAGCTGGATGCAATATATATTTTGGCAATATAAAGCTTTTGTAAATTCAAAACACTATTTCATTTGGATAGAAGTGACTTAGACTTGGTGAAGTCATGCCTATTTTAGCAGTCGTTAGGTTCTTGATAAATGTCATGTTTGAATAAGCTCTGATACAGCAGCAGAAAAAGCAGACAGCTGTTATTGTGGTTTGTGTGCAGGTTTCCATATCTCCCTTTGCGTGTCCTTACTCTATATAGAGAAGCTGTGAGAATTTAGTAGCTATGTGGGGTGAATTTTTGTTTATTTATAAATCAGTTAATGGTACAAACTGCACAGCAAAGAAGACATTCTTAGACAAAAAGGAAAACTAAGTATTTCATAATCACTGAAATTATAATAGAGAAGTAACAAAAATAGATTTCTGGTGAATTTCTCCTAGTAATTTAAATACTGTTATGGAAACAGGAGAACAAGTTTTTAGTCCTTCCTGCCCTTAGGAAGGTCTCTTTTACTGAGATGGCCTTTGACATCAAAATTGCTTTCTGGTTTGGTTGAAGATGGGCAAAGAATATAAGAACAATGTAGCTAAAGTAAGAAGCTGCTGGTTTGCGTCCCTAACTAGCTACGTAAAGCTACACATCCTTCCAGGAACTTTTTTCTTAACCCAAAGATTGTTGTAAAATAGAGACTCCAGCAGATCCAGCACACAACCTATGAACAGACCTGTAGCCAAAACCAAAGGTATGTGTAGCGGCCTGTGTTCAACAGTAATTAGCAGTGGATGCCTAATGTAGAGAAGAGATATTGTGGTATACCCCTTAAACATTGTCCCAGCCTCAAGCAATTTATAATACAGAGACTTCCTGATTCAGCAGTGATTTCTGTACATTTAATAAGCCTCAGTACGTTGTTTTGCATTGAACCTTCCAACTTTAACCCAACCCTTTAATTTGTGGAAATATCTGTGATCCAGAATGTTGTATGGCAACGATCTCTACAGTGTAACCATGCACCATGTGAACAGCCACTTCTTTTGCTTTCTTTGAATACAAGTCCTCCACTTTCTCAGTGGGTCCCATTATGTGGAGGAGCTGTTCGCTCTCCTCCTTTAAGTTTTCAAAGAAAAGTGACCACAGCTGTTGTGTGCTGTTTTGAACTCAGTGTTGTCAGTTTTTATTAGGCAAGCCCTTGGATATAAGCTCAACCACAGAAAGGTCTGAGCTCACAGACTTCAGTAGACTATACAGTAGAGTTAGGTTTGGTTTCTCCTGAACACAGACGTTTTGGGCAAACCTTCTTTTCAGGCTGATCTGGGAGATTCAGCCAGTGAAAATTTAGGTGACGTGGAGTCTGTGTAAGGTTACCGACTCTGTAGCCTTACATACCACCAACTGAGCTTTTAATTTATGTCCCGTGGGATGCCACACTAGAATATTCTACTCTAAAACTGAGCTGCTGGTGACCAGGCTGTTTTCTGCAAACCCTGGAGTTGTACTGAATAGAGTCTTCTTTTCCAACATAGAAAATCTGTCTGAAGACTGACAGATTCTGAAAGTGTCTATTTATAAAAAGCACTATGACATGCATGTCAAAGTGGTGATGGAATTTGTTAAAAGTTTTGTGAGAACTGAAATGTTTTGTCATCTGCCGTAACCTCCATTTTACTGTAGACTTTCTGATGGCAAAGGATTGTGTCTAGCCTTCTGTTCCTCTGGCTGATATCCAGCTTATTGAGAAAGATTTAATAATAGCATTTAGCTTTTACAGATTTTTTTTTATCTGAAGCTTTAAAGTACTTTACAGAAGTGGGTGCTATTATGGCAGTTTTTATAGGGAAAGGAACAGATTGGGTTACACAGTAAATACCCAGACGAATTATGAGCGGAGCTCAGGCTTCTTGATCTTTAGGCGAGTGTGCTAGTCACCAGCCGAATGTATCCTTTCGGAAAACGGTTGGAGATGGGAGGATCTAACAAAGCGAGGACATAATTTTTGAAGTTATCTTTCCAATGGTAGACGTCCTCCTGTTGCGATGCAAAGATGAACCATAGGCAAATAATAACTCTTCTTTTTTTAGCAAAGATCAGAGCAAATGATAAAAGTTCAGCATGATGCATTGACTGCTTCCTGTCCTAATGAGGAGTTCTGCACCACTGTTCCTAATGATGAGCAAGACAGAGGCTTAGCAAATATTGAAAGGGTTGGTTACACTTTCCAGTTACAGGAGCAAGACGGGCTTCAAAGAGCATAAAGCAGAACTTGAACAAAGCAAGAACCAGCATTCTCAAACTCAAATTATTTCAGCATTTACAGCACTCAATGAAGCAGAAACTTTTTATTGTTAAAGTCGGAACAGATACTTATATCTAACAGGTGGAATAAGAGCAATAAACTCACAACGTATAGTTTCCTGCATAGGATCATGAGTGATGGAAAACTACAAAGTCTGCCGTGTGATCTCCAGTAGCTGCACAAATTAAATTTTAGTGTGTTATAATTGATAACTGTGTGCTTGGTCCTTACAAAACCAGTAACAAGCCCTGGTTTTAATAGAAAAATGAGACAGAATAAAGCAATCCCTGATGGCAAATGACAATTATGTTTGAATGTATTTCTTTTCCTTCTTGTCATACTAATTTTCCATATTTTTTTGTACCTCCGGTCTACTAACTGACTTTAATTTAATGTTTAATTGTCTATCTTTCGAATCACTTCTTTTCACACAAAGGCATTTCCTTTCAAACCAGTGGATAGCATGAAATGGGGTGCACTTCCCATTATATGTATTTTCCTAAAGAAGTCATCAACGGACAAAATAACAAGGGGTAAAATTTGTGGCTTAGAGTAGAGATCCTGTCTCCACTAAGGGAACATACAAATTAAAAATTTGAAATTATTTATTTCAAACTCAAGGTGAATGTGCTATTCTTGGGTTAAAAACATGTTAAGCCAAAAAGCAAAACATCCTACTCCATCCCCAAGAATAGGGGAGTTTGTGCGCCAAGGAGAGTAAAATAGAAAAGAATGTAAACTGTGGCAAGTTAAATGAAAAATCATAGTAAACCAGCCAGGAATATTTCTCAATACAACTTTCTACAGATGTTAAAGCTAATCAAAGGCTTTTTGTTTGAGCACAACAGAAACAGAAGCATGATGGAGAGTACGCAGGGTTCAGAGCTAGCGGGAATGTTCCTGAGGAAGCACTCAGGGAAGATAAAGGTCCATTCACCACAGAGAATCACTGGGACTTTCCCACAGTAGAGAGTTAGTTTCCTCTGGGAAAGCTGGAGGAACAGTATCAAATTAAAATGCCAAATTAAAACATTTCTGAGCAAGTCAATAAAATGAATAAGAATAATTGACAAAATGAGATTATAACAACGGCTGAAAACAGATGCTATTTATGCAGGATTTCTAAAGGAATTCAAATGGGAAATCACCAAAGTATTAACAGAGATATGCAACTTATTGCTTAATTTGCCAAAGGAATAGAAGGCAGTATACCTTTTCCCTAAGTCTCCGCTTCTGGCCGTTTTCAGAGATAAGATATTGGGCTATGTGGCTCTTTGGTTTCAACTGGTATGGACATTCTTGTGTTCTTACATGCTAGTTATTTAGAAATTAGTGAATGAAACCAAAACAACAGAAATGCCTGTCTTCTGTTCTTTATATATAACTTTCACATATTGATGGCAATAAATGAGTTAGTCTTCCTCTTGATAAACAATGGAAATTTAGGATCTAGAAGAAAAGTCTCAGTGGCAAAATGATTCAATTAAAATACTTACATGCTTCATATAAACCAAAGACAAAGATAGTCAGATACCTTTACTTTACTTTTCACATTGCCACCATCACAAACATTTCTCTTTAAAGTCCTTCTGCAGGGCTACACTCTTGAGGAACTGTGGAGTTTTTTTCAAACTAAAGGTAATTTTTGGACAGGGAAGTATAGATTAATTTTGTGAATTTGTTTGTCATGAGTGACTCAGGAGAAATTTTAAATGTTAGTTGGTTACATATATTTTTGAATTTAAAAAAATTAAACAAAAAACCCCAAATACTTAGCAGGAGCCAGACTTGGTGATTGAAAATTTTCAGCTTTAACAGCAGAGACAAGACAAAATTAACCCAAAGATAATTAAATAGAATTGCAGAGTATCAGGGTAGGCTTGTGAGACTAAAATTTAAATCAATAAATCTATATTGCAGGAATTCCTTTGCTTGCCTAGATACAGAGGTTCTATGTGTCTGACCAGTTGTAGATCTTCATATATGGCCCAATGAATCTTATCCTGTAAGCACCAATTTCCTTCCATTAACTGCAAGCAAGTTACTTCCACCCAAGAGTTATTTTTTAGCACAATAATCTTTATATCAGAAGCATGCCTTATAGATTATAACATTTTCTGTAGTGGGACACATCTACTTCTGTTACTGAAGGTGAGAATGAGCCTCTAGCAGTGTAACACTGTGAGCACTGAGTTGACAAAGGGTAGGTTCATATTTTGTGTGAAAGTACTGAAAACCTAAAATTAAGGTAAAGGTATCCAGCAGTTTTCCCTTCTGTTTTCAGTTCAAGTAAACAGGCTTGAAGGAGTTTATCCAACAATAAGTTATGGATAGTATGATAGAAGTTCTGAAAATTATCATCTCATGATGTGGTCCACAGTCGTTCCATATAACTCATTTATGATGTGATATGGAACACAGCATTGCTCCCTCCATATTTTCAAGCAGTAAGTAGTCTGATGTCAAGTGATATAGAAAATGCCAAAAAAAAAATGCTGGCTCTGTTTTGGATTGATTTGCATGCTAATATCAGAAAATGCAGAAGTCATTGCATCTGGTGCTTTAAAACCTGTTGTTCATAAATACTCTGTTATTACAGAATAATTAAAAGATAAAATACACTGAGATCACAGTAAAAAAATTCTTGTCAGATAGAAATTACTGCATCCAGACTGCAGATCAAATCTAAGAATTACAATTGTTAATCTATTCAAGAGGCTCTTGCTAGTTTAATTTGTGCCCAGTTAATTTTTTGTAACTAGAACACATTTTAAAGTTTGAGTAATTAGAAAGTCTGTCATTTTAATTAGGGGAGATATTACACAAAAAGCAAAGGGATAGTTGAGAAAATTGTATAGGAATTTCAGAGTTGCTCCTAAAATATACGGATCATCAGTAGATAAAAAATTGATTGCAATCAGAGAATAAGAAAATCAACCCTTGATGAATTACAGTGTTACAATCACATTGTGCTACTGATCAACAGGTCAGTTCTGTCTGATCCATTCTGAATGGTCCAGCTCCTTATATCTTGTTTTTGGAAAGGTGAATTTTAAGAGGAACCTGCAGTGAGAACCGTGCAGGGTATATATTGGTAACAGTATGACAGATTAAGGGGAGGTACTTTTTCCAAACATGCCCTAATATTTTGGAATGACCCAAGATTGTCTCATACCGAATTCTGATATCAGTAATTTTTCTGTCAGCGATTTTCTAACCAATGTTTTTGGAACACGACAGAGGAAAATGCGGTAAACTTCAAACTAGTCTAGATCCCTCCCTAAATAAAAGAATAATATTCTCTCTTCACAAGAGAAGGAAAAAAAAAGTAAAATTTTTTTGGTAATCTTCAGATATATTCTGATTTTTCTTAAAGTATTCTTCCTGCTCTTTTGCATTGCCAATGTACATTGGAAGCCTAGTTCATCTGAATTATTAAAAACCAAATCACCGTGCGTTTCAGCTCCTATTTCTCTGGGTTTTTTTACTTCTCTTGCTTTGTCTGATAATTTCAGCATAATTTTTCAACATTTTGCAATTTCTATTTGTATCTATTTTCTGTCTCTTAGGATACAAGTCATTAGGATACACATTAATATAGTAATAATTTCCTCTAAGTAAAAGAGGTAGCTAAATATTACTTTGAGTACTAATTTGCATGTTCAGGTTAATACTTCCACTTTTCAAAAACATTAAAGTGTGAAGTCAAATTAGCATTATATGCTAATACAATGACAACGTGGAGAGACCATTTTCTATTATATCCTGGAGTATCATCTATATTTATGAGTTGTAGAAAACAAGAGCTTTTGACTTGATTGGCAATTTGTGGTGATATACAAGCCTAATTTTCTGAAACTGCTGTTATAGGATCACCATGTTGTCTCAAACTGTAAATATGCAAACTTCCAAAATAATGTTGAGAACCCAACGAGATGTGATATTAACAGTGCAATAAAATTAGATCCATTAATGAGAGTTGTTCATGTCAAAACGTGTTACTCTTCATACTCTTGAATTATTGTTAGCTTTTGTCGTTGTTGTTGTTGCACCAAGATGATGTAGACCTGGAGTCTTGAAATTAAGAATTTTATGGACTTCTTGGAAACTAAATTTTCAGTAAGTTCAATTTCTTAGCCCTCTGAAACAAGCTGACTGTGGACTGAGTGGGCTTTCAGCATTCCTTGGCTTTGTTCGTTGCAGCTGTACACAGGAAACTCTGTCTGAGATGTAAAAAGAAATCCCTCATCCCATCCCTTTGTTGGACTTGTAGATATGATGTAGAAAGCTCGTTCTGGTTGGGAGGGGAAAAAAATAAAAGGATTACTGCCTTTCGCTTTTTGAATTTGGGGCTTCTCTAAGAGCTTATGCATTACAATGTCCCTGTTTCATTTTCAGCTCTGGTCTGACCTCTTTCCTTCACTGGGTCTTGGAAAAGGATTACAAACCACGGTGACAAGATACTGTGCTTTTGTGCTTCTTACCGTGCTCTGTAATAGCAGCTCTCTGCTACCAGAGGAGGAGGAAAGGACTATTCTGAAGCTGTTCCAGGCATGGGTAAGATTTAAAATAATTTATTCTGGTGGTAGATACAAGGCTGAAATAATAAGTGTGAAATATTTTCCTTGAAAATAAGTAATACTGTGACAAACAGAGAGCTGTGAATATACTTTTTTTTCCTGTGATAGGTTAGGGCACATGATCAGGAAAACCTCTCAGATTTAAACTCAGCTTCACCAGCATTATAGTCAGTCATGAAAGATTTCTGCATAAATGTTTATAAAGATTCCATGTGATGGTCTGAATTCCCTCACTGTTGTCAGTACACAATAGTATACGTCACCTTATGCTTTATACGAAGATAATTCCTGTGGGTAATAATCTCTTCATATTTATTCATTATGGACAAATACTGGTAGCTAAATGGCCAAACTGACCTTTTTTCTCCCTGGTCGTCTCCCCTCCTCTGCTATTGCCTTCTCTCTCTCTGCTGCTCCTGGAGGGTGCTGTTTTCAAGCATGTTTTAAATTAAGGTTCCTGGAAACCAGGCATACTAGGAGAAAACTGCGTGGTGACTGAAATCAAATGAATCCTAAAAGATGGGTGTCATAGGCCTCTGGACTAGTTATAACAATATGTTACAGATTTACTTCTGAATTTCGGGAATCTGCTTGATTATTGTGTGTATATATATATATGTATATAGTCAAAAGACTACCACAGAAATCGAAATTTTAATGAAATCTGTCCAGCCTAACTCCTCTGTCTCATCTACTGCTGACAATGGGAGCATGGGAGGACGAGGACAGCAGAACTGTATGTGATAGCAGCTGCTCTTTAAAGAAACATTAATTCAGCTTTATGGTCCCCTGTGTTCTTGCCAGATATTTCTCGCACAGAGCGATTCCTGTGTTCGTAGCAGCAGTTGTCATGTTTGTGTTGATCTGGTTAGTTTTCTGTGAGTGCTTCTCACACGAAAAACTGGGAATGTGCCATTGAGACTGGGAAGCTAAAACATCTCGGGTCTTCTTCCTTTGCCCTCCTCTCTTCTTTTCACATTAGAGCTACTTTAAACAATTCACAAAGAAGAAGGTTACATTTGTTTTGGTTTGCACATGGCATTGTGAATTGATTTTACAAATATATGGCTGAGTAATCATGGAGAGCATGAATATTCTCAAATAGAAATTTTCATGGTAATATCTTCAGCTTTTTTCGTCTCCCTTACATTCTCATTTCCTATAGTCCAAGAAATGTCTCCATAAATCTCTAGATGTAAATGTGTCCCATTTTTTCCTGCCTCCCCCCTTCCTCTCTGGTCTGTGTTGTATATTTTCTTTCTCTCTTTATTCCTGTCCTCATTGAGCACATTCAGAAAATGCTGAATTAACTTCCTCCTATAATTTTTTTGCTCCCTCCTCCATGACTTTTCTATTTCTTTCCAAATTAATTTATCTTGCCACCTGTTTTCCGTGGATTTTAGTAATTATTCAGTATATAAAGCCTGTCTCGTAACAGATGGGGCTTCCAGAATACACACATCGACAATGTGCATCCTAGGGCCAGAAGATTGCGAGTTAGCTGCA
This sequence comes from Pterocles orientalis, assembly GCA_011057875.1. NCBI lineage: Eukaryota > Metazoa > Chordata > Aves > Pterocliformes > Pteroclidae > Pterocles > Pterocles orientalis. The sequence continues at coordinate 97,293 of WKFP01014796.1, read as the reverse complement.
GTTTCATTATGACTTCAATTTTCTAATGGTTGTGAACGTTGTCAAAGAACATTAACATTGTTTGTGATATCATGTCTTCTACATAGTGGAGATTAGACCAAGCCCTGTTTCTTTGATTTAGAACTGAAGTTTGTTTTCCAACTTCATGGTACTGATGGCACATAATTTATAGCTACAGGAACAGGAACCAAAATATAGTAATTACCTATGTTTACTTTCACCTGTGCTTTGTAGAAGGCATTTTAGTGTTTGCATCCAATTAGCCAGATCAGCATTTGTCGTTTTCTGAAACTTTATGTCTTCGTAGTTTAGATTAGATTCAGTGTTTGTGGCCTTCTTGATTTCTCCTGCTTAAATTTTTCTATTTTGTATCACTAACGAATAACCCTGAGGAAGCAGATGTTAACTCCGCATCCAGAGGCAATTTTACAGAAGGTAGGTACGTGAGGTAGAGCAGGAGTGACTTGAAACTGGGCTTTCTGTGTATGACGGGGCGTTGTGACAAGTACTGTAAAAGCCAAACTGGTCTGGGGTTTTGATCTGGAATTTGATCAGAAATTTGTCCAGAAAAGTCTCTATGCTAGGGATTTCCTACTCTATGAATCCTGTCTCTTGCTGACAGACCACATCCCAAAGAGGTGACCATAGTTATAAAACCTCCATTACTTGGCCTGTTGTCTTGGTGCTAATGTGGGATTCCAGCTCAGCTGGCTTTCAGTTCTCCCCAGGGAACTTGTTCCCCTTCCTTATCTATTAGGGCACTGCACCAATTCTGTAAATTTAGATCTGAGGGCATAGAAGGACCCTTCTTGATGCAAGAAGTCACAAGTTTCCAGCATCCTAGGAGTCTCCATCCATGACTAGACTGTCTCTGCCCCTCCTTCCTTGCACCCTGTAGCTCTGCAATGTCACTGTGAAGACCCTGTTGTCACCTTTCATCCTTCCCAATGTTATTCAGTCTGCTCATCTCCTCCCACAGCTCCTGTACCGGGTCACTTAGTGCCTCAGCCACAGCACAGCTCCTTGAGGTGAGGCCACCAGCAGCGCTGGCCCCGGGGAACATCACCAGGCACTCCCTGGGGCCCCAGTCCTGCCCAGCAGCCTCCCTCTTCTGGAGTGCACCAGGGCCAAGGACTTCCTGGGGAAGCTTTTTCCACCCAGCTGTGGGGACGGTCCTGTAGTGTGTCACCACCACAGTCATACAGTCCCATGCTGCGTGGAGCAGAGTCTCTTTCACATCCCCAGCAGAGCTAACTGCCCTGTTAACTACCAAAGTACCTGCTAGATGCTTCTGGTGTATGCCTACTTGCCAGCTAAATAGGAGTTCTCTGCTGCAGATGAACAGCAGATAATCCTCTAATTGGCAGATGGTTGCTGAACGTTTTCCACACAGCTTTGGTGATAAATGCTTTCTTGTTACCGTACGTGGTGAATTGGCTTTTTGCACCATGCTTGTGCTGTAAAAACTTGGTTACCTTCCCGTGATACCTTTTTAACAATCACTGTGAAAGGAAAAACTGCCTGCCAAGACTTTGTGCTAATTGCCCTACATAACCAAGAAGAGAGAAAAATGAACTAATGTTCTTTTTGTGATCAGAAGCTATCCTAAAGGAACAGTTTTTAAAAGCATTATCAAGTGTTTTACTAGGCAAGGGGCTTAAACACAGCAGAAGGATTCATTCCAGGAAAGGACTGCTTTCAGTGGATGAATGTTATCAACTTTTGGGGCTCAGAACACTAACATTATTTGAATATGATCCATAAGGAAGATGGGTTGCTGAAAGCTCACCTCTGTTATAAAGGTATTGTAATCTAACTACTGATTTAGGCCATATTGTAATTCCACCTTTTCAAATTGTGATTTTTAATTTGTGGCAGAGAATGAATTGTTAATGGAAGCCAAGGCAGGGGGAAACATACAGTTTAAATAACTAAGCCTGTGCACTTATGGTATCAGAACATTTTTAAATTTTATATTAACATGAATGGCATGTGAGTTTACAGTATTACAATACAGCAACTTCGGTTGTTTGCATAGTCAGTGTGGTGGGTATGTAACTGGAAGCAAAGGTTGATAGCACGGTCAGTCCTTCTGCCTGGATGGGAAGGTCTGTATGTTTTCAGCAGCAGCTTCGGAGAAAAAGAAAATGAAAAAATTTATGATAATAGATGTGCCAAACCAGAACCTTTGTTTCAGTTTGGACATCCCAGAGATGTTGATCAGTTGTAAACCTGTGACTACAAAAGGCTCTGTTCAGTTTCTGTTATCTGAAGCGATAAATCGAAAACCTGTAAGAATGTGAATGCTTCTGGGGATGTGTTCCCATTAATAATTTCCCTGTGATTTATATGAGGCTACTCATAAATGTCACATATCACTGTCAAAATGTCTTTGTCTTATTTTCAATGCCTCTACATTGAAAATAAGTAATTACTGTAAGGTAAATAATTTTTATAAGTATATTCCAGATCCTTGGTTTTAATAACACAGATTCAAATCTTTCTGAATACTTCGAAAAATTTAAAGGATGAGTTGATAGAATATTTTAAACTAGTTTAATTATTCTACTCAGGATGGTGGTGGTGCTAAATTTTACTTATACCCCAAAGCAACTAGACTGGGTAACTAAAGTCTGGAAATTATTATTAAGCATGAAGATGCTCCCTCCCAGATTCTCCTGTTTGCAGACAGCCAGAGAAGCTGAAAGACCTTGGCAGCCGCGTAAACATCCCTTTGTATCAGCTTTCTTCTGAGCACAAATCCAAAACACAGCCTACTATGAAGAAAATTAACTCTGTCTCAGCTTAACCCAGGACACATTTACATGATGAATTCTGAAGCAAAATAATTGCTGTAAGACACTGGTAATCAGTAAACTTACCTGGGAAAGAAACTCCCCTGTAACAAAAAACACTCGGTGTTTGGAAAGTTCTGTTAATTTTTTTATGGAATTGAAGATTACCTCTTCATTGGGAGTTCTGCTTGAGAACTGAAGATGTAAGTCTAGTGTAGGGTTTATTTAGCAAGAATATTGTGAAGGAATGAACTTTCACGAATGTAGCCTTTATACATAGTAAAAAGAAAGAGTAATTTTTGTTTATTTTTTAAAGACTTTTAAGATACACTTCACTTCCTTGTATGAGAGTTATTTGCATTTTATTGGAGGCGTCTTCACTGAAAAAAAAAATGAAAGCCACCTACAATTGCCCACTATCCTTTGGGGATTTTATTATCATGTGTATTGTAATGACTTGTCTTTAGTGGATATCATTGATTTTCAAATGGGAAAGACCAACTGAGATTTTTTCAAGACAGTATACATAGTGCTTTCTAAACAGGAGCTTAACATTGCTGGATGAAAATGTGGAAAATAACAGTTTTGCCTTTTAGAAAGAAATAATTAACTGAAGGATAATTCTGTAGACATGAATTAATAAAGGTAAGATTTCAGCCAGATCCTGAACTTTGTACCCATTTTTAGGGGAGGTAAACGGAACTAATAAAACAATTTTGTGCCTTTTTACCATGTTTTTTGACTGGATACTGTTTCCCGTTAGGAGAAATAGAAGATGAATTTGGATATTGCTTTATGCAGTCCTACTTATTTTCAAAACTATGCAGTCTCCTCATTTGTCAGCACCAAAGTTTTATATCTTTGGTATCCTGGACCTCCTATTTTGACTGTCAACACTCAGCCTAGAAAGTTCCCCCGTGTTTAACAACTGTGATGAGAATTTTTCTATGATGTCTTTAACCATCACTTCAGACACACATAGCCTCATTTAAGGACAGTTAAGTAAAACTTTTTTACCTTCCCAGGGTATCTGACAGACTGTTGTTGTTATTTGGGGGAATGATTCTCATGGTTTCAGTCATTTCTTCCCAAAAGTGGAACAATCACTCCTGCAGGGTGAAAATAGCTGCTATGCCCAGCCTCAGTGGAGCATTACCGTTCTTCGGTGTAAAAGAAAAAGTACTAAACGTTTTAAAGTGGTAATACGCATCATTAAACAGTTAAAAACCTGGTTCTGTTGAGAAGCAAAAATAGCTCAGAAAATGACAGCGGGACTTTAATTTATTCAAGAAAATGACTAGCCACACATTAAAAGTTTTGTTATGAAGTAGTTTTAACCAAGGGAAGAATGGGAAGACTGTTATTGTGACTCTGCAAACTGTAAACTAAGATGCATTAGTAAGACAGGTTTGCAGTTAAATTGTGCAGTTCTCCTGGAAGTATGAAAATCTACAGTAGGTCAATCCACCTTGCTTATTAATTTTTTTTTTCTGAGAAAAATACATGCTCCTCTGTACTCTTCACTTGTCCATCCTGACTACAAAAACTAGCCACCATATTCCATATACATATGACTAATGAAGTACCTGGGCTGATCCATGAGCCCATCAGTTTCCTTCTGCAGAATTAGGTTGGGAATTGCATTTAAAAAGAGCCTCCTCCATGCAAACTACTCTGTTGTCTCTCTAGTATGCTAAGTGCCCTATAGGTTACATGGCTACGTGTCTGGAAAAAGGGCTTAGAAGTTGAGGTGGAAGATCTTGCCATAAATTTATTTATTACTTTTAAGTGACTGAATGGTTCAGACTTAACTTTCCAAAAAGACACACTAAGACAGGGACCCATTGAGGTGCAGAGCAAGTTAAAAAAGTGCCTGGGTTCTCCAAAATAATGTGGTGTCTATGTGATCACTTTTATAGAAGCAACTTTGTTAATGCTAGACGGCAAGCTTTCTCTTGGATAAAATTCACAGATCCTGTACTTGTGCTTTGACTCTGAGTCCAAATTAAAGAATGTTATGTTTGGGGTTTTTTGTTTTTAATCTGTTTTTCTCTTTCAGGTTATTTAAGCAGCAGCACATCCCTGGTGCTGTGTTGAGAAAATCAGGCTATCAGATTGCCAGTACAAATTTTACTACACACAGCAATTACTTGAGTGTTCAATCACAGGTAGTGTTTACTTTGATGTGATCACACTCTGTAAATAGGCTACTTACTGAGTGTAAGCAAAGAAGAGTCAAACAGAAACTTTGATACGCTGATTATTTAAACTTGTCAGACTATCTAATGTCAACATGAGCTTTACTCCACCCACTGATAAGGTCAAAATGATATATCCAGACAGTACCTGGACGTTTCAAAGCAGATAATTTCCACAGCTCACTGTCAGGTACATTAACATGAGTGGAGTCTGAAATGCAGTTTAATGTGCCTGGGATCCTCACCAGACCATAGAAAAGCATGCTGCAGTGGGCTTCCAAGAAAGAGTGAGCTGACTTGTAGAACCAGGTGGCACAGTACTATCTGTAACCCACTTTCCAACCCCTCTACTGGAGCTGTTCGACTCTGCCTGAAAATTCAGCAGTATCTTGGCTAAGAAGAAGAAATAAATACAAGCATAACACTCATATCACGAGCATCTGGGTAGTTAGGATGTTTTGGGTACAGCTCTCCTCTGAGACAGAGACGTACTTTAATACTTCTGCAGGGAGTTAAGAGATATGTCTGAATTTCCTCAGGTTAAGCTTTCAGACAGGTTTTGGGTACTGAAGGAGAGGTAGGCAGAGTCTGTGCTTAATGGGGTGCACAATGGAGACTCCATTTGGATGTCTGTGAGTTCTGGCAACAGCAGGAAATCTTCGTCTCCTCCACTTGCAGATTTGCAGCTACAGAACAGATTTATTGCCTCAGTGGAAGATGACGGACTGGGAGGCATGTCCATTGGGGAACCACAGCTGGCTGAAACTGAACTGTGCTGTAGCAACAAGGTGAAGTGGTGAGTGATAGCAGGGGGATATTCCCTGCCATGGGGAATGGAGGCTCCCATCTGCTCACCTGAGGACCAAGGTCTGCTGGGAAAGGATGGGATCCATCTGACCCAAGTGAGACAAACCCCTCTTTGCCAACAAGCTGGCCAACCTGATGAAGAGAGCTTTAAACTTCAGACAAAAAGGGAGGAACAACAAAAAGAGAGGAAATGGTGGACTGGGTTCATAAGCAAAGGATACATCGATAGAGATCTTGACTAACTATATTCAGATATCTGCAGATGGAATTTTCTTCAAGTGAATGTGTGCATCCTTCTGATGGTGCCAAACCTCTCCTAGAGGAAACATTTCTGAAATGATGTCTTACAGCTGAGAACACCCTTTCATTCATTAGCTGGGACTTAAGCTCTGGAAATAGTCCACTGGTGGAAGATGACGTCTATTACACCAGAAACCATTTTGGCTTTTAAATGGACACTTCAAATTGAATTTGTTTGATATTTAAAATACAAATAAATCGCACAGTACCCTAGTTAAAGTTAATTTTATATGGAGGAATTTAAACTATTTGCCTAAGACAGTTCAGTCTGTGACAAAGTCCCTGTATTCTTGGTTCCTGTCCTGATTTTAATGTACTTGGAGGTTTTCAATAATTGTAGGAGCAGCAGAAACCTTAGAGAACTACTGAAATACCCTACTAATGAGCAGGTAGCCGTACAGATTCTGGGCTGAAACTTTTTCAACTGACTTAGCAGAATCCTAGTAAAGCAGCTGTGAATCATTGGACAGTTATGGATCACTATGCTGAGGTCCGTTTTGGAGGTGTGGCGGGATACAAATGATGATTCATAGAATCATAGAATCATAGAATGGTTTGGGTTGGAATAGATGAATATATAATTGTTGTGGATGCCCCATCCCTGGAGGTGTTCAATGCCAGGCTGGATGAGGCTTTGAGCAACCTGGTCTAGTGGAGGGTGTCCCTGCCCCATGGCAGGGGGGTTGGAACTTGATGATCTTTAAGGTCCTTTCAAACCCAAACCATTCTGTGATTCTATGATTCTATATAAATGAGCTCTTCATCACTGTGCCATCCTTACAGCACCAATGACTTACACATTGCTGACCTAAATATCCAATTTCTAAAAAGTAACTAAACAACATTATCTAATTTTTATTAACCACTGTAAATGGTAAAATTGTGACCTGATTATGAACAGATAGCGCACATTCCTTTGGTTGTAGGGTTTAATGACAGAGAAAGAGAGTACATGTTCAGCAGGGGAAAAAATCAGGAAAATAATGAGAAAATAATCTTCTAACATAACTTAATAAAGGACCTTACACAGTAATTATCTTTAGCTGAAATACAAGCCACAAGTAATGTCACATGAATATATCAGCTTTGAAGTGTTACTGAAGAACGGGTTCTTGACTTCTGGCATCCACCTGAAGTCAGTTGGAGCTGTGCATGTTGATGCTTCTATTTTTATTGCTCAGTTAAAACCAGAGATTCTTACTGACCTCATAGGCGCTCTGTACTTAGACCACTGTATCAAAACAAGAAAACTGACAGAATTTGCCCTAAAGTGTCAGGATCCTGGGGTTATTCAGAGGCTATCTTTGGTTATTTCCAGTCTTTCCCAGGGCCTCCCGCCAGTCCTGCACATGGTCCAGGACCCCATTTCGGCCCAGCCAGGGGCCATCGGTTGCTTGCCTGGAGCAGGCAGGGCAGAGCTGTGAGGCAGGACCTGGCCAGCAAGATCCTGCCCTGCCAGCCCATGTGCAGCCCAGAGTTCATGCTTCAGCTCACCAGCAAAGGTGAAATGCAAAAAATTACAGAATCATAGGATAGTTTTGATTGGAAGGGACCTTTAAAGGCCATCTAGTCCAAATCCCCTGCATTGAGCAGAGACGTCTTCAACCAGATCAGGTTGCTCAGAGCCATGTCCAACCTGGCCTTGAACATTTCCAGGGACAGGGCATCCATCACCTCTCTGGACAACCTGTTCCAGTGTTTCACCACCTTCATAATAAAAAATTTATTCCTTAAAAAGAAATTTCTTCCTCCAACTCTAGTCTGAATCTACATTCTCTTAGTTGAACATCATTACCCCTTGTCTGATCGCAACAGACTCTGCTGAAAAGTCTGTCCCCATCTTTATTGTAAGCTCCCTTTAAGTATTGAAAGGCTGCAATAAGGTCTCACTGAAGCCTTTTCTTCTCCAGGCTGAACAACTCCCACTCTCTCAGCCTTGCTTCACAGGGTAAGCATTCCAACCACCTGATGATTTTTGTGGCTCTCCTCTGGACCTGCCCCAACAGGTCCATGTCTTTCCTGTGCTGAGTACTCCAGAGCTGAACGCAGTACTCCAGGTGGGGTCTCACAAGAGCAGAGTAGGGGGGGTAGAATGACCTCCCTTGCCTGTGCTCACACTTCTTTTGATGCAGCCTAGAATGTCTCTGGCTTTCTGGGCTGCGATCGCGCACTGCCAGATCATGTCTAGGTTGTCATCCACCAGTATCCCCAAACCCTTCTCCACAGAGCTGCTTTCAGTCCCTTCATCCCCAATCTGTAACGATACCTGGAACTGCTACAACCCACTTGCAGAACCTTGTACCTGGCCTTGTTGAACCTCATAAAGTTCACATAGGCCCACTGCTCAAGCTTGCCCAGGTCCTTCTGGATGACATTCCTTCCCTCAGGTGTGTTAACTGCACCACTCAGCTTGGTGTCATCAGCAAAGT
>WKFP01014796.1:41103-86627 GCA_011057875.1 Pterocles orientalis | reverse complement strand
TAAGTGACTGAATGGTTCAGACTTAACTTTCCAAAAAGACACACTAAGACAGGGACCCATTGAGGTGCAGAGCAAGTTAAAAAAGTGCCTGGGTTCTCCAAAATAATGTGGTGTCTATGTGATCACGTTTATAGAAGCAACTTCGTTAATGCTGGATGGCAAGCTTTCTCTTGGATAAAAGTCACAGATCCTGTACTTGTGCTTTGACTCTGAGTCCAAATTAAAGAATGTTATGTTTGGGTTTTTTTGTTTATAATCTGTTTTTCTCTTTCAGGTTATTTAAGCAGCAGCACATCCCTGGTGCTGTGTTGAGAAAATCAGGCTATCAGATTGCCAGTACAAATTTCACTACACACAGCAATTACTTGAATGTTCAATCACAGGTAGTGTTTACTTTGATGTGATCACACTCTGTAAATACTCTACTTACTGAGTGTAAGCAAAGAAGAGTCAAACAGAAACTTTGATACACTGATTATTTAAACTTGTCAGACTATCTAATGTCAACATGAGCTTTACTCCACCCACTGATAAGGTCAAAGTGATATATCCAGACAGTACCTGGACACTGCAAAGCAGAGAATTTCCACAGCTCACTGTCAGGTACATTAACATGAGTGGAGTCTGAAATGCAGTTTAATGTGCCTGGGATCCTCACCTGACCATAGAAAAGCATGCTGCAGTGGGCTTCCAAGAAAGAGTGAGCTGACTTGTAGAACCAGGTGGCACAGTACTATCTGTAACCCACTTTCCAACCCCTCTACTGGAGCTGTTTGACTCTGCCTGAAAATTCAGCACTATCTTGGCTAAGAAGAAAAAACAAATACAAGCATAACACTCATATCACGAGCATCTGGGTAGTTAGGATGTTTTGGGTACAGCTCTCCTCTGAGACAGAGACGTACTTTAATACTTCTGCAGGGAGTTAAGAGATATGTCTGAATCTCCTCAGGTTAAGCTTTCAGACAGGTTTTGAGTACTGAAGGAGAGGTAGGCAGAGTCTGTGCTTAATGGGGTGCACAATGGAGACTCCATTTGGATGTCTGTGAGTTCTGGCGACAGCAGGAAATCTTCGTCTCCTCCACTTGCAGATTTGCAACTACAGAACAGATCTATTGCCTCAGTGGAAGACGAGGGACTGGGAGGCATGTCCATTGGGGAACCACAGCTGGCTGAAACTGAACTGTGCTGTAGCAACAAGGTGAAGTGGTGAGTGATAGCAGGGGGATATTCCCTGCCATGGGGAATGGAGGCTCCCATCTGCTCACCTGAGGACCAAGGTCTGCTGGGAAAGGATGGGATCCATCTGACCCAGTGAGACAAACCCCTCTTTGCCAACAAGCTGGCCAACCTGGTGAAGAGAGCTTTAAACTTCAGACAAAAAGGGAGGAACAACAAAAAGAGAGGAAATGGTGGACTGGGTTCATAAGCAAAGAGATCTTGACTAACTATATTCAGATATCTTCAGATGGAATGTTCTTCAAGTGAATGTGTGCATCCTTCTGATGGTGCCAAACCTCTCCTAGAGGAAATATTTCTGAAATGATGTCTTATAGCTGAGAACACCCTTTCATTCATTAGCTGGACTTAAGCTCTGGAAATAGTCCACTGGTAGAAGATGACGTTTATTACACCAGAAACCACTTTAGCTTTTAAATGGACACTTCAAATTGAATTTGTTTGCTATTTAAAATACAAATAAATCCCACAGTACCCTAGTTAAGGTTAATTTTATATGGAGGAATTTAAACCATTTGCCTAAGACAGTTCAGTCTGTGACAAAGTCCCTGTATTCTTGGTTCCTGTCCTGATTTTAATGTACTTGGAGGTTTTCAATAATTGTAGGAGCAGCAGAAACCTTAGAGAACTACTGAAATACCCTACTAATGAGCAGGTAGCCGTACAGATCCTGGGCTGAAACTTTTTCAACTGACTTAGCAGAATCCTAGTAAAGCAGCTGTGAATCATTGGACAGTTATGGATCACTATGCTGAGGTCCGTTTTGGAGGTGTGGCAGGATACAAATGATGATTCATAGAATCATAGAATCATAGAATGGTTTGGGTTGGAATAGATGAATATATAATTGTTGTGGATGCCCCATCCCTCGAGGTGTTCAAGGCCAGGCTGGATGAGGCTTTGAGCAACCTGGTCTAGTGGAGGGTGTCCCTGCCCCATGGCAGGGGGGTTGGAACTTGATGATCTTTAAGGTCCTTTCAAACCCAAACCATTCTGTGATTCTATGATTCTATATAAATGAGCTCTTCTTCACTGTGCCATCCTTACAGCACCAATGACTTACACATTGCTGACCTAAATATCCAATTTCTAAAAAGTAACTAAACATCATTATCTAATTTTTATTAACCACTGTAAATGGTAAAATTGTGACCTGATTATGAACAGATAGCGCACATTCCTTTGGTTGTAGGGTTTAATGACAGAGAAAGAGAGTACATGTTCAGCAGGGGAAAAAATCAGGAAAATAATGAGAAAATAATCTTCTAACATAACTTAATAAAGGACCTTACACAGTAATTATCTTTAGCTGAAATACAAGCCACAAGTAATGTCACATGAATATATCAGCTTTGAAGTGTTACTGAAGAACGGGTTCTTGACTTCTGGCATCCACCTGAAGTCAGTTGGAGCTGTGCATGTTGATGCTTCTATTTTTATTGCTCAGTTAAAACCAGAGATTCTTACTGACCTCATAGGCGCTCTGTACTTAGACCACTGTATCAAAACAAGAAAACTGACAGAATTTGCCCTAAAGTGTCAGGATCCTGGGGTTATTCAGAGCTTATCTTTGGTTATTTCCAGTCTTTCCCAGGCCTTCCGCCAGTCCTGCACATGGTCCAGGACCCCATTTCAGCCCAGCCAGGGGCCATCAGTTGCTTGCCTGGAGAAGGCAGGGCAGAGCCTCTGTCTGTGAGGCAGGACCTGGCCAGCAAGATCCTGCCCTGCCAGCCCATGTGCAGCCCAGAGTTCATGCTTCAGCTCACCAGCAAAGGTGAAATGCAAAAAATTACAGAATCATATAACAGTTTGGATTGGAAGGGACCTTTAAAGGTCATCTAGTCCAAATCCCCTGCATTGAGCAGGGACATCTTCAACCAGATCAGGTTGCTCAGAGCCATGTCCAACCTGGCCTTGAACATTTCCAGGGACAGGACATCCATCACCTCTCTGGGCAACCTGTTCCAGTGTTTCACCACCTTCATAATAAAAAATTTATTCCTTAAAAGAAGAAATTTCTTCCTCCAACTCTGGTCTGAATCTACGTTCTCTTAGTTGAACATCATTACCCCTTGTCTTATCACAACAGACTCTGCTGAAAAGTCTGAACCCATCTTTACTGTAAGCTCCCTTTAAGTATTGAAAGGCTGCAATAAGGTCTCACTAAAGCCTTTTCTTCTCCAGGCTGAACAACTCCCACTCTCTCAGCCTTGCTTCACAGGGTAAGCATTCCAACCACCTGATGATTTTTGTGGCTCTCCTCTGGACCTGCCCCAACAGGTCCATGTCTTTCCTGTGCTGAGTACTCCAGAGCTGAACGCAGTACTCCAGGTGGGGTCTCACAAGAGCAGAGTAGGGGGGGTAGAATGACCTCCCTTGCCTGTGCTCACACTTCTTTTGATGCAGCCTAGAATGTCTCTGGCTTTCTGGGCTGCGATCGCGCACTGCCAGATCACGTCTAGGTTGTCATCCACCAGTATCCCCAAACCCTTCTCCACAGAGCTGCTTTCAGTCCCTTCATCCCCAATCTGTAACGATACCTGGAACTGCTACAACCCACTTGCAGAACCTTGTACTTGGCCTTGTTGAACCTCATAAAGTTCACATAGGCCCACTGCTCAAGCTTGCCCAGGTCCTTCTGGATGACATTCCTTCCCTCAGGTGTGTTAACTGCACCACTCAGCTTGGTGTCATCAGCAAAGTTGCTGAGGGTGTGCTTGATCCCCCTGTCTACGTTATTAATGAAGATATTAAACAACACTGGTCTAAGTAACTGCAGATGATCTTCCCAGAGTCTAAATCAGTTGCATGCAGAAAGAGAAATGAGAATGTCCTCTGTAAGCAGTGCTGATTTATTCGGAATTCAAATTAAATCGGTTATGAAAGTCAGAAATACTCTAATGAAGATTAACAATAGAACCCTAAGGATCCTGAATAACTGAACTGGAAAATATGAGAATGATTGATGCAGCAATGGTAATAAAAGTCCTTCTGAGAAACGAAAACTCCCAGTGTTATTATGGAGAATGAGAAGGGCAGGGAACCACATATCGAACCCCAGAGCCTCCACGTCAATTGTCAGGAAAAAGTTGGAGGCAGCTAATCCCACACAAAGGCAAGTCCCTTGGCTGGCATTCTGTAATGGTGGCTTAGACGCAATTCTTTTTTGGAAAGCTTTAAAAAAATGGATTTTCATAATTTCAGAATTATATTTTTCCATAATAACGAGTACAAGCATCATGCAAAAGTAAAGAACTGACTAGACAAAACACACAGCCAGAAGAAAAAACCGTGCACTTTTCTATCACACATAAGTACATTTTCTGTACTGCTGCATTATGGCAAGCAGTCTTAGCAGAATCCAGAAGACTAGATTCAGTTCTTGTCCGTTTTGAAATGAAGAGCTAAGTACATGTTTCCGTATAATGTTTGTGCCTAACAGGAGAGATTAATGTTCAGAACCCAAGAACATAAACCAAAACTGAAGTCCTTTCTCAGATACTCAAGGTTGGCTAAGATACCATTGTTCCTGGGAAGTGTTTTGCCTCCCTGCATTGTTTCCCTTTTGTGCAAAATGATCATAGTCTCCCTTGTTTCCAAAGATGTTTATAAAAAAAATGGCTTAGTTCCTACACTGAAGCCTTCCTTTTCTGCCACGAAAAATTATATGATTTACATCTGCAGAGTGCCACACATTTGATAAGTCACCTACAATTCTTTTTGAGGTGCTCCTACTGAGCTATTAAACTAACCTGGATTTGCACACCTACAAAGGAGCTACAAGACAAACTCTCCACAAACAGTTTCAGAGCAGAGAGAGAGAATGGAATATGGAGGGGTGTCTGGCTGAACTATGGAGGTTTTCAAATGGGGCAAAATATGTGAGAGCCAAAAGAAGGCAGTGAAGTAAGTGCGTAATTGAAGCTGATTTTTGGAGACCTCAAGCTCTCTTTTCATTGCATTGACAAACAAAAATCTCATTAGATCACAGTTTAGAATGCTGTATAACATTATATACCACGGTGTTAGAACCTGAGTAAGAAATAAATATAAACCATAAGAATAGGGAGCATAGATATTTTAGAAATGTAAGTCTCAGAGCTGCATGCAAAAGTTTTCCTACAGACATACATGTATTGAAAGAACCATACCTATGTATGCAAATTATGGGATAGATATATAGGTGAGATATTTATCTACTTTTCATATGCAAATTTCTTTATTCTTAATTCATCCATGCAGATCTTTGCATAGACGGTACTCCTGAAAACACAGACAGAACTGGCCATTCAGTCAGGCTGGGTGACGAATGAAGAACAGTGTCATACAGGGTGAATACATAATTTTAAATATAACAGCTTTGTGGCTTAAATTATCCTATTTTCTATCATCTGAAAATGGTATAGATAGCTCACCTTAGGCTCAACCTTAGATTTAAAGACACAAGCAAATTTCAGCAGACCTATTTCAAAGCTATGGGAAAATGAGTATTATTACTGTATAATATATTATTTAATAGCTGTCCAGTAATGATCCAGTAACATTCTGAAGATTGGTGCAGCTATTTTCATATTTATGAAATTCATCTGGAAGGACAGTTTCTGAATTATTCTGAATTCATGGAAGAGGGCTTACAGGTTCAGAAATCCATTGACCTGCAGATTCTGAGTGAGATGAAGGTTTTCATCCCAAATGAGCATCACTTTGTCACTTCCCGAGCAAAGTAAATTATATTAGTTGACTCTTCTTATCTCATTTTTATTCGTAAGCTGTGTATTCTGACATAGCTTATTTCTGCTCTACTGAAGAAGGAAGTTCTGGAGAAACTGAGAATCAAGAAGACTTTTTCCCATCCTTGTATATATCTAGTAGCCTAGAAAGTGAGGCTTTGAAGAGCAAGGTGGACCATGTAGAATTAATTGTCCAAAGCTTTCTTTGTTGAATTGTCTTCTTTGCTGGGAAAAAGGTGCACGATTTTAATTTTTTTTCTTTCTCAAATGCAGTGGCAATATTCCATCCCAAGAGAACTAAGGGTTTTCTAGCCTTTTTGGATTAGCGTTGCCAAGAGAAACACACTTCTTGCTGCAAAAGAATATAATTTAAGTGTGCACCTTTAATTTAAACCAAAAATTTCTGTACTGAATTAATGGCAGGTACAATATAGAAGTTTAACATCCCAGCTATTTTCTTGTCTACAACGGCTGCTCTAAGATCAGTTTTAATGACAAAAATAATTGCATCAATACTGTAATTAGGTTAAAACGTTATTCACATCATATCATTTAGCAACGATAAATTTAACAATAACAAAATATTTCCATTTGTTCCTAATTTATTACTCCATCTCATACACATAGGCAGAGATCTGAGTGCTTTGTGAGATTGTGCCATTATCGTCACCCACCCATCCATTGGCTGAAACCAAGTGTGTTGTACATTCAAGAGTACAGGATTTGGGCGACATTGAACAAAGAATTTCTGCTGCCTAAAGTGGAGCTCTGAAATTTTACATAACTTATGAAGCATGCCCTAAAAATGAAGACACAATACTCGGCCTATTGGTAACCTAAAAGAGAAACCAGCAAACAATACAGTTTAAAGCTTCGTAATTATCTGCCTTGAGATCTTATTAGGCTGTCCTACAGTAAGTGCCATATCTGAGCTTAAAGAAATCTGAGAAAGTAATTAATCTCTTAATTTTATCAGTAGATCATGTGTCTATCCAATATAAAGACATAATTATACTCAGAGAGAGAGAGAGAAATAAAATGAACATGGCCTGTGAAATGATTAATTTTGTGTCCTGGAGTCAATTAAGCATAGGATAAATGCAATTCTCTGAAATTATATTTAATGCCATAATGCACTGTAACAAAGGAGCTGGTGGGAGTGCAAAAACCTTGCTGCACATGAAAAACTAGTGAAATGTGTACTTCACCGTTAAAGAGCTTAAACAAAGCGTTGCATAACCTTTGACTTTATAATTAATAACAGTGCTTAGATGGTGCTGTTTCTCTGCTGATCGTGGAGTAAAACACAAAATAAGGGTAAATGATTCAAGGTCAAATGTGTCAAATACAATATAGAGGTGAGAAACCTGAGTTCCTAGATTCTCTAGTTAATGTTCAGTGAACTGGAGTCCCATTGTACAGTTCAAGAATTTGGTGATACTTCTGACTCGTGACTGCTTACTGAGAATAGATCAAGTTGAGAAACGATTTATGTTTCCTTCAGTACTCCCACTCAAAAAATGCTTCTAGAAGTGTAGACATCAAGACTATGTCAGGCAGGGGCAGAAGAGGAAGTGTTAATACCAATGCTAATACTGAGTATACTCTGTATCTAAATATTCACTAGGTGTCTCCAGAAGCCTGAGCATACTGACTGTGATGAGTGCCCTATAATTAATATAATTAATGATCAGCCCTTCCTCCCTCTATAAAGCTGTCTCCCAAGGTCTTATTCAACATAAAGCATTTAATGAACACACAGAGAAATAATTTACTGGAGACAAGTAGGTGGGAGAATAGAAATGGGGGAGAATAAAAGTAAGAATAAAATAGCAGAATAATAATAAGGAAAAATAGTGTAAACTAGATAGTCACAGTACAGTTTTCCAGTGTGCTCCACTGTGGGCTTCTAATGCCTGCCCTAGTGCAGCCAGAATCAGTCAAAGAACAGGTAAATAACAAGACAGCTGCTACTGCACAGGCTTAGATGTATGGACCTGGGTTGATAGATGAGAGTTCCTCTGCCCCAGGATGAAAAATAGTAGAGTTGGTAAAAGAAATATTCATTTAGAGAATGCTTGGTTGTCCATATTGAACCTTTCCTGGAAATCTGCCATGAAGACATTTCTTCGGCTCTTATCTAACCTTTGAAAAACAGGGGTTGCTTTGCATACTACCATTGAGCCCATGAATGGAATTTACCTGTCGATGTTCATGACGCTCATGGCTAGGTTTTGCTGGCTACAAAATTCTGACTTTGAACACTGTTGCTACCATTGCTACCAAGGAGGCTGATATAAAATGAAGTTGCAATGATTAGAAAAGACAGCTGACATTTATTGCCAATAACTGAACTTCAAAAAATGACACTGCAAGAATTTGCTGCACATTGCAGAGTCCACACTGGAAAACAGAGCTTTGTACTTATCAGCTCCCTTTATTTGCTGGGCCACACCTATTCAACTAACTAAAGAAAGTGCTGCTATGGTATGTAACTGGAAAGCCAAAACTATTGAGTGAGCCGTCCAGATTCATACTACCTTTGGGCAAAGGAAAGAAAAACAAGAGAGTTGACCATGGCAGAGCTTTTACAAAAGAAATTCAGTGATAAACACAGAAGAGGCGAATGTACTATAAATACAGAATTTGTCATCCTTCATTAATATTCAATACTTTGATTTCAACCTTGTTCTGGATTGCCACCTTTTAATTTATACATGGTGATCTAGATATACTATTAATAACTCTACTGTTGTGTCATGGACCATCCTCCCCTGGATCCATGTTTACATCTCAACAATTTGGGCAGAGCACTCGGACAGAACATTTCTAAAGAAGAGGCTCCACCATGTCTACGAACAGCTCAGGCAGAGCATGTTGGAAGAAAAGTTCTTTTGTGAATAAACATTAGTAAGAACATTTTGGGTGATGGGCACACCTGTTGAAGATGCTGAGGGCTGAAGTCTGTCTCCCCGGTGGAGAACCAGCAGCCTTCCCCGAGGCTAACCTGGATGCAGGGCTGTTTCCCCCCCTGACGGATGGTCCTGGACAGACCGAAATGGTATAAAAGATGAGCATGACCACCTACTCCCTGTTGACCAGTTGCCACCCCACGCAAGAAGTTTCTGCCTGAAACAAAGATTTCTGCCTGAAGAGAAGATGTGCTGGAATGAGGGGTTTGTGATGTTCTCAATGTCTGTGTTTGTCTGTGTCTGTCTGTCTCTGTGTTTTTTGCTCCCCTCTTTCTTATCTTTCAACTCTTTCCTACTCTGATTTATTGCCTCCAAATAATGATTGAGCATTACTTGGTGCTTGCTTAATGGATAAGTGATATCTGGTGAGAACTGATAAGCGTGATTTGGTGCTTGACTCTGAGAAGTTGATTCCTAATGTTTTTGCAGTTGCTGAGGTAAATAAAATTGTGTTGTATCGCTCCTTGAGCCATTGTCTGACTCCACCCAGCCAGTGCTCCTCTTCCGGGAACCACAAAAAAACCTCTCTCAACTGCCAACTGCAGTGGGGCGAGACGTGTTCTTGCACACACAATACAAACCTATCATCGGGGAATCATGCAAGGTTTTTATTCTCTACAGAAAGTGCACTACATGATCTATACTTACTTTATGGAAGCTATATCTTTTGCAACTCATGTAAGTAGGCTTGTACGTTATGAATTGTTAGACATATATAATTTTGCATTTTCATAGTCTACAAAACATATTTTTGACATTTTCTGTTTTCAGTGCTGAACACCTACATCAGTAGTATTTGTATAAACTGAGAATTAGATACAGATATATACTGGCAATGAGTATTTATGTTTCTATAAATTCTCCCATTGTTTTAATTGCTCTTGTTGAAAGATAAAACATATAAAATACAACCTGTCTTTGATGTTTCTTCCAAGGGACTCCCAAATGCCTAAGATTCATAACCACTTCTGCTGTCTGTCTCCTAGTTGGCATGATTTATGGCGAGCATACCCTTCTGCTAGAAATTATTCATCTCTTGCTAGTCACAGCTTCACGTGTTACTAGTCAGCGAGATCCACGCTGATTCCATATTGGGCCTGACTGAGTGATGCACATTAGCCAAAAATCAACTCCTTGCAGTTATTGCAGCTTTTTTTAGGCAGCTAAAGGAGTTTGTAAGGGAAGGTTTGAGGAAAGTTCCACAAAAAGCCAGCAACCAAAAAAGCATGAGTGGCACTGACTGAAAATCAGTATATAAAAATATTAAGTGAATTGCTGTCATGTAAATGAAGGAGAAACATGAAGGGCATAGAGGTACAGTTTGGCTGGTGACCCAGGCACCGAGTGGAACAAATAATAGTGAACAGGGTTTTGTTGTAAGTTTTCGGGAACTTTGCTTACTTAAACCTTGGTTTTCTTGTCTCTTCAGAAGTGATTAAAATATTGAAGAAACAATGGAATTTTTTTTTCTTTGCCTGGGTTCCAGTAAAATGCACAACGAGAGCTTTTTTCCTTAATGATTTATCTGACTTGGTACTAACATCAGAGCAATCCAGACTATAATACTATGGAACCAGAAATTCCTGAATATTTCAGGTAGCTTATATGAGCAAGTGAAGTATTGCTACATTACTAAATCCTTTTTTAATTAACTTATATCAAAATATGACCAATTGTTGTAACTTATTTAAAGGAAAGAAGCACTGGAAGAACTGCTAATAACATGAAAATACGTTCTCTATAGTCACATAGGAAACAATCTTTCTATTACTTTGTAAAAGAAAACTTTCTGAACCATTTCCTCAGGAATACCTGTGTTTGTCTTGAAATCAAGAGGAGAATAGAGAGTCTGGCTAAGACTACAGCATTCCTGCTGCTGTTTATTTAGATGCTCTTGTATCTTTTGTCTGTATTTTCATGGATATGGAGGAATTTTGTGTTTCAGTTTTATTAGTAATGTGTGCATTAAGTATGAAGGATCGACCTTGCAGAGTTCTGAAAACATCCTGCAGTCTGCTGTGCTATTAGGAGAGGAAAGGTGAGAAGGGTTATTGCCCAGCAACGACATTTTAAAAGACATTTAATTGCAAAACAGGCTTGGGTCACCAGAGCATATAAATTGGGATTTCAAAGGAAAAGTGTAGAAAATCCACCTCCAAGATAAAGTGTAACGTGGATGAAACATCCTGTTATTTTTTGTGATTTTCCCCCCACCTTTTTCTCCTCGTATTATAATGCCTTCAGCAAAATGTCATTTTTTATTTATATTATATTTTTTAATATTTTATTCAGGATAGAATATCCAGGATTGTACCAGTTTTGGCTGCGGTAATTAATTTTATGATATAGTTAATTTTACAGTAAAGTTAATTTTTTGCATGGTAGCTCTTTTTGTTTCCTCTTCTGATGGTCACATTGCTCACATGCTTAAGTAAACTACTTACATATTGTGTCTCGTTATGACATCATAAATAATGTTTATACTGTTGTTGTTTACACTATTATAGTATCTCCTATATCTGGGTGTTAGGCAAGACATCATTAATTTTAACCTCTAGTGTAGTCACAGGTGTCACAGATCTCTGCTTCGGTCACAGCAGTCAGTCATTACTAAAAGTAGTTCACTGGTTGCCTTATGTGCTTTCATTGACTTTCCAAAATTAGTTAGTCCATACCTCCCTTCATCAGTATCATTCCTTTCAGAAAAACCTTCTGTAGGCTACCTGCTTATGAAGTACTCTCAGACATAAAATGAAGTGGAACAATAAAGCATTTAAAGCAATAAAGTTGTGGCAGTAATAAAAGCTGAATGTGCCCCTGTGAAAAGCATTTGCTTTCCATTGAATTATGGAAAATCAAACTGCATCAGGATGTCAACGTATCTGGTCTACCTTCCTGCAGCAAAACCAGGACCACCTCACTATATAATTCAGGGCAGACATGTGCCTAATCCTTTCTATAGACTCCAGTGATGAGCCATCCATGACTTTCCTAGGAATTCTGGTGTTCTGTGGTAGTTATTCTCTGGTATTCTGTACACCTGAAACACTTGCTCATACTGTTAATCTTCCAACTTCAATCGATTATTTCTTGTTTTCACCAAATTGAATGTGGGAAAGAGTTTAGTATCTTCCACTTTGTAGCTACCTCTGCAAATTTGAAGACTAACCTTATGATCCTTAGATTTTGTTCTCATTATTCTCTCATTTTTTTGGTAGTGTGACAGCAGACATGGAAATTAACCCTAATTGTTCTGCCATTATTCATTACCAAATGAAAATATCTTCCCTTTTGCTCTAAGCTTATTTCTTTAACCAAGTGAATAATTTAAAAAAGTAACAACCGAAGGTTTTGTTTCACTGAGAAGTTTAAAGCAAAAAAACAACCAAAACCAAAAATATCCCAAGAAACCCAAGCAACCAACTGACTGTTTTGAGGGGGTTTGATTGCAAAGCAAGATCAAGCCATTAGGGAATAAATTTATCAAAAGAGAAATAGGGAATCAATCCAAATTCTACTCTCCATTGAATTTACAGATATATATACAGTGCATCTTAATCAGGTGGATTAGCAGAGGCAAACATACAGCTGTGTCTTTCTGGCATCTGTGCTTTCTGGGTTTTTTTATGTTGGCCAGTAAGCATGCAACTGTATAGAATCATAGAATCATTAAGGTTGGAAAAGACCTCAAGGATCATCAAGTCCAACCCAACCCCACCTAACTCACTAAACCATGTCCCTAAGCACCACATCTACACGTTTCTTGAACACCTCCAGGGATGGTGACTCCACCACCTCCCTGGGCAGCCTATTCCAATGCCTGATCACTCTTTCAGTGAAGAAATTTTTCCTAATATCCAGCCTAAACCTTCCCTGGTGTAACTTGTATAATTTTGTTGATAGTGAAAGTGAGCCAAGCATTAGACTAGATCCCTTCTGTTTGTTCCAGGGAGTCAGCTTTCCTTTGATCCTTGTGGTCTGCCTACAGGCATCAAGAGCTGCCTTGTTACTTATTTCCTAACAAATTATCTACCATGCTTAACAGCTGGGTCACAGAAAAAGAGGCAAAGGTTTCTGCAGCTAAAAATAAACAACTGCACATAGCAGGGGCACCAGCTTTAATTTTTAAGAGCATCTTTTCAAGAAGTTGTGTCAAGTTATCTATAAATAGCAACAAACCTCTTTCCAATTCAGTATTCGTAAAAGAATGTTTAGCCTGGTTTTTAACAATGCAATGCATCAGCAGTCAATTGCAGATTTATCTTGCATATAAAATATTTGAAAAAAATTATTCACACTGGGAAACAAAATTTTTTTTTATGGATTTGGTGCTATCTCCTATAATACTAAAAACTCAGGAATAAAAGAAGGAGGAAAAACAAGGTAAAAGAATTAAAACAATTATAGAAACACCATATTTTGACATTACTGCAGCAAATTTTCCTCTTCTGAAAAGTTCAGCAGTCGAAGACCCTATAAAATGATAAATGAGACACTCAGCAACAGACAGATAATCTGAAAGTGGAGAGTTGAGTCTTTTTAGCAACTCTGAGTTACGCAGTGTTTCCTACAATCTTCTTGCAATCGTGAGGACATAGTAACAGAAATGAAACTCAGAAATAATTTCTTTAAGGTCCTTATCTTTCCTGATCTTCACTGGGGAGAATCTGCAGAACTTTCCGTTTCTTTGGGAAGTATTTTAGAATTTATTTTACCAAAATATATAGAAATTCCTGTACCGATTTTGGCTGAGATAGTTTTCTTCATAGTTGCTGGTACGCGGCTGTGTTTTGTATTTATGACCAAAACCACGTTGCCAGTACAAGGGTGTCTTAGCTATTGCTGGGCAATCAAGGCCTTTTCTCCTCCTCACATTGCCCCACCAGCCAGTAGAGTGGGGGTAGGCAAGAAGTTGGAGGAGACACATCCAGGACAGCTGTCCCCAGCTGACCATATGACATCGTGTTCCTCAATAGAATTTGGGGAAGGAGTAAAGGGGGACTTTTGGAGTTATGGCCCCTGGTTTCCCAAAGTAACCATTACGCGTGATGAAACCCTGTTTTCATGGCAATGGCTAAACGTCAGCCTGTTGATAAGTAGTGAATGGATACCTTATGTTGCTTTGCTTGAGCATACAGCTTCTGCTTTACCTGTTAAACGGCCTTTATCTCAATGCATGAGTTGTCACACTTTTGCCCTTCTGATTCTCTCCCCCATCCTAGCCGGTGGGAGTGAACAAGAAGCCATGTGGTGCTCAGCTGTCTGCTAGGAGTTAACTCATAACAAATACGCTCCACATATGATTCATTTCAGCATTAAGAGTTTTTTTCCTCATTTCTGACTAAGAAAAGTTACATTTGTTTAAAAACTCAGTTAGACTATTTGTGAATTAGTTGTTATGAGAACATCATCACATGGTCGTGGGCAAGATACTGTCATTGATTGTGTCTTTTTTAAAATGTTTAATCATTTAATTTTTAATATCTCGTGATAAATTGATTTTGTGTTTTACAAATGAAATGAAAGTACCTTAGCAAATTTCATTTCACACAATGACTTTTCTGATGAGACACAATTAACTAATTATTGTTTAATAATGCACTAGTGCTTCTTTATTAACAGAACAGCTCTAGTTTGCTGAAAATCTACAATTCAGAAAATTCATTTCAAGTTGTTAAAGTGTGCGCAAACAAGAATTTGAAAACTTTTCATCCTGTCTTCCAAATTAACGGCTACCATTAGTTTTAAAATTATATTTAATAAGAAAAAGAACTTCTGTTTAGTCTTTTCCCTGGAATAAAAAGGCAAGCTGGTGTTTCAAATAAAACTTTTTTTTCTGAGACGATACTGTTCATAACACAGGTTGTTGTGGTTTAACCAAGCAGACAGCTAAACACCACAGCAAAAGTATATTCTGAGAGACTGGGCTGAGATTAAAGTGTCTCGGGTGGATCTAGACTGACAACATAATTGTGAGAAATTTTTAGCTTGCTGGGGCCATGATGCCCCAGGCCATAAAGAAAGAGATGCAACATATAGATGGGCTTGTGATCAAGGGGTGGATGTGACCATGGACACTACTGCACAGGTTATCCCTGAATGAGAAACTCCTGCTGTGATCTAGCAAGCCAAGCGGTCACAACCTCTTTGGTATGGAGAGTGTTGGTTAAAATAGAAATATGGGTAGGCATGGCAGACTGATTGCATCACACTCCCACAAACCCATCATAGTGCTCACCACTGTGAAAGCAACACCGGATGGCTGGAAACATATGCTGTGCCCCATGCCACTGCCCAGAATACTATTCTGGGCCTTGAAAAGCAAGTCTTGTTGGCAGCATGGCACCCCGGAAAGAATTAAATCAGACAACAGGACTAATTTCTGAAACAATCTCTTAGACACTTAGGTCAAAGAACATGGATGGCATTGAGGGGTGCTCCACATCTCCTACCGTGCACTAGCTCCTGGGAAGATGGAACAAAACAATGGACTGCTAAAGACTACACAATGGGGGTGGAACTTTCAAAAACTGGGATACACGTTTAGCAAAAGCCTCCTGGTTAGTCAACACTAGGTTCTCTGGCAATCGCGCTGGTCCTGCCCAGTCAGAACTTTGGTACTGTAGAAGGGGGTAAAGTCCCTGTAGTGCATATTAAGGATACGATGGGGAAGACAGTCTGGGTTATTCCTGCCTCAGCTAAAGGTAAACCCATCTGTGGGATTGCTTTTGCTCAAGGACTTGGGGCCACTTGGTGGGTGATGCAGAAGGACAGAAAAGTCCGGTGTGTACCTCAAGGGGATTTGATGCTGGGTAAAAATAGCCGATGAAATTAGTTATATAATGTTAATAGCTACATAAACCTGACATTTTATATTATCATTGCTGTAGCTGCTATATGTTATACTAACAATTTTATATTAATAATTACCCAGGTTTGACCTAATCAAAACTGACGTCCAGCTAAGTCCCCAAGATCTACATCCTCAACCTGCAGACTGTGGACAAGGACTGTGCCAGATATACCAGTTGTGCAAGTTCCATATGCAGCATGCAACACAGACCATACGCTATCCATCTGCTGCATCCAGCATCATGCACTCTACCAACTGAGTGAACTCTGCATCATCTTTCCTGCCTTGAAAGACTGTCATGATAGACAGAGCCCAAAGTCATGGACTAAATTAACTCAATGAACCTTTTGGAGGGATGGTTCATAGACTAAGGGAATGATATTTCTGTGTGTATACCAAAAGTCAGGAAGGATTGTGGGACATGAGCATGACATAAATGGTATGGAACAATGTCCATTGACCCAAAACCATGACATCATCCTAAATGCAAACCATAGCACTATGTCAGCTAGTACTATCTCAGCCAAAACCAGGACGCAAGTATTTTTGAACAATTCGCTATTGTAAGTACATTAAACAATTCTCACTATGCTAGGGAGACTATTTGTGCTTGCTTTTTTCAGAGTCTTTCTTAGTCTAATTATTCCCAAGCCTTTGATAAATTCAAATAAAATGCTCTTCAGAGATAGTTACAGATAAAACACTACCCATGTTGCCTGTAAACTGGTGGATAGGCCAATTTCCTGACTATCCTAACTGGCTTTGCGCAGTTTGGCACATTGCTTCCTGCAAATATTTAATCTAATTAAGGCTCTTTTGCAAGATATCTTTTAAATGAAAAAATTCAGGTCTTTATCTACAAAGCCCCAAAATTAATATAACCAAGAATAATATTGGCATTGTTTCCCCGTAAACTGACTCTGTTTCTAAACTGACTCTCCATAGCTAAGTGATCAGGTGAAACACACCCCATCTCTCCTAGGCAAGATTTGCAGTAGAACAACTTGTGCAGCTCTCCGCTGTGAAAATGGGGTGTAGTCTTCCCTGTCTTATAAAGTACCATGAATGGTAATGACATCTATGTGCAAATGAGAGAATGCATGACTGTGTGACATTGCTAATGAAATCTAGCTCTCTGTGGGAAAAAAAGAGAAGAATGCTATATTACTGTTAGTGATCTGTAATGATGTGTTACAGGCTTGGCTAGAGGGTGCATTTTTGTTGTTGCTTTGTTCATTTCTTTGTTTCCCAGTAGAGCCATTAAGTGGCTTGCAATGACAAAATAATATTTCATAACTTGGATGTATTCTCTGTCAATCATAAATCTTTTCTGCCTATTAAAGGGAAGCTCACCATCAGAATGAAAATGATACCTTGCTGAAGTCACTGGACAGTACGTGTTCAGTAGTTGCTACCTGTTGTTCAAGAAAAATTTCACTGGTGTGCTGAGGTCAGATTCATCTGACTGGATGAAAAACTGGAGAAAAGTTCGTGTCTTTTAAAAATAATTACACTAGGTGTAAATTTTTTCTTAGATCTTCAGTCTCAGGTGAAAGTTGAATGTACCTGCCTGTATAAAAAGACTCTATTCCAGATCCAAAGCTCAGTGGATTCAATGGAGGAAAAAAAATTAATTTCGACAAACTTTGAATTATGATAAGAAATAGAGGGAAAATTATGTTTAGAAGTTCAGACCATATTATTTTACCCAGGGAATTGAATTAGGTAAAGCTCCTGAGCAAAATGCTTTCTTCTCTAAATTAAGGACAATATACTTTGTTTCAAAAATGAATTTTTGGTTTTAACTATTTTAGGATCTTTGAATTGAAGGCATTATACAAAAAAGAAACATTATGAACACTACTTACAAAAACTATTGTAGATTCCATCTGTAATGCAGAAAACTGTTTTATATGAGTAATTTTGGGAAGCACAGAGGTACCAGTACCACAGGAGACTAAAGGTGAGTGGTAAACTGTCAACAAGTGCAGGAAAACAGAACACTTAGGGTATTTGTAAACTCAGTTTCCGTACTTGCATTGGTGAGACTAAAGTGTTTGTATCAGAGCAGATGAATGATGTTTTACATCCCTGGAGATGCAGATGAAAATCAGGACACCACTTTAATTTGTGATAATCGTTTTTGTTTTGGCCAGAAGTGTCAGAAGACCCAGTTACAGCCGTGCAATACTGGAGCATTTTACAAAACTGTCCTGTTTGATTGCAGTAAATACTGCACTAAACTCTAATAATGTCAAAATACAACGTTAATCTGAAAGGTGAAATAATACATTAGCATAATGAACATATAGTGGCAGGATAGTAAAAATGGAGAAAAGATTCTTCTATCAAGCGGAAAATTGTGAATCATCCTTTACACACTGAAACTCATTGCCAGTCCGTGGTAAAAAAAAACAAAACTCACAGGATTTTTTGGTATTGCACTCTAAGCTAAAGATTGCTTTGTTAGTGACAGTGAAGTCTAGACATTGCAAAAAAAAATGCCAAGCTGTAAGTTCCTTCACTATTCCTACCCCATTTATATTGTAAATCTTACTTTCCGGATAAACAAGAGTAACGATAATGACACATATCCGTACTGAAACCCATACCTAGTATCTAGCAGCAATAAAAATGAACAAGAAAAACTCCAAAGACCATTGAGTGCCACTGAAACTGTATCTTCCCTAAGCTGAAATTTTCAGGCCAAAGCACAGAGAGCTTGTCGTGCAAGAAGTACTAACCAGAGGGTAGAAAAGAGTGAATTTTCCCCCTCACACCTCATGGCCCCTAGTTTCCTTGCTATGATTATCCGTTCCCTCCACTACCCTCTCTCACGAATGTAGGAGCCTCTGAAAATTCATGGATTGTCCCCCAGCAACATATTTCTTGTCTCAGTTGAATCCATTTTCATGAAAGGTCCGTGAAGGGAAATTTCATTTCAGCTTAGAAGAGGTTCAGAGATGCCGCAGTGCAACCAGCCTGACCTCAAGGGAGACCCATGGGAGCACAGCCTTCTGCCCGCACAGAGCTCTGCTCTGACCAGCACAACAGAAGGTGCTTGTCCATTCGCAGCCCCGCAGACCTGACCGGGAATCCAGAAGGATTTGGAGTTTTACTTCCTTATGTCACACTGTGGTTTTAACCACTGGAAAATAATCTGAAGTCATGGAGCATAGTGTCTAGTAACTACTACTGTTAAGAGACGGTGAGCAGTAGACAAATTGTTCTTGGGAAAAATCTACTGTTGAAATTATTGTATTGGGCTTATCCTTTTTTATCACACCAATCTGCCCACATATTTGAACAAATTGATTTTCCTGCTCCTGGCTGGCTTTGCTGAAGATTTATTCCAGTTGCTTGACAGCGGAAATAATTGTTTTAAATTAACTTTTCTCTTTTATTTTCAAATTAGTAAATAGAGAAAATTAATCTGCAGAAAACATACACGTCTGGTATAGATCAGTTGATTCTACCTCATTTATATCCCCTCATTTGAAAAGACACCATGTAAGTATGCAACTAAATTTCCATGGTTACCAGAACACCTGTGAGAAGGCATTCACACACTTTCATATTAACAGATATTTGAATTTTAGGGAATATAATCTGAACTTCTCCATGAGAAGCTAATTATTCCAGAAAAAGTATTTAATGAGAAAAATGGCTAGAGTTTTTTTTGAGTACATACTGATTCCTATAACTAAACGTAACAGAAATTGTTTTCAGATCCTGTTTTTATATCAGGCTCCCTTAATGAAAAGTTATATTATTAATTTTACACATTTTTTAAAGTTTCTCAGTCACTTTTTGTTGTCTTACCTGAAACATGACATTTTTTTGATAGTTTGGTAGGGGATTTGGAAACTGATATGATCTTTTGTAAATATTTTTAATCATACAAATTGTTTACAGAGGCACATATTTTTTTAAAAGTAGAAATCTAAATTTAGATTTTTAATGTCCAAGTTAACACTTAAATATTGATTCAGTGACTCAGTATCAAGATCCAATTCCTGAAAAGTTTCAACCAGCAAGTACAGCTTATCAGTGTTTTGCCTGCTTCATCTAATTCACTCACTCACAGAAGTCCAAAGTACTGCATATCCTTTTCTGAGGGGTAAAAAATTATTTTTTCTTACAATATTTTATTCTCTTACTACACCAATCTATTACCTCTTTAATGAACTCAAACAAGCTTGTCTTTTCTAAAAGCTTGGATGCCTCGATTGCCGGAAATATTATAATTAGCTATTTGCTAAATTTTCATTTGTGACTATCTTAGATGTACAAAGCAAATAATCCTATTATTCAGCATCAAATTATTTATTTAATATGTGTCTGAGAAAGCCAGTCCAGCACAAGATGAATGGACTGAACAATTTTTGGTTCACTAACTGTTTGTTTGGGGACTGGCACTTGAAATGTATGTCTGTTTTATTTGGTATATATTTGGTATATATTTGTTGGTACATTTGTTGGTACATACCAGATTGCTATTTTCTCCAGTTTTCTATGTGTTCTCTTAATTTCTAATACCACTAAAAAATTCTCATAAGGAGGACCACAGAGAGAATTAGCTTGTTTTGAGCTGTAATGCCCATGAAAAGCAAGCCAAACTGTGGATGAAAAAAGAAGCAGCTGGTTTTTATAGTATCAGTATTTTAGGAACTGCATACAGCTGAAAGCAAATTCTGAGTGGCTAGACACCTTAATGAGTTTCATAGATAATTTATTTGGAATGTTTTATTGTTTGAGGTACGTATTTCAAATTTTTTTGTTTATTTAAACTTTATATGACACAAAAACTTAATCATACTTTGAATATATGCTATCAAGAGGCAACAGGCACAAACTGAAACACAAGAGGTTCCGTCTGAACATGAGGAAACACTTTTTTACGGTGAGCACTGGCACACTTTGCCCAGGGAGTTTGTGGAGTCTCCATCCTTGGAGACATTCAAAAGCCATCTGGACATGATGCTGGGCAACATGCTTTAGGTGGCCCCGCTCGAGTAGGGGTGTTGGACCAGATGTTCTCCAGCGGTTCCTTCCAAAGAACCATTCTGTGATTCTGTGTTACTGTCACAGAAAGTCATGAATTTGTTTCAAAATTTGTCAGGTTAACTTTTTAAAGAGTCCCAACCATCTGAAGTTGACAGTCGTAAATGTACTGACCCTAATCAGAAAGGACACTGCACTTTATTCATTCTGAATATTAGCAGCAAGGTGATTTCTTGTAAAGATATAACAAGTCTGAAAGAACAGTTCATATGTTGGAAGCATCTGTCTGTAACAATAGTGGTGTTTTTGTGTACACTAACAGTGAAACTACAAATATATAGCACTGTAGTGAAAGACTGAACCAAGAAAACAACATTTCCTCTATTCCCCACTACTGTCCATAAAACATAAACTATATTTTCAGTTGCCTTCAGATATCTTGCAATAAAATATACGTGAAAATTTTACGTTGTGACACATTGCTGTTATAATGTGTAGTCTTATATGTTAATGATCATTAGCTGAAGATCAAGGAAGAAATATTTTGCTTGAGAGCTGATATTAAAGCCTTACCTCAGTAAGTACTACAGCACAGTAACCAGTAATTCTCTTCCTGCAGAGTTAAAAGGAGCCTTCTTGACCTCCTCTGATTACTGAAATTGAAGTAAACCTCATGGCCTTTTCTTTTCTGTAAATCATGGGATTTTTGTCAGGGAGTTTAACTTTCTAAATTGCTTTGCAGAGGAAAGAATCTTGATTTGTGTTCACAGGAATGTGAAACTGAGCTAACAAATAGTGAAGTAGATAAATAATTAGAAAGAAAAAAGAAAAAAAATCCAAAAAAACTCTGCAGATGTAGAAATAGATAGGAACAAGAGAAATGCTGTTAAATACACCCTTGACATCTTCGTATAATGTGACAGAGTATCACGGGCAAACTGAGGTGATTGAATATCCAATTGCCATGTCAGAATACCTTTAAACTAGTCAAAGACAAAGACAGCAGCTCTTCCACAGTAACCTGTTTTCAGCAGAAAGCCACTGGCATAAGAGTATATAAAACTAAAACAAAAAAAAAATAACCAAAATTACTTTTTTTTAGCCACCTCAGGGCAAAACAAGTAGAGAAGGAGCCAAAAATGTAATCCTTTAATTTTATTGTGATGGTTGTTTGTGTACATGGGGGACAAGAGCTTACACCACTGCTTCATGATGTGTGGAGCATATCCTCTCCTTCCCTTTGATCTGTAGGCCAATAGTGAATCAAAATGCTGTCACAATTTCCAGAAATATGACTAAGAAAGAAAAAAAATATGGCTTCTTGTGAAAGAGACACGACTCATTCGGAAAAGCCAAGCTGAAAGCTACGGTATGGGACATTGGGTTGTTCGGAGACCATGCTGAAGGCAAAAAAGCTTCTAAATTCAAAATAAACCCCCTTACATAAATAGAGTTCCTTTGAGATTTCTTTGCTGACTTCAGACAAACTTTCTAAGGTCACAAATTTGTGTCTCTGGCTTTCCCAAGATTTTTAAAGTTTTTGTCTAGGTAAGCAAAGAGTGAAAAGGTGATAGTGCCACACATAATGCCTCGTGTTTGCAGTTTTCCACTCATGTGCTTGAAGATTATTTTGGCCTTACTTTTCTGTTATGACTTCTTATCAGTCTTTATGGATTTGTTAGAGTATTGTCGTTCTTCTCTCATATTCTGTTTTCCAAGTGGTCATACCAAGAACCTTTTTGGGTGTTGCGGGTGAAATTTCTCACATGGTTAAGATTGAGCAACAGTTTAAGCTTTACTAATGGCGTGAGATAATTCAAAGTTTTTTAGCAGCTTTTAACGGTTGATTAATTTAAAGATTAACAAAGAGATTCAATAAAAATATCCTTTGATTAGAGTAGCAACTTAATCTGTATCTGCCTGTCCCAGCCTCAGATCAGAGACTGCTCTCACTCCGTGTTTTCCAGCTGACACATGTTTTCAACGTGTACCTCTGTAAGTGACTGGGGATTGAGCTCTTCTGTAAGCCTGGGACTTCAGACTTTTTTTTAGGCAGTCACTTCATCAGGGCCCTGATGAAAGATTTCTGTAAAAGTTTCAGGTCTGACCTCTTGTTCAAGCAATATCATTTGTACGTCTCCAGTCTTTGGTGGGGTCAGGAAACAAAAAGTCATGATGACCCTTAAAAGACCTTATTTTCCTGCACGAGTCCAAGCAAAACCTCCTTATCCCCAAATGAAATTCTGTTTATATTCCATATTGTAAACGTTCAGGTCGTATGCATGCTGTCCATAATACGTGAAAGGGTTGTAGGAAATAAAACACAACAGTAATAATATAGTTGCATATAATTTCTGTAGAGATAATATAAAAAATTTCCAGGGGTGATCTAGGTCCCCTTTAAAAGGTGTTGTTCAAGCATGTTGAAAGAAATTGGTTTCTGCCTCAGACAGTTAAAAAATAAATGGAAGTAAGTAAATTTTTACCTTATAACTGTCAAGACTTTATTGTTTTTCTAATACAAAATAAACATTGCATGGAAATAAATCTAGATATAGCCATAGAACTGACAACCAGCTAACAATTTCACAATTACAACTAAGGTATTTTAAAGCTGTCATGGATTTAAATACTGGTATTGACAGTTACTGTGTCAGTTATGTTGAGAAAAACTAATTCATGGTTATGAGGTTTGGTCTTCCCTTGAAAAGTCACTCTTCTTGGACACTAATATCTGCAGTTGAAATGATGTTACAATGCCCTTTCCCTTTTTTATAGTCAAGTGGTTAGGTCAATCACAACTTTAAGCCATTGTTCATATGGACAACTAAAACCTAAAGAAAATAAAAGGAAGTGAAAGCATAATTTTAAATCAGTTCTGATAAATATATTGTAAGTGGATTTAAATTTTAGTAGTGTTATCTGAGGTGAGTATTTATACTTCAATTAATTCCCGCACTTCCGTATAAGATGGAGCCAATTTTTGTGCATGAAGTGGATAATAGCTAATGGAAACGGATATGTAAGGATATGTTCCCTTCCACATATAGATACCCAGTTTTCTTTACAAGATGTGTGCTATGTACATACACACAAAGAGACTAGTTCATATGCATTCCTTTGTATTACTGTAAAACTTAACAACTTCAGCCATGGATCCTTATGAATGACAGATCAATAAAATTACTTGTTAAAAAAGAAACTTTTAAATACTAGAATAAGAGATTTTAAAGTGTGCATTGAGCTATATTGTCAAATGGATATAGTTCTATTCACTGGAAGAGTACAAATGGTGTTATGCCAAACTGAAAGGTGAGCTTCATGTAACTTCAGACACTTCAAAGACTTAGACAAGCTTATATTAAAGTTAGACAATTTTATGCAACCTTTGCTGTCAATTGAAATAGGCAGCTTCAAGATTTCATCTCATCATAATGTAGACTTTAAAATAAATCAGTAGACTCACTCTTTTGAAGTACCTATGCTTCTTCATCAACTAGGAAGGAAGGCTAAGGATGTCTGCTCAGATATTGATGACTAAGATGACGTGACGACTCTCACTTCAGGATTCTGTGGTGAAAATATAGGATGTGCCGCAGAAGAAACGTTGGCTCAAAATACATTATTTGTTTTTTTGTCATTAAATCAAACATGACATTGCTCTCCATTTGTTTGTCTGACATGATATGGTGTATCGTCACTTCTGTCATCCATTTATTTCTTTGCCGTCACAATAGTTTTTCTCTTATACATATTTCTTTGCAGAAACTATCCTGTTCAACAAATACAAAAAAGAGAGAAAACAAAATAAGGAGTTTGCTTAGAAGGCTAGTCCTTAATGTTCTTTCTTAGTATGCATGCTGTGGCTTTAGCATTGACTTTTCATGCTTTACTTGTACCTTTTCTTCCTTCCAGATGTTTTTTAATAGCCCTACACATTACCTGATAAAAAAAATAATCTCTGATGACCTAGTGTAGTGATAGCTTCAACATTCTTGCTTTTTTCTTCCACAGATAGTACAGCTCTTTCTCAGAGCCTCTCAGCAAGATGTGTCTGTATCTGTCCTCACTGAGATGGGTCAGTAGTCCTCATTCCAGCCGAATGATTGTCTACAGCATATATTCAGTCCACATCCTAGTGATGTCCTTCCTTCAAAGAAGATGGAATAACCTGTTCTTCGTGGTGTTCAAGGTCGGTTGATTCTTTGTCTGATCACTCTTGTAACTCTGGATTAATAACTTGGCCAAGTTATTTGAAATAGGACATTAGAATGTTTGGAACATCTTGACACTGGAATAATGTACTCTGAAACACTTTTACTTATGTTTTATTTTGTACAACGAACACTTGCACCAAGTGCCTGGAATACACACTTGTGGTTCATTATAGAATCCATCAGGCTCCACTACATGAGACAGTACATGCTGCATTCTATATATTTGCATCTTACCTTTCTGTCTTTATTGACTAGGGAGAGGTAAACAGGATTTCCTAAACGGATTTTTTTTTTAACTTTGAAAAACATCTGATGTTCAAGGCTCACTTTATACCTTCTGCTTGTGTCAGTTCTCAGCCCTGACCCACTTTTTTCCTTCTGAGTGATCCTTCCCCCAGTCAACCTCTCTCCTGGTGGGTTTTAACACTGAGGCTGAATGATCTTCACACTCTGACACACTTGCTTCACACGCTTTGGCTGGACTGAACTGATATTTTTAGATCTTGACTTAGGTTTCCTTCCTTCCCTAAGCTCTGTGGAACTTCTCTACCTTTGTTACAGCTTCAGACGTGAGGCTGACCACTGCTGAAAGCCTTCTCTATTTCAGTGTGAAATCCAGTGAAAAATAGTAACCTCACTCGGTCGTCTAATAGCATCAGAGTAGCTCTAGGCAAGAAGAAGGCTATAGATTTTCCTACGGATTAAGAGAAAGAAATGTTTTTCAAATTATATGGGAGATTGAGTTTGGTTGGTTTGGGGTTTTTTTCAGGTTTCCAGAGCTAACATTCTGGTTTTCTGTGATGCAAAATGACTAAGATTCAACGCAGAGACAGTTCACTCAGTGGAGAGCTTGATGAATAGATAATGTCAGGAAGTTTCAGTGTAAATAGCATAATCTCAGTAGGAGCAGAATATTAGATGCTTTTCAAAGAGCAGCTTGGGGCAAAGTGTGCTGATGGCTTTTTAAAAATATGACCCTGACAATAAAAATATAATGAAAATATATAAAAAATTGAATGACATGATTCACTGATGCACAGTTACCTGTATTTTCATTCATCAAGATTTGGAATTCCTATTAACTAATACTGGAGTTTTTTAAAAAGGAGAATAAAGTGCCCAATTCTATTGAATTTCAATGGGTTTTGTTCACTTGACCTCCTTTAGATATCAGTTACAGCTTGAAATCACAAACTTTTTCGAAAGGCACTAAACCTTGGGAACTTTATGAACACTTCTTCTGTTTCAGAATATTTCAACACCATTGAAAAATTGTGGGAGAGAAAGGAAGGGAGGAAATATAGAAGGAGGAAAAGATGTGGGGAAAAAAAGGCGATGAAATAAGTATATAGGAGCAAACTTTTAAATAATAGATATTTGTCCATGATAAATATTATTCTACTAAAAAAAGGAACAACCAACACTGCTGAGGTCAATGATCTAGCACTAGAAGTAACCTTGGTAACATGAAATTGTATGTGTAGGAATTCTAACGAACAGTTTGCCTTATTCTAATGTAAAACATGAATAGAACATCAGGGACTTGAACCAACTTAAACTTTAGCCATTAAGAAGGAGATTGGATTATACTAAAACGAAAGTCTTTTAAAATTCTCTTTTAACATGTGATAGAAATAATACATTCTATTAAGACCATTACATGTTTTATAAATAAAAAGTTTCAACTAAATGTGAAAGTCTGTTAAAACCTAAAAATTAGGAATTGCTGAAATTGTTGAATTGAATTATATTTGGCACTAACCCTTTTATGTGGGATGGAGAAGGATTTATGCACATAGTTTTGCATGTGAACTTATTTTCAGTGCTTCTGATGGTTCAACCTCTTAGGAAGCCTTCTAGTAAAACTTCTGCTCCTTCAATCTGAAAAATTATATTTTTGTCTCTTTTTCTTGTTCTTACTGTGACCCTGAAGAGACTGATGGGGGGGAAGAAAAAAAAAATTTAGCCTTTAAAGTTTGCAGATATTAACATAAAGGTCTCTGTTTTGTTCCCAACACATCCTCTGAATATCATACACACATGCCCAGATTTGGTATTGCTTTCTTTAGCATCTCAAGTTTCATGGTAAAATAAAAACAAATGAAAACGGAAAAAAATACTCTCCATAAAGTTGCAACCATTTATAAAATGTTTATCGTTTCAAGAAGCTTATTTCTGGATGAAGAATATGTCTTCCATTTTTGTGCCAAAATGGAGTATCAGCAAAATACTTTTGTTTTCAGTCAATCTAAAGTATATAGTAGTTTGAAGCCACACTAAAATGTTCTTTAGAAATAAAATATTCATTTCATGTTTTTAGCCATTTCAAAAATCTCCTTTCCTTTAAATTGTACCTGTCCATACGTAAGAAGCACTATTCCAAAACTTAAATTCCAGAGGACAAAAAATTCACTTTTAAATAAAATATTCCACTGAACGGAACATTAGATTAAAAAATACAAACCCAGTGCTTTTCAAAATCTTTCCTTAAATTTTTCATAGCCAAAAAAGAGTTTAGCAAATGGA
Organism: Pterocles orientalis; assembly: GCA_011057875.1. NCBI lineage: Eukaryota > Metazoa > Chordata > Aves > Pterocliformes > Pteroclidae > Pterocles > Pterocles orientalis. The sequence continues at coordinate 59,086 of WKFP01014796.1, read as the reverse complement.
ATTTGATTAAGTGATTTAGTACACTGTAAAATGCCATTTGGGGGACTTTGTTGAAGACATTCACTCAGCTTTCTTTGTGATGTCAGCTAAATGAAAATCAATGTTTCTTCAGTCATTCAAAGATTCTGTACAATGAAGTGTACTTTTATCCCTACACTTTCTCTTTCTCTCCCCCACTTTTTTGCCTCTGGAAGTAAAGAAAAAACAAAAAAAGACAAAAATGGTTACAAATGTTCTCACTACAACATTACTTTGTCTGCTTCAGAAATTTCTGCTGAAAGTTTATCATCTCTAGCATTTCGGTTTCCAGAGAGAAGAAGGAAGTGATGACAGAACATCGTTACTAATACAAGAGCTGCATTCATTTATCGTGAGGTATCTTTGTGCTGTATGTCTAGTCATGTATATGCCCTTTCATTATGATAAGAAATGTCATATTTTTCTCCATGGTAAACACAGACACATACACACACACAAAACAATAAAAAAACCCCAGAATCTCCCAAAAACAAATTAAAAGTGATGTAGTAGCAAAAAAACCCCAACAAGCCCCATCCTCCCGCTGCTCCAAGATACAATGGATCCTGAAAGTGAACAGGACTAAATTAAGACTAAAAGAGAAAGAGCATAAAGGAATGGAATTAGTTTATTGAGACAAATATGCAGTGTAAGACACTAAAATGCAAAAAAAAAGATTAACAATACATCCTTGAAATTTTCTAACTTTTTTTGACTGGCAAAGATGCTGTATATCAGTAAGTCTTTAAACAGTCAATAGCTCCATGGTCTCTCACTTTCTATGACAGCTTTCATGATTTGTAATATATGTTCACTATTTGAGATATGCTGTGTTAGATTTCTCTGGTGCAATTGGTAATACTTTATTAAAAGCTGTTTAGCAACAATAAAGAGACAATTTAAAAAGTGATGATATTTTTAATGTTCCTCTTTAGTAAAATAACGTTTGATATTAAGTAATGGGAATTAATCTAATGTGAGTAAACCATCTCTAAAGATGTTTTCTTTCTGACAGATCTTGGATAAGGCATGCAGGAGCTAGAGGGCAATAGTGTATGGGGGAAAATATTGTGTAATATTACCAAGGCTGTATTTTGATAGATGAGTAGGAATGAACCGTATGAACAACTTAATTCCCCACAAAATTCACAGAAATTTGTTTCAGTAGTTGCCCATTGTCTTCAAAACCCTTACAAAAAATATCCAAAGATCATTTCAAAATTCATTTGAGACTGTTTTGGAAGTCTGCCAGTACGCTAGAGTTCCCACTTGCCTCTTATTGTCCCAGGAGCCAGACAGTGCTGCAGCTCAGATGTCATGGCAAAGAGAGAAGTAGTTGAATGTAAGGAAACTGGCTCTGATTCTGCAGAGGCAAAGAAAGGAACAGCAGATGGAAAATATTCAGGTTAACAATGCTTTGACGAGGTGTTAATAAAGTGGAGGGGACACCAGCCTGGAGGACGTGCCACAGCCTGAGATATGTGTCATTAGGAGAACTTCCTTCAATGTGGGACATCAAGCTGAACAACTAAGTCCATGAACTCATTAGAGCGAAGAAAGGAAAGAATACACGGCAATATAACCAAGAAAGATAAGGAAAAGGTTGGGGCGAAGTGGAAGGATACAGTTGCAGTATTCGATTACTCCTTCCTTCGGCATCAAAAGCTGCAGCTTTCATTGGTCCCAAATGCACACACTTCAGCTCCTATCTGCTGTTCGGGAAAGGCATCTTAGATATTAATCAGTATTAGCAGCAGCATGACAGGCTATTTTTTTGCTTGGCAGTTCTGTTAATTCCTAGAGTTGATAATAGCTTTCTTCCCCCATGACACAGAATACTTTTAAAATGATTGACACTAAATATTATTATACTGTTAGTGGACTCAGAACTAATTTTAATCAAATGCTGTAGAAATGCTTTAGTTGGGTTTCTGGTATGTTGTTGCAGATTTCAGTCATATACTAAATGGGTAATTTATCATTTACTGCATACGCCAATTGACACATTAACGTTCAATATCTCTATAACAAATGTAAAAATGTAATATCGTATCTGAAGCAATGGTTCTTATAAATGTTAAATAAAGTATTTAAGGACTGAAAAAAATATCCCATCTTCAAGTCAAAAAGTGGTCTACATCAGAGAGTAAAATAATAACTATTTAAATCTCTTCTGAATTCACTGTGCCGGATTTTTCATGCTGCTAAATGACGTTTCATATAGGGTCAGTCAACAACTAAAGCCAGCTGCTTTATTTTTTTCTTTTGTTCAGGATCAGCTGGGATATGGACTGATCTTTCATGAAGCTGTTCCAGCAGTGAGGGATGAGCAGAATGATTCACGTGTGGCTTACTTTGGCTACATCTACTGTACAGATTCAGCAGAGAACACGACAAATGATTTCTCTATGCTATCTTCATACATCAATTATCCTTACAAGAATCCTGTAGGGAAGGTAATTACGATTCTCTTCATGAGTAGCTTCCTCCTTTCCTTCTCTTCTCTATATTTTATATAGATCTGTGGTCTGGGGATTCAAAAATTCCCACCGATTCCTTCCATTTAATTTCTCCACCTTTTGCTGTACAAGAGGTGGCACAATAAGGGAGCGGCAGGAACAGTGAGATTTCATTTCCTACATGTGCTCACTGAAACTATTGCTACATTTGGGAGATGAAGAGCTCTACCTGGTGTAGATTCTCTGTTGTCTAAACAGACAGGAACTTTCCCTTTGTCTATGCTACACAGAGCTCTGTTTTACCAAAAGTATTGAAAGTTGTAGGAACATTTTTTGAGACTTCTGTTCCTCTGTTGAGCTAGACAGATTCTGGCAAAGTTTCTAAAGAAAGTGAGAGGAAAATGCAGGCAGAAGAACTTGGTCACCTAGGTCACTGAGAAAGTCCCTGAGAAAACAAGCTGGAAACAACTACCTACCACTTATTTTCACCACGGTATAGGGCTTATAAATAGTAATTAAATTTCTGTCTTGTTCTCAATTGCTTGCTACATTTCAAGGTTTGTTTTGATTTTTTTTAATTTAACAAGTTCTCACCTGAGATTAGAGTTTTCTGTAATATGAAAAATCAATCAGGATTTGGGGTGTCTGACTAACTCTTCAGGGACAACCTTGACTCTCTTTAGTGTGGCTTTAACACACTGCCAGCTGGAAATATTGAGGATACTTCAGGGAAAGTGATATTAAAATGAATGGCATGTTGAAATTCTAAATTATATTACATTATTTTGCATTGGTCTGAAATCTGAATGCCGTGATTTATCTACATCCTAAAATCTTTCACTGTAGTAGTTGCAGCCATCCAGAAGGGCACAAATTGACTTAAATCTTAAAATAAAGTTATAATAAAGTCTTCAAAATGAGTATATATCTTAACTGTACTTTTGTGTCAGTAAAAATCCTCAGGAGAGAGCTCACGGGACTTTGGGACTTACAGTGGAATTTATGAAAACTGTTTTTCAAAAAGAAAATTTTTTGACAAAGGCAAGAAAAATTAATATTTAGCTGCTAATCTGGGATGGTGTATGCAGTGTACAAAAAGGCTCAGCACTGGAGAATAAGGCCAGATAGAAGCATCTCATTCACTATACATGACTTAAAGATACTGTCCCAATCTCACACTGCCTTCAAGTTCTAGGATGTTTATTAAGAATTTACTGGAAACCACAGTTTTCTGGCATGTGAGGAGTAAATTTTGCCAGAAAAGAGGATAACGACTCTCAAAATATTTACCTCTGGCCATTGAATTTGGAATTGCTTTATTGATGAGTGCCTGATGAGCATCTGACTTTATAGCAGTAATACTTTAAAAAAAATGTAGCTTAATGTATACAATTTCTGAGGCTGGGATTTTCAAACAGAATTTAAAAAAATATGTGTATTTGGCATCATAATGATTCCTCACACAGGGAGAAACTATGTAGAGCTAATCTCTTCAGTGGTTTGCTACGTTCCACGGAGACAGAAGGGAGTGGTGGATTAAAGAGTTTCAGAAATGTTTGCTGACAGCAGGACACTGCTGGATTGCAGGAATTCTAGGTTCTTGAACACTTTTGAAGAAAAATACAAATCCTAAAGGTAATAGACTGAACTCTCACAGGCTGTTCAGCTTGTGCTCTAGAGTCACAGAAGCTGCAGTACATCTCTCCTGTTCTGCGCTTCTACATGTCAGAATTTACCAATATGTGGAATATTTTTTCTAAATGACTAAAAGCAAACTCAACTCTTCATAAAGGTGCAGATATTGAAATACAGATTTAAATTACTTTTGTCTGGATGTGAGTTTATTAAGGAGGCTTAGTGCTGTGCAATTAGACAAAAATACCTTTTCTAATTTTACCTGTTTTTATCTAACAATTATTTTTTTGGGTGTTCTCTCCTGATAAATAAAGCAATATTCTCTTCCTAGCTATTGAGAGTCCCTGTATAGTGGATTTGAAAAGTAGTCATATTAACTATGATTAAAACAAAGGTTGCAATATATTGTTGTTGGGTTGGTTTTTTTGTCTTTAACGTGATTCATTAGAGAATTATTCTCCAATAATATTTCCCTTTAAAGAGAAATCTCAATAGACATTTTGAAACAGAACTGAAAGACAAACTTAACATGTCTGTTAATTTTATTTAAATAAAATGTTTTCTGGTGGGAAAGCATCTGAGCAACAAGTCTGAAAGTTAATTAGGTAATTCTGTGGGAAAACATTTGGAGGATCTTGAAAAAAAATCCCTCTCTGGCATTTAGAGGACTGAATAAGAGCAGAGGGATTTGTGGATTGTTGTCAAACTTTCAAAGCTGCATATTAGGAAATTTAAAAGTCTTCTGACATTTGAAACTTTTAAGACCTATCCACCAGGGTTACTTGCTGTGTTAAGGAATACATTAACCAGAATAAACCTTAAAATAAATTATGATAGTCAGTTGAATTTGATTATGGTGACTGAATTAAAGTAATTAATTCAAAGAAAATTTGCACTCCAGAATGCCAAGAGGAAACTCAGAATCACTATATTTAATGCAACAAAACTGGGTTTGCATAAGTATAGCCCAACTTTACATAAGTAGAATATGAGGGAGAAGGCAGGGAGAAAAACTCCAGCTTAAAATATATTTAAAAATGTTTGCTTAGTTGATGGATCAAAGAAATAATGATATTTAGGTAATCTAAAAGGCTGTGGGCTTATTAGTAATTACCCAGATAGTGAAATGTTAAGTGTGAGGACATTTATATGATTCACACACCCAAACGAGCTGATTATTTGTCTGGATTCCAACATAAATATTAGCAGCAAAGTATTCTATCCTGATCACTTTCAACCACTTTGCTCTGCATTTCATGTGCCTGCATTTTTGATTGTAATCATCTTGGGAAAGGAACTATGGAAACAGAATTGAATTGATATAGACCATGTCTGACAATGAAACAGGGTAGATTTGAAACTCAGGGAGTGAGTGATTCACTAAAGAGTAAAGTATTATTCAGGTAATATCAGAAATAAAGTGTAAGGCTAAACTATATTTTCACACATAGAATCCATCCATCATGTAGCCTCAACCCCTTTACAAGAAGTAGTCCTTGAAAAGAGCGCTGATGAACCATATTCTCAGATAACCACGCCGAGTAAAAAAGTGTCCATTGCCATTAGCTTCACTGGTGCTGCAGAGAGACAAGCGACTGCTCTGTGCCAGGGAATGAGAGGAATGAACCCTACTTTATATCAGGGAAAATGCTCTGTTCAATAAAATTTGCCTTGTATTACCCATCCATATGTATAACGTTCAGTACTGTTGAAATAATTTTTTTTTTGACAGATAACCTGTAGGTTAGTCACATGAAAATGTGGCACTTGCAAGAATTACTCGCTTTGAAAATATAAAACTTCATCATAAAATCTAGTTACAGCTGTGACTTTTTAGTACTCTGCAAGTTCAGACAGTAACACTTCAGTTCTCAGGAGCTTAGGAAAGAAAAGCTAAAGAAACATTAATATTGCAATGTCATCTTATGAGATTAATATCCCATGAGTGTTGGGGCACTTTCTTCTTGAGACTGGCTGGAAACTCATGGAGGCATTGTGTTTTTATTTCCAGATCCTTCTCCAGATCTTGTAAAAAAACCTCCAAACTTACTGTTCAGCCTACATTTACTTCATCAGCAAAGAGGCAGACTTAGCAGTCTTTACGAAAAAAAAGAAAGATTTACAATTTTTTTGAAGGCTTTCAAGTTGTTATATAAAGTGCTTGGTAGATTAAATGGCTTGCTTGATTCATATGCTGAGAGTAAGAGACTTCTGGCGCAGCTGCCGTGTTATCAATTGGTCTGACCCAGTTCTACTGCCAAATTCTCCTACGGTTCAGAACTTGCACTTTTTCTCTTCCTTATGGACTGAACCTCAGCAAAACTCACCAAAAACTCTAGGCAGTTTTCAGATAGTGACCGTTTGCTGGTGTCTCTGTCCATTCACGACTCTGAACCTTGAAGAGTTAGTGAGCACCTGTGTTGACTCCTAAAAGACACTGTCTGCATTAGCCCTGTCTTGCAGAATTGAAGGTGACTCTCTTGAGTATCACGGTTATGAATGCAGTGATTGAACTACTTTAACAATCTCTGCTGCTGAGATGACTGTAAAATCAGTGAACTTACACTGGGAGTCTGTCTACTGCCACTTCATCTGTAAGAAACAAAGCAAAAGGCAATCGTTTGGTCATTTAAATCATCGTGTGACAGTAAATGTTACTGAACAGGTGGTACTGAGGGACAGCAGGTGACAGTAGGGAAAAGAGGGGTTAGGGGCATCTGACCCATGAGCTTCCTTTTTACAAACAATTGTTTTTTTCCTGTTAGTGTCTCCAGAGTTTCTTTTGGAAAGGATTCAAGAGAGGTGAGGCACAGTTCAGTATTTGACCCTAGAGGGTCTCCGAGAGGGTTTCCTCTGCGACTCCCACTCTCAGCTTGGACATGTGGCAGTTACATCCCCCTCTCACTCTTTACTGAGAGGTGGACAACAGCAGTATAAGTGTCTTCACTTTCCCATTTTAAGTAAGGGCTCCTCAGAGACACAGGCAGCAAGGTCCCCTCTGCTTAAAACTATTATTTAAATAAAATCAAGTGTATCTGCAGCACTGTTCTCTTTCAGACACTCTTCCATAGTCAGGCACGTGTTGATAGTGGGACACTGAGGAGCCTCTCCAAGCTCTGAACCTTTGTAGTGGCATCTTGTGACAAACAGCCGGTGCTGCTGATACCTCTTGGCGGTAATTGTACTATCTGCAAATCCAGACGGATTTTGCTGCACAAGTTACAGTTGGCTTGAACTTTTGCATTTTATTTCAAAATCTGTAAAGCAATATTTTTTTTTAGAGTTAAAGGTTTGAGCTCTTAATATGCTACAATATACCAAAAGCACTAGGCATGTAAGTGTCTTGCCTATATCTGGTCACTTTTGGGTGGGTTTTTCCTTCAACTGGAAAGGTATTGTGACATCAAAGACCAGAGCACTGAGACTGGATAATACTGCAAGCCTATCGATAGCCTGAAATGCTAACAAAACACCAAATATATCATTTCCTGCTCCTCATCTGTGTTACTGCTAGCTGAAAACAGCACCAAAATTTCTGCCAAGAAATCGCATATACCTTATCCTTTTTTAAGACTGTTGAGCACGTCACCTCTTCTCCAACACCTTCATACTACCAGATATTCTTGAAACATTTTGCAATTAATAAATTAATAAATCCATCTGTGATAGTTGTTTATATCATGGAAAACATCTTAAAATATGTACATTAATTTGAATTGTCATAATATATTGTGCAACAGAATGAAATATGGTTTTTACCATTGCCCCATTCTTCTTTTCATAGTTCTGCTTCCTGCTGGTTTTCAAACAGCTTTTACATCCTTGCAATTGCCAACTGGAAATTGAAAATATATGCATATTAACATCACAGAAGTAAAAAAGCTATTTACATTAAAATCCAAGCTGGTTTTATTGCCTATTACTTTCTTTGCCTGATGTATTTCTTAAAAAGAAATATTTACAATTTAGGCATATTCAGGCATAAATAAACATGTTTATACATGTGTAAACCATAATTGGTTTACACCATAATTGTAAGTGACATTACAAGACCATAAGCTTTGTGAAAAGAAGGAATCTTAACACTTTTTTTTGTTTCTGAGAAATTCACAGTCTTGCTAAAGGAACTGGGTAACTAACATGCTTTGGTTTTCCTTTTTTTTTCATGGCATGAGTACAGTTTTTCCTCAAATAAAAATACGGGTCACATTCATTTTTTGGTGACTATAAAAATTCCTCGTTTCTTTTTGTCTTCTCCACTGCATTACTTACTGAGGCATATTGTGGAACTGACAGGAACACCACTTACAACATAATAGCAATGAAAGTGAAATAAAGCTATTATTGCTGCCTTTTATTCTTTTTCTCTAGTCAAAAGCAAGCAATACTCTTTAGAGCACTGGTGAGCTGTTTGCCACAGCTTTAGAAAAACCTTTTGGCTTGCACGACACACCATAGATTTATCTTTCCTTTCACTTATTAGGATGACCTCTTCCATTGCTCATTTTATTTGCTTGTTACTTAGCATTACATCTAGTCACAACCCAAGGCTAAGCTAGGTTTCTAGTCTCGAAGCGTACAAAAAGTGCTTACTCTTTCTGAAGGAGGATTCTGAAGCTAAAGAAAAATTTAATTAGGATGCAGTGTTAGCTTCATTCCTGTGCCTGATCTCACATTGAACATCGCCAGTCCTCCTTTAGAGCAACTTCTAACATAAAGCAAGAGCCTGCACACTGAATATCTGTACTCTCTACATCTGTACAAGAGGGTATTTTGGTCCCCAACTCGAGAAGTTATCTGTCCTAAGCTGCATAGAATGGTAAGAATGAATACGGGTAAATGAAGCATTGGTTAATTTATCCTACACAGTAGCCACTAGTAGGGATTTATCAAGTGTTCTGGATGGAATAAAAGTTGCTGTTTCATAAAATAATACTTTAAAGAAACTGAAGATAGAAACACTGACTACTGTCAGTCGAGGATTCATTCCAGATGAACTTTATTGGCAGAGAAAGATAAAATTTTATCTTCATGAACGGTAAACTTAAATTGAGGTGCCTAAAACCACAAAATGAATTACACATCTAGGCATCACCTCAGTGCCAATTTAAGCAGCTAAGCTCGGTAATAACACTGTAAATGCATCATCTGCAGAGCAATCTAATTCATATATTCCCTTTCCAGCCATTTGTTATGGTGTTCATGCATTTCACATTTCTGTATATTCTGTTCAACCCATAATATTTTTCTTCTAGTTTTTCAAAGGACATTTTAGACTTGTGTTGCAGTCGTGGTTTATATTCTTGCTTCGGTCCCTTAAGTTTAAACGCTTCTCTTGTGAGTGGAATAGAGTATTACAAACCTAGACTGTAAAATGCAAACCACAAACACTGTAAAATTGAACTAGTTCTAATATTTAACTCTTTTGCTCCATAAAAAAACATTTCGTTGACTATAACAAACTTTTCCATTCTTACTAGCTCTGTTTAAATTCCTAAGCCAAATTATTTCAAAGGCAGGTCTTCCGATGCGTGAAGGAAATGACAGTTTTCTAATTCAGGCAAGGGAAGAAGTCATCTAGTGTTCAAACACATCTAAGGTAGAAACTTCATGCCTATATTTCAATAGCACTACTTGATCTGGGCAGAAACACTGCATTCTTTTTGATCAGAAATGGTGTCCTAGTGACTAGGCTGAAGATTTAATGTCAATTGTTTTACATGATTTGGAACATGCTTAGTGCATCATTTTCATCCTTGCCATTTTAGACATTTCTTTTCATTTTCCTGCTCTCTCTCCTAATGAAATTAATCTCTCTCCTAATGAAATTAACATTAAGATGTTTGTCAAGGTTATCATTTTAAGGACACCTTCGGCTGAAGAGACCTCATTAAAAGCTTTTGAAATATAAAATATTAATGAATGCCTCTTGTGGCAAGAGATTTAGTTAAGGACCCACGCAGCTTAGGGTGCCTCAGTTAAGATGTTATTGCTAATGATGCAGACAGCCTCATTTAAGGAAGTGTCAGTTCAGTGTGTTCTGGTGAGCTCAGTTATGGCAATAAGGGTGAGAGCCAACAAAATCACTCATTCTCAGAAAAAAAAAAACTTAATAAACCCTAATAGGAACATTTCTTCTTTATTTTTTTACAATAAATGAATTACAGAGAAAATAAAGTAATAGCATCCATACACTGGGAAAGTATGCAAGTTTTCAGTATCTTGTTTGGATTCCTGTTTTCTCTGCTTTCAAGCACATGCAGATCAGTTTAACGGAGTAAAATTTCCTGGTCATAAGACTAGTCTGTTAGCACTGCCTGTAGCACTTCAAGCCTAAAGGGCTCATGCCTGCTCATGGCAGAGCACTGCCTCAATGGGACACACACAGTACGTGTTTCTGTAACCTGTGTTCTTGACACAGTCCTGTTGGTTTCACATCGATAACTGGCCACTAGAACCTCTGAAGAGCAGGCTTGTACACCTATGGACAGTGCTAAACAACATTTTGTTATAACTATTGGTTAATGCTTGTGAGTGGTGAGATTAAACAAGCACTCTTCCTTTTTTTGGAACATTTATTTATTTTATATAACACCTCAAGAACATGCCTCATTATACTTCAATATTTTTTCAATTTTCTTTCTAACTTATTAACCTATTTAATAGCTAGGTCCTGGCCAAATGATTCAGAATCTTCAAAAGATATACTCACTCTGCTTAAAATTGAAACGCTTCTTGTGGAATGAAATAGCAGAGAGCATGAACAGAATGTTGACTTTTTTTAAACTGTTTTCTGTGTTGTTGAATAACAAGCGTCAATTGTTCCACAGTCATATTTAAGATATTTTTCTCTTTTTTTAATGAGGCCAAAACCAGGTCTGTTCTGCACTATTGGAAAATCAATCCCATATTTACATATACTTTCTTCAATAATAAAGTATTCTTACCAGTGATTAATATTTTGACTGTTTATGGGCATCCTGCCTCATCTGGCCTGCTATGTATCCTTCACCTCCTTTAGCTCTTCTCATCCCAAGTAAAAAGGAATTCTAGCCAAGGGATGTTTGAGCAATTGAGGGAAAGGGAATAGAGGAAGCCTGAGAGATGGGTGTGCACTCAAAGTGCATGCACAGCTGTTGATGCTTGCATTACTCTCTTTCTGAAATATAAGTCTCTGATTACGAGCATATCTCTGACTCTGTAATGTATAGCTATTTGTGGAAGCAGGAGTTCTCTGCCGTTCTTGATTAGCTTGCAGGGGTCAAATTGAAGCTAACATATGTTGGGATTGAATGGTCATGCCTCAGTAGTGTCTCTCACTTCTTTTCCAGAAGGGCAGAAAGTTCAGAAATGTTAATGCTCTTTGCTGCCCCAAAACAGCCAAAATACAGTCCTCTCGCTTGTTAGCAGAAAATTCAGATGGGTTCCCAGATTAACCCAGGGCAATAAACATGCAAATTCAAGACTGAGAGCTATGGGAGTTTTAAAAAAATGTTTAGTTTCTAGCTCTGGAACAGATATCTGAGACATTTGGGGTTCTGCCATAGGCAACATTCACAGAGAATTTGTGGATGTCGTGTTTATCATTGTTCAGCTGTGATATTATATACAGCGAGGTGTATTCAATTTCATGAAACTGGGTGGCCGTTTAGAGCCAAATATGTTATTTTATCGTGTTAGTAAATACAGAAACCCATTATGTATGGATTTTTCATGGTGCTACATATAGCTACTATAGAGTTGTTCTATAATTTATGACAATTTACTTATAAAATAAAGCATGCATATTTTTTTCAGTTTGTTTGTGCTCCCAGGAGAATGGTAAAACTATTTTGGATAATAGGCTAGTATTAGTTAAAGCTGGAGAGTTTCTGGAGTTTCCAGAGCGATGAACCAGCTCGAACCACATCACCTGGGGCATAAATTCACTAATGTGATATTTACAGACTCTGTGGGTCATCTAAAAATTCTCCAAACCACCAAAGCATTGATATTTGAATAAACCAGAAAAAACCCCCACATACAAAAAGATACAAACCTTTGCATTTAAATGACATTTTTTTTCTGAATGATTCATTTGATAGTTTAATTGCTACCTTTCTGTAGAGATCTTTTAGTCTATGCTTCCCCCTTCATTTTGAAAAGTGTGTGTCTGTAGCACCGTCCCATCCATGCTTTCTGGACAGCCTGACCATTGGGTGTAACCATGCTTTCCTAGGAGCAACACAGTCTCACTGTGACTTGAGCCAAGCTGTACACTTTGGGGAAGGGTTATGGAGTGATTTGTTTGTGTAAATTTACCTTTCTCTCCTCAGCTCTCTTACTGTGCTTTTGTTGTGTCTTGGGAAAGGGGATCTCTTATCACTTCATGCACCAGCTCCTTTCCTACAGCTGCCAGCTTTCATCTGGTCTGCTTGCTTCCTCAGCGACTCGTGCTCGCAGGGAACATGCATTGGCTGAAACTTTAACTGACTTACAATGCAGCTGTCCTCTCCTGGACCGAAGACTCTGCCCTCTCTCACCTGCTGCTATGCACAGGGCATAGTAAGAGATCTGCTTGACATAAACAAACCACTACAGGGAGTTTTGTCTCCCATCCTAGCTATATTGCAGGTGGGCACAATCTGAACGACACAAAAATAAATGATGCTATTTTGCAGTGGCTCTTTGGTGTTTCCATGTGAGTGCTCCTGGCCGCATTAAAGTTCACTGGATTTTGCAAACACAATCAAGTCTTGTTTCCCTAGACATTGCTGCTCTGCAGCAGTTGTGTGCTGTATCACATCACTCATTCGTCATTTACTGCCTGTACATGCCCAGGGAGCAGTAGATCTACTTGGTCTTTTGCAGAAAGATGTACCTATATGGCCAGATATGAGTCAGCAACGCAGTTGTGCAGGAGCTCGTTTGACAGGTCTTGAATGAGAAGCCATGCAGCTGCATCACTGTGTTATTGTGTCTGACTCAGGATGGCCACAAATCCGTCTGCTTCTAGCTGATGGCTTGTAGCTGGTTTGCATCCTCTCGTGCAGACATCCTGGAAAAACAAGTAAAGATTCAGTCTCAAAAGCATCAAATAAAGGTAACACATGGTTGTATAGGTATATAGGTATATATAGGCCCATCACCTTCCAAGGAATTGAGGTGAGACTGACCAGTCTGTAGTTCCCTGCATCTTCTTACTTGCCTTTCTTGAGGCCTTTCGGTACTTGCAGGGGGGCTATAGGGCAGATGGGGAGGCACTCTTTGTCAGGGAGTGTAGTGATAGGATGAGGGGTAATGGTTTTAAGCTGAGAGATGACAGATTTATATTCGATATTAGGAAGAAATTTTTCATTATGAGGGTGGTGAGGCACTGGAACAGGTTGCCCAGGGAAGCTGTGGATGCCCCATCCCTGGCGGTGTTCAAGGCCAGGCTGGATGAGGCTTTGAGCAACCTGGGCTTGTGGGAGGTGTTCCTGTCCATAGCAGAGGGGTTGGAACTAGAAGATCTTTAAGGTCCCTTCCAATCCAAACCATTCTGTGATTCTATTCCATAATGCTATAAAAAAGTTATTTCTTCTCAAGTTATGGTGAATGGTAACTTGATGGACCATACTATATATTAGTTAACCTGTGAGCCCAGACCAAAAGATGACTCTGGCTCAAAAAGTGTGGTCTGTTTGTCTCAGGAGTCTTTGAATCCTCAGGGACCCCCTTGGACTCCCACAAACTTTCAAAGATAATTGAGAGCAGCCTAGCAATGACATCAGTCAACTCCCTCAGCACTCGTCATGGGTGCATCCTATCAAGATAAAAGACAGATTCAGACTGTAAGGAAGGAACAACTTTCTGAAAGTTTATAAAGCAGTCTTTGTTAAAAAAAAATCTGGAAATCAAAATGTGTTTTGAAAGGAGGGGTTTAATTCAATTACAGTTGTTAATGGTAAAATCAGAGTTACTGTGTCACAATGCTTTATACAAATCATGTTTTCCCTTAAATTTTTAATTTCATTCATACCTTATACAGAAATAAATTGTGTTTATAACACAAAGATTGAAATTGTTTGGAATTTCAGGTTAGTGCAGAGTAAATCTGGCTTCTTGGTGAGAGGTCTCTGCCACCGACAAGCACTGCTGTTGCAAGCAGTATGCGAACTTATGATAACTTTTTGAATAGAATGTAACACGGCTTTTGACCCAGAAGTGTCAAAGTGGTTTTGGTTTCCTAAAAGAAGTTCTTTCTTCACAGGCTGCACTGCTGTAATTCAGATCATTGGCAGTTTTCAAGCACGAGCATTTAAAAATAAGTGACTGGGGAACAGAAGAGACCAAACTGGTAGTTGATGCTGGTTTGTTTCTTTCAAGTGTAGTAAGGACGTGTCTGTGAACTCCATATCTGTATCTCTGCCTGCTGCAGGTGTTCTGAACTTCCTGCAACTCTACAGGAGACACAAATTATTTTATTCCCTGCATGAATCGCTACCCAGAATCTGTACCTGAAATAGAATGAAACACTTTGACATTGGTAGATCGATCCTAATGTTGTTCTAGTCAATCTACCGTCATTCACTGTCGTTGGACATTGTCAACTTCCCAGTAAAACAAGAGTCTTAATATCTTGGCTCATAATGGACTGAAATATATCATTGCCATAATCCATATGTGTTTAACATCTTACAAACACGTTGCGTGCAAAGCTTTCTGCTGCCTGGAATAATGGGCGTCAGCAATCTAGCATATAGGATGGTTTTCAGCTTTTGGAGAGGACAGTTCTGGGTCAGTGATACGTAAAGGACTTCATGGGCTCTTTAGCACCTGTACATGGTCAATAGGATCTAAAGTAGAAAACCAGAAAAAAAGTATTGTCCCTGAATTACCCTAGTAATTTAAAACATTTGAAATAATTACTGTCTCAAATACTGTTGCAAAACTTCTTTCATCCTGCTGGGAGTAATTCTCTTCTTCCTTGCCACATCACACTCTGAGTCAGAATTGCTGCCACTGAACTTGGCAATTTTATGCTAGAGTAAAAGTGGCATAACAAATACACAGAATGATATTGGTCTTGGGCCAGTCCAATGAAAGCACCATTGGGTTCCTAAAAGAAATATGTGGATTATCTATGTACCCAGCAGCTTGCATATTTTCTAATGAATGATTTTCTGCGGAATCAAATGGTATCAGTTACCCTAGGACTGAAATCACCCTGTAGAAATGGCCTTGAGAAAGCCTTAATAAATGAGGAGTTGTACACTGGTGTTACAGCAGCCAACAAAAGAAGAAATGTTCTTCTCGGTATGTGGCAGCTACTCTCCTTACTGCTGGGCAAAGATAACTTTCACCAAATTACTCCACTCAGCCCTCTTTTCACTTTGATGAAAAGTGTGGCTGTTGGTTGCTTTTGTTTCTTTCTACCATGTGGAGAGATAATAAACTGCACTTTCTTGATCTTCTTTCTGTTTAATATCTCAAACACTCAGCCTATCTACAAATCATTCTCCTCCAGCATCCCAAGGAAAGAATTAAATCTGCTCGCTGCCAAGATCTCTTTAAGTGATATACACCTTTTGAAAACAATGGCAATGCTTCCTAAAATGATTGCTTCTAAGAACATGAAAATAACCAGCCTGGTAATACTTGCCTACAGGTAAGAATGACACCATAACACCCACAACATTGGAAACTCAGTGACTGACATGACCTCTCAGCTGTTCGTAGATAGTGGAAAAACACCAGCCTTGCTGAGAAAACAATGCTTTACAGTTCTATATATCAGTTTGAAATATGGCATTGCCTCTACACACAATGTGTTGTGCTTTGTTTACAGAATAATTATTCTGATCTCATAGATTATATGGGACTGTCATTTATTAATATCAGATCACCTTATATTCCGTGACAATTGCTTCTGAGTTATTGTCTTGTTCTCTGCTGAATGCCATCTCGTTTAATGAGACAGTATCACCTTATTAAAATGCACCTAGGAAAGTGTCACTGTGGCCAGGGCACTTCTAAAATGGTTGAGACAAATTAATATTGTCAAACCCAAGAGAGAGATCATAAATTCCCCTTTAAGCTGCCTTTGTCTTTCAAGGACAATTTACCCCCAGCAGGTTCAGCTGATGCTTTAAGTACCTGGCACTGTCGTTCTGCAAAGGATTTGAAAATGCTTTTTAAACTCTTTTTTTTTTTTTTTTTCTTACTATTTCTTTATATATAAAAGAAAAAATAATGTAACTGCAAGTTTTAAGTTGTTACAGATAAGTACAGATGCAAACAGCATTGTCATGGGAAGAAAATGATTTTAAATAATTTTAAAACATGATACTTAGATTTGGCTGATACTTCTAGAAAACAGGTTAGTTGAATTAGTCAGTATTCTGATTCAGTTTCATTGCTAATAATTTGTTTTGAAATTAGCAGACTCTCAAAATGTTGAAAATTTATTTAATATTTTTCATTTCAGACCAAATTACTTTCAAATTCAACACATAAAACTCTAAAAAAATGCTCATTTGAAGTTCAAGGCAGCTTTAAGGATTCTTGTATAAGAAATTCATTATGCATATAAACTACAATGTCCAAACACAAATATATGTTAATCTGGGTTGTTATTGCAGTTGAAAATACCAATAAAACAAAAATTCTGAATTTTGAGAGAACTATACCATACAACATTTGGCAACATTTCCTTTCCTCCTGGTTTTCTAAAACAAATTTGACACTAGCTGGAGGGAAAAAAACAAGATTCAAGCAAGCAAGTCGGCAAAAACTTATTCAACTTAGTTAAACTTATTCTGATCACAATTGGTACAGGTACCATATTTCATTTCCCCAAAATACTTGATTTCATCCAATATCTCATCTCTCTTACACCAGCACATAATTTTAGTGCAGACTTAGAGGTCCAGAAGATGACCAAAATAAGAATGCTCTGAATTATAATATACAATAGAAAATTGTATAGGGAGAGATCACAAGATCTAGGTATAGTGGTACTTCTTCTTTGCGCTATATTCTTTGTATTTCAAATAATATTGATTTATTGAGGTCATAGGTTCAATAATGTTTATGGGTCGTGGTCTTCGTCATGCTCCCATTTTACTGATGGTTCTATTCCCATTTACATGTTTCTTTGATTTTTTTACCTTTGTTAGCTTCTTACTCCTTTGTTATTTGAGCTGTGAAATAGTCTTAAAAATATGCACCATTGCCATTGAGATTATTTCAAAATGTTTTTGATTAGTGTTTACCTTTGCCTCAAAGGAGACTTTCAACTAATTCTAGTGTCAGCCTAATCTTGAAGTATAGAAGCTTCAATGTACTTTGCATGAATATGCTTAAATCCAAAATTAAAGCAAACTGACAAGATCGGTCAAAAAGAAATCTTCAACCTCTAGAATATTTCTTCTGTAGAGGAGGATTCTATTCTAGGACTCTCCCTGCTGCGGGATCATTATCTGGGAACAGGATGAGCCTTGGTCATCAGGTGGTGACCAATTTGACTGTGCATAATTTATTTGTATATATTACTGTTACCATTATCATTATTATTTTCAATGTTATTGTAGTTTAGTTATTACAGTGTCCTGGGTTAAGCAGAGAGTTAATTTTTTTTTCCTCTTCTTCATAAATAGCTAGCAAGAGGCTGTGTTTTGGATTTATGCTCAGGAGGAAAGCTGATAACTGATGTTTTGTTCTGCTGCCAAGGTCGGCAGATGAGGAAAGAGGCACAGCCGGTTGCTAGCCTAGGATTCGCTCTTATGTTAAGACTGAAACTCAGAATAGCCAATAATTTATTTCATAACATACACGTCATGCCCAGTATATAGGTGTCCGGGGGATCGCTCTCTTTTGCTTCCCTTGGGCTTCAGATCATCTCGCTTCAG
>WKFP01014796.1:20913-31236 GCA_011057875.1 Pterocles orientalis | reverse complement strand
CCCAAAGCCTTTCCCCCCCCCCCCCCTCCAATTAGCTCTTGGCCTGTAATGCTCAAATCGTTATCTCTGTTCCGTTGAGTTTCGGGACCCTCCCTCTCCAGGGGATTGTTAGCTGGGGCCAGGTGGTCGTTTTCCCCCCACTCTAGTCAGCTCTCAGTCTCGGACGCTCGCACGGTTATCTTCGTTCCGTGAGTGCCTCCGGGAGCGGTGCACCCCCCCATCCGGGGGAATCGTGAGTGTAATTCTGGGATCGTTAGCCAGCAATAGGCTGAGCCTTTGGTCATCGGGTAGAGGCGGCAGTATCACTGTGTATCACTCATTTGTATACTTGTATATAGTATTATTTTTAATATTATTGTAGTTTAGTTGTTAAATTGTCCTTATTTCAACCCACGAGTCCTCTTTTCCATTTACCCCTTTAATTGCAAAGTGTTCTTGGTGAATGTTTCGTTTAAGCTCTGTAGATAAGTGATTAGCGTACTTGTCCTGCCAAAGTACTCAAGGCAGACAGATCTGGAACTGTTTTAGGTGTGATCAGAAGGACTCTAGGCACCTAAGGAAATGTAATGTTGGAAATCTACATCCTGATGGACTTCAGTTACCTTAAATCTTAGCATGAGGTTCTGGGATACAACTAGGAACTTAAATGCTTGAAGTTATAGTACTTAACTTTATGATCTAGTACTTATATTTTCTATAAAATGCTTCCATCTTAAGGTGTTCTATAAAAAGAACAAAGCAGAATTTCTCCAATGTATAAGTATTGTGCAACCAAATGTGTTAAATCTCACAATATTTAATGATCAGCTGTGAGACAATGGAGCAAAATGCCAACTCGTATAGAAAATTAACAAAAGACACACATGCTACTATGATATAGCAGAATTTATTCAATGACATTATAGAATGTTTTCCCCTTGCCATCAAAAAGCCTTGCAACTATAACACTGTTACAGTAATTGCTAGAGATTTTTCTTCATATTCATGGGCTCTGCAGACATCAACTATTCTACAATCAACTATAGCATAATGTAATATGACCGTGTGGGAAATGGGATAAACTTCAGAAATAGAGGTTGCGGTCAGATTTTCCTTTCTGAAGTGACTCCATAGTTAATGCTTTATTGCAGTGTAGTGTGAAAATATTTCCAAGATGGTAGGATGCATAAATTTAGAGTAGCCACTTGGTCTCACGAAAAGCAAGTGATATTCAGTTTGTTCTAAAGAAAAAACAACAAAATGCACCACATCAGCATCAGTCAAGGGCATATGGGCAATGAGAAGATAGTACTGGAAATAGAAATCAGAACCTTTGCTTCAAATTCACAGTTAGGAATGGGGTAGGCCCATGTCCCAAGAAGAGGTGGCTGTCAGAGGGTGGAGATGGGCACGGGAGTTCTGCTCTAGGTTTCAGCTGTGCCAGAAAACTGCACCTTTGTTTGCTCAGCTTTGCAAGTGTTCCTTAATCCGAGCTGATGGAAAATGTCTTGACCAGACGAAGGACATTCATCTTAACTGCCTTCAGTGTTGATGTCTTGCACCACCACGAATACTGGCAATAGCTAATAAGGAAAATGACTCGTAGGTGATTGTTCAAGCAAAATGAGCTTATTACCTGACACTTTGCCGTCTTCATTAGTGGAGATTTATGCTAACTATAGAGACAACATCACTAGATTTATAGACCTAAAGTAATAAAAGGCAAAGTTGCTCTTTACTCAACAAAAGTGCCATTGTGGAGATTTATATCAGAAAGCCACTGCCTCAGTTTCTGATTAATAATTTATTAACAGTATGGGCTCGTTCAATTATTTCGTACTAAATTTTTCATTCTTTTTCTTTCCTGACCAAAAATACAGTTCATTATAAAATGCTGTTAAAGATGACTGATGTAATTGAAGAGGAACCTCTTAAAAAGAAATATAAAATTATTGTTTAGAAATAAGATGTCAAATTTCACACCCACAAACTAATGACTAGTAATGACCCAGAAAATTATTAATAATTATCATCTTAAAACAATATTTGACCATCCACTATTGCTTCCTGAAGACAAATATAAGAATACATTTTTAAAGGGTTGAATAATTTTAATACTGTAAATATAATTTGGAGTTTTAGAAGTTGATCTCTTAGGAGTAACAGGATGAAACTAACGATAAGAAGGGTAAGAAAATTTAGTCTGAATTGAGACAAACTTCTTAAAAGTGAAATCTATTATACCATGCAGTCATTTCTAGGAGCACATTATTTTCATATTTATTTTACCCTCACTTCCATACAAGCCAGGCTGATTTCAAGACCAAAGCACTTCATGGATTTTGACTTTAAACACAGATGACTCAAAAAGAAAACCACATACATGTCAAGCTAACCTTTCTGTTACTGCTTGTACGACACCCCCTTACCAGGAATTCAAAGCTCTGAGTAAGAATCGTGCTGGCTGCTGGGGAAACAAATTACTCTTATTTTTTAAGTCCTTTTGCAAAACATTCTTCCAGATGTTATAGTATTGTCAGATATAGGACAACGTGCTACGTTTACTGTCTCTTTTCAAAACAGATTTTGGCATAAGAAAGGGATTTCTCTACGTAGTCTGCATTGTACCACTTCATTATTTAATTTTTAACAAAATCTTAAAAACAGGAAGGAAGGAGGTCAGATAATAACACTGTAATAACAGTTGTCCACATATATTTTCCCCTGATAGTTTGGAACTGGTGACTCAGGGCGTTAGAGAATCTTTCATGGCCCCAGGAATAGCCTTTTTTTAACCAATTAAGAAGAAAAGATGTCAGGGAAAAAAAAAATTACTTGGGGACGGAAGGTTCACCAATGATAATCAATGATGATTTCTTGGATTTGCTGCCCACATGAGGAAATATTTATGTACATTATGTATATCTAGAACTGAACGTGTAAGAAAAACTACACTAAATTTGTTCTCTTTTTGCTCTTACTTGGTCAACCCGCAGCCTGGCAGATGGTGATGAGCAAGCAATCCAGGATCATCTCTAGTTATTATGAGCAATTATGCCATCTTGTTAATTAATTTCACACAAAGCTGTGTGTGACCAGTAATGACTCTTTACACCTGTCTGTTCTCACTGGTTATGAGTAGATTATGTTGGGATGGACTGTCTCAGTATGTACCCAATACTTTGTTTCATCCAGTTACCACTAGGGAAGTAGGTATGAACAGGACACAATTAATGTTGAATTTGTGGTAAATAATGTTACGTATTTATTGTTCAGAGATTCATTTGAGGAAAACTAGACATTTTTGAACTCATTGAAGTATTGGTTATAAAAGGTTTTGTACATAAAATATTGAGTGACCTGAGGACAAGAGTAAAAAATAAATTATTGGAGAATTCACTACAGATACAGGGTTAGAGTTACATGACACGTTGCCTCTCTTCCCATGTTTTTCCTCTACAACTGAGATAATATTCATGTTGTGTTTTTTAATACACGATATACTGATGATTTTATGTCTTTAAACAAACATCTGTAGAAGAGTGCACATATGGGTCAGATGGTCAAGCCTAGCCTTTGACCAGTGACAGTAGCCAGCAGGAAATGCTCAGAGAAGATCAGATTCCAAAGAGTGACTTTTTTCACCCAGAATTTCTTCTCAGCCTTCTGTGATATGTGGCTCAGAAAGCTCCTGGGCCAAAAATGAAAGGGACAGTGAGTTTATTGATCTCTATCACACCTTCTTTGTGTCACCTTCATCCTAGGCTGAACAATCCTAGTCATTCCTTCTACAAAGGCAACACACCTATCAACAAAATGTGGAATTTCTATAAGTATATTTTGGTTTATGATGATTGCTTCATCCTTTTATATCTTTACTGTGTTGCTTTCAAGTCCCTTATTAAAATTTCTCTTTTTAGAATCCAAAAATTTTTTTTGAGTGCAGAGAAACACACAAAGTCTGCCTTTGGTTACATGAGAAAGAGAACTCTAAAACCATGATCTTTATTAGAATTTACTGCATTCAGTTCATATTATCTTCTTTTTTAGATGCAAGTTCTGCAAAATCCTTGGATTATAAACTACGTATGCAGTCAGTAGATGTCAGCCCTCAGCAATTGCCTCTAGAATGCTCTTTGATCTAGAAATCCTTAGACAGTCATGGTATATTACATACTACTTTATAATACAGAAAGGGTTCTAGGGAAAGAGAGTGCTTACAAGTGAGGTGTCATACTCAACAAGGTTTTGCTGATCTCTGCACAAGAAAGAAGAGGATAAATATTTCTAAGGAAAGCAGAAAAATGTTTCCTGTAGATGTTAAATATTAGCAGAATTAAGTGCCTCTAGCTTAAGGTCTGAACATTTTTTTTTTTAAATAGTTGAAGTATAGCTGTACCTAATTGTTGGTTCTTTCTTTGTATTGTATCTTCTGCCTTGGATGGTATCCGCCATTAAAATCATCTTGTAGTATGATCTCTACTTTGGATTATGCTAGAGAGATAGGTGATGTCTTGGATAAGAAGAAACTGATTACATTACAGATCACACTGGACAAGAATTATGGATGTTGTACCTCAAAATTGCTGAAATCTGTAACGGACTTGTTATATGCAATGTCTTTAGTACAGATAAAAATCTTTTTAATATTATTAAAACCAAAAATTCCCGTGAATAGTGGGCAATTGTAAGCTTTCTTAACTTTCCAAATACCTGTGAAGCTGAAGATACAGTATTATCCACAACCTACACCCAGACCTGGGTGGGGAGGTGACAGAATTCACACAGAAGAGTTTTAGTGATTAATCATGATAAAATGGTATTAGACATAAGCAATACACCAAAAAAAGAATGGGAAAAATATTCAAAAAAGTAATGTTTTAAAAGTCAGAAAGCATTCAAATAAGAGTTGCCAGAAATCCAACAGAGCTAGATCCAGATAGACCCAGGAAATTATCCAAGAGAAGATCAGGATGTACGCAGTGGCTGAGCTTTCCACTTCCCATACTTTTAAAAAGTAGATATCACAGCAAATAACTGGCATTTATAGTTTGATAGATTCCAAAGCATACAGGGAAATTATTGTTTCCTTTGGGGGTCTGGGATTTTTTTCAAGCTTGTTGATGATACATTCCTTCTTCTCTGTTCTGTGGGTTAGAAGGGCTTGGATGGAGATGGCATATAAGAAGTAAAAATAAATGGCTCAGCTTCCAGGAATAAAGCTTTGAGGTTGGGATTTTGATATCTGTGAAATAACGTGTGCATACAGAATGACCTGAAAAGGAGCAATGGTACTCAGGACCTTGGGTAAGTCAGCCTGTCCTAAGGGATATATTCTGCTTGCTAATCCCCAGTTTGTATCTCCCACACACAGAACTAGTGTGGTGGTGGAAGTTAGTACAGTTTTCCTCCTGAACGAGGCCTTTCTTTATAATGCTTTAGAGAGTCAAGCATGGTGTGTCACTGCAGGGGCTGCCAGGAGCTGGGTGGCAAGGGCCGGCACCGTGCCAGAGAGCCCAATCCCTTACACACCTGAAGATTTTGTTTGAAGTTCTCCCTGTTATTTCCCGTTCAACCATTTCTATTATTAAATTTGAAAGGTAACATAATGTGACACAAAAGATGAAACTAGGAGTGACAGATCACCATAAAATATTATCTGAAAATCAAGAAATGGAATGCTCTTCTGCAAAATCAACATTATGGAAACAATGACTTTCAGTATTTACAAAAGTCTTTTTTAAGGGTTATAAAATATCTAACTTCCTCATATTGTCAAACTTCACAAAGTCTGGGGTTGGTTCAAAGCTCCATTTAGCTGCCGTGTATTTTTTCCCTTTTATTTCCTTTTCCATCATTTTTGATTACCAAGATTTGATGAATTGTTATCACAAAAACATAAGTACTGGCCACTTGAATCAACTTGCTTTTCTGTCGAGAATGTCTCAGCAGTAGCTTTCATTTCTTCTTTGAAAGATTTCTCTTCAAGTCAGATGGAAGGCATTATTTTATAAAGAAGTACCTTACTGCTTTATAGCTCAATCTTCCAGTGCTTCTGGAGAGAGACAGAAAGACTTAGGAGCTGAAGGTACTTGGCACCCTCCAGGAGGCCCTCTGCACAGCAGAGGATTGAATCATTAGATATGGTACTTTTTATAGTGCACATACAAAAAATATTGGCTTTGAGCTCTGTTCTGTGCATCTGTAAAATGTTCCACTTTCCGATAATACAGCAAGTGCTATACCTGTTGTACTGTAACTGGGGGCTGTTGCATTAATTTTTAACCTGTTTCTGTAAATATTATAGAAGACCTATCATTGCAAAATGTAATGTTAAATACAGCTTCTTGGTTTCACCAGGATAGGATTTGTTATTTTATCTGTTGAGGAGCCTCCTTTTTAAGGTAGAGTGAAGGAAAGCAGAGGTGCTGTGCACTCAGGCTGGCTGCAGGTATCCTGGCGTATAGGGAAAGTAACATGACAGAGTGAGGTGAAACGAGATGAGGGTGAATTACGTGTGAACAGATGGGAAAGTTACATTAGGAGTAGCTGAGGTGCTAGGAGTTGAGATTAGTGATAAGAGAGTTAAGAACAAAGAGATGCTTTCTAAGGAGAGAAATTACAGAAACCCTGCTGGGTGCATCACGCGGTCTTAGGCAGACTGTAACAGGTAATGCTGAAGAGAAAAGAGAAGTGAGAGCCTGGGGAGCAATGGACCAGAAAGCCCCAATCGTAGGAGCAGGGAGAACCTGAGGAAGGAGGATGTAGAGAGGAGGGAAGGCTGACGCATGCAGGAAAATCCAAAAAAAAGGCTCAGGGACTTTTCCAGCACAGCTTACCTGCTACCAGGCAACTCATGCGTACTTCGTCTAACTGCTCAGGAACTTGGAGGCCATTAGCATCACAGATTTGCTTGCACTATCCTTTACCTGGAAATATACATTTCCCAGACACGTGAAGTGTTGGTGTCTATGGGCCACTGACAGTTTTATTCTCTGATACAGAGCCTACACTTGTTATGTTGGGAATATTAATTTTTAGTATCTTGATGCCGTTAGACAGGAAAGGCAGAAAGATTGGCATAAGTGAGAACATGGTCAGGGAGACTTGAAATGTGTGGAAGAGAAGACACAGAAAATAATGTACTGAAAGAAACCAAAAGAGAAGAAACTACTAGAAATAAAAACAACAGAGTATAAAAATTATCAAATAAAACAGTGAATTCAATTATGCAGCTGAAATACTACCAAAAAGACAACGTGGATTTATATACCAGATAAACTAGTTTAAATTCAGAATTTTTCTTCAATTAAAAATCGTAAAATTGTAGAATCATAGATGGTTCGGGTTGGAAGGAACCTTAAAGATCATCTACTTTCAACCCTCCTGCCATGGGCAGGATGACTCTTCACTGGACCAGGTTGTTCAAAGTCTCATGTTATTTTTTTTTCTCATTCTATTTTGCAATAAAAAGTAGAAATTTTGAATTGTCATATTCGAGAGGAATTTAAAAATCTGTCTTGGAGGATACAATCTAAACTTTTTTAGTTTTTGAGAAGCCCTTTCAAAAAAGATTGTGAAATGACCACATTTAAAACCACTGCAGCTTCATTATAATTTCTTCAAGATAACGCTTTTAAAATAACTTTATCTTAATACAGTTGTGTTTCCATGTCATATTCATCTTGTTTCAACAAACTTATATTTGCATTGTTTCAGCGCTTAAAAAAAATAGTGGTTACGACTTTTTTTTTGTAAATGTCCACTTTTTTAATATTCTGTTTATGTCTCTTGCTGGATATTACAATTAAATACACCAAAGAAGAAAATTAGACAAGATCCCAGGATATTTATAAAAGTAACAAAGCTTACATTCATTTTAAATTATTAAAATAATTTGCGATAGGCAGGGAATCTGGGCTTCTTTTTTGTTACTTCTTTTCTTCACTTTCCAGTTTCCTGGGGGGACACGTGAAGATACCACACAACGGTTGAGACAAACTGGATGCAGCTGAGAAATGGAGTGAACAGTGCAAGACCAGTTATTTTAACGTGACAGGTACAATAACAGCCTAAATTCAGAGGGTAAAGGAAAGTGCTTGACCTTGCTTAGAGCAGATGTGTGCAGATACACCTCTGAGTGTGTCTTGAAGTTGTTGAATATGTTATACTTTGAAATATATTTTGTGACATCCAGTTGAGGAGATGACAGCGCAGAATCTCTATTACTGTGCTCTGAGGTTTTTAAAACTGTTTTCTCTCTCTTTCGTTATATCCTGAATTGTTCTGACGAAGGTTTCGTGGGCTGGAAGCTGTAGAAATCCTTTTCTTCTTCAATAAATCCCATAAACAATGTAGGGTCAGAATGTCACACTAGAAATCAAGAGAAATTTCCTAAGATGAAAATAGTGTAAAGGGGTTTCAAATTTTTGCCATCCCAGATATTTCGTCATTTATTCATATTACATCAAGTTACAGCTACAGTGGTACTTTATAAAAAAAAAAAAAAACTAGGACCATTTGGGAGAACAAAAATAAACACAAAATACTATCGTAGTACACCTACTGAATAGTTTCACTTTAGGCGAGCAAAAATCAAAAACGACAGTTTCCACACCTCAGCAATAATTCTTAATTCTCAGCTCCTACATGGGACTCTGTAAGCACTGGAGAAAAGACTTGCCAAGATAATTTCGTTTTCTTTCTCCCCTTGATGTTTTTCTTGTTTTAGTGTGCTCTAACTCATGAGTGAAGAATTCAGCATAACAAATTAAACAGAAGACCATATTCAAACATGAAACCTCTTCTTAAAACAAATGAGGGAATTCAATTGGGTTAATTTGTTTCATAAATTCTGTTTTTTGGCAGCATAACAAAATACATGAAACACTACATTCAATTGGATTATGCTCCATTAGATCGATTAAGTGAATATAACTCAATAATAACA
Source organism: Pterocles orientalis (assembly GCA_011057875.1). Lineage (NCBI taxonomy): Eukaryota > Metazoa > Chordata > Aves > Pterocliformes > Pteroclidae > Pterocles > Pterocles orientalis. The sequence continues at coordinate 22,307 of WKFP01014796.1, read as the reverse complement.
TGACAGATTAAAGACAAATATTGAAAAGTGATGAGCTTTTACTTTACTGATTTCATGAAGGGGTGAAAATTCATATGACAAGGGACATAGTTTGTATTAGGGAAAATTACCTTTTTTGAATTGTCAGTTTAATACAGGGAGGCAAAGACATTTAAAGAGATCTTTTATGAGAGTCTCATAGATTGATTTGAGTTGGAGAGAGCAATATAAAGAAAAATCTCAATATATGGTGTCCCACAGGCACGTACATAGTGTAATGTCACTATATCTGTTAATGGTCAAAAGCCTAATGACACTAATGTGAGTATAGTCTGTGTGTCAGACCTTCCTGACTTTCCAGAGTCACTTCACCTCTCATAATCTTTAATCTCTAATAACAGAGTTAAAATCTCTAATAAATAGTTTTGTAGTTTTTTTCCATTTCAGTTCTTGGCACTATAATTTATTTTCACAGGTAACATTAAATTATGCTTTTCAAAACTGTTCATAACATTTCTTATTGCTGGAAATTAAGCAGAAAAAGAGAGTCAAACACTTAAGAACTTTTATGGCAAGTTGAAGTTTTTAATTCAGTATTGGAAATGGTTAAATATATGATTTTTTTTTTTCCTATGTGCTTATACAATTATTACTTCTTAAAGGCTCTTATGAACAATATCTTAATAGAAACAATCCACATCTCCCCTACAAAGGAAGCAGGGCTGGTGGATACCAGTTGGCACAAATTACTTGGTCCAAGATAAACAGCCCTCTAATCAATGACAAGTTAACTCTGGAACTGTAATTATAAATCGTATATCACCAAGTGAGGAACATATTTTTGCAGAAAGTAGGTGGGGTTTTTCTTCTGGTAAAATGGTGATTCAGCTGCCAAGGAAATACGAATTCCAAATTAACTGTACGATGACAAAACACCACCGCTCACACATCATCTCAACATGTGAATTCAAGTGCCTACATCTTTTTGTTTCAATTCCATCATCTTAAACGCTTATTTTCTTATTCTTTTCAACTCAGTAGATCAGAATATTAAAGTCTGAAATTTTCAAACTTGCATTTGACATTTCCCACCAGGCGGAGTTTATTCCTTCTATTTGCTGGTGTCAACCAGGTTTCAATCTCATGCTGAGCAGGTGTTTTACAAATGCTTTGCACAGCGGTTAATCAAATATTTATGCAGCACATGAAGGAAATATACTTACATTTCACTGCAGACGATTGAATAAGTTCTATATCATTTCCCCAGTGAACAGAGTCACTTCCAAACACTTTAAATTATTCATGTCCTAATTTGCAAATATTGCAACGAGTTCTTATCTGGCAATGCATGTTAGTCCTGTACCTGAGGAGAAAGAATGAAATAATTCCTTCCATGTCTAGAAGATGCGTGATAG
>WKFP01014795.1:997329-1017282 GCA_011057875.1 Pterocles orientalis | reverse complement strand
GTATACATTGAGGTTAGTGAAAGCTGGTGGATATTTTAAATGTGGAACTTAAATTTTGTGTGTACGTAATGCCCCTAAAAAAGCAGAGATGGGAGTGTTGAGTATGAAATTAAGTTTTTAATGTTTCGTGAATAGTCTGATATTAGAAATTAAAGCATTGTGCCTAGTCTGCATCTTTTCAGGACCTGGTTTGCTTCAGTCGGAGGGTGCAAAAATTAAATCCTAGACATCAGTTGGTAAGATACAACTGAAATGGGAACTTTGTGAAAGAGCAGCTAAGGGTGACTACCAAAGGTGTACAGGGTTATGTGAGGAAAGGAGAGATGGGGAGAGACTCTTCATCAGGGGTGTAGTGACAGGACAAAGGGTAATGGTTATAAACTGAAAGGGGGCAGATTGAGATGAGATCTGAGGAGGAAGTTTTTTCCTGTGCGGGGGGTGAGGCAGTGGCCCAGGTTGCCCAGAGAAGCTGTGGATGCCCCATCCCTGGAGGGGTTCAAGGCCAGGCTGGATGAGGCTTTGGGCAACCTGGGCTAGTGGGAGGTGTCCCTGCCCATGGCAGGGGGTGGCACTGGATGGTCTCTAAGGTTCCTCCAACCCAAACCATCCTGTGATTCTATGAAAATCAGTGTGAAGGGAGAGAGGTCATTTCATGGCTTTTTTTTTTTTCACTTGAGAGCTTTTAAGCACTGCGATTAAAGTGCCTTTCATTGTCCACAATTCATCAGGAACCTCTGCGTGATGCAAAACCTTAAATCTAACCTCATTTGATTCCTCAAGATTTTGACGGTTCCCTCAACAATTTCCCCCACCCATTCTGCACCTCTGCTTCTCCTGAGGTCAGAGTTGCCATCTGAAACTCTATTTTCAGAGGCTTGGGAAGGTGTGGTGAGCCACTTGAACCTTCCAGAGATCATCAGCGTAAGAGTAGTTTGGTGATTTTTTTTTTTTGTGTGTTTTTTTTGGGGGGGTTTTATTGTGTTGTTTTTTTCCTCCAAATAGGGTGACCGCTGGCTTCTTGCACCACTTAGGTCACAGATTTCACATGGGGTCCTTCGGTGAGTGTTAACTATTGGGTTAATGGGTCCCTTAGAGTTCAGAACTCTTTTTTTTTTTCCGGATTTTTCTTCTCTGGATCAACCTCACCAGGCAACCTGAATTGTGGTGTTGCTGTTTGCATCCTACGTGAGTTAAGTATGAGCACAGACTGTTTTTCAAGTGAAGGAACACAACCTTGTGTAGTTTTTTTGATGCTTATGGATGCCTCCAGTAAAGCAAACCGAAAACATTCCAGAAAGTCATGTTAGTAAAATGCAATAGAAATAAAATGGAGAGCTTTAATATATTTTTGGAAAGACAATGTCTTGTTCTATAGGTAAGTTTTCAGCAAAACACACAAAACTTGCTAAGTAGGCAGCTTTGGATATCGCTGTTGTCCCTGAAGAGAGATCAGCTTCCACCCTGTAACGTTGCTGTCCCACATCTTCAAACCTCTCTAAATGCTCGCCTTTGCATTGGTCTGTGCTGTGGTCAGCCTGTCGTTGACTCGTCAGTAGCCGATCGCACCAATTTTTGACCATACCGCACTGTCGTTCGCTGTAAATTAATTTACTTTTGCCATTAACTACAGACAGCATGTGGTCAATTTAATTTTGTCCATTAAAGACAATAACCCTAGCCAAGCTCTTTGATGCTATTCTTAGTTCACCCCTTGGGACTACTCTACTTACATCTCCAGAGGTACTGCTAAATTTATATTATCGTTCCTTGTCTAATATTCATGATTTGTTGGCTTTGCCTTAATACATGCACAGTTAAGGCTAAATGCAAAGACTCTTGCACAGAGCAGTCTCGGGGATGGGAAAGTTCTGGGAGGAGAAACTGGAGTGCAAGGGAAATGAAATTGCAAGGATATATTGTCTTGCATTAGGGAAGAATTAACTAATTCTTATATAGAGACTGTATATAGAGACTAGCAGACATGCAAGGCTGGCCTGGGACTCCTGCTTATCTGTGTGCCATGGGGTATTTTATTTTTTAACCCTTTGTAGGGTAAGTGCCCCAAAGCCTAGCCTGCTGTAGATGTGATTGTAGATAGCAAATCTAATACTTGTCATCTGTTTTAGGGAGTGGTCATCTTTATGTCCTTGCTTTCAGGCTGACAGAGGTGACTATTTTTACCATAAAATACGGTGGCGTGTCCTGGGTTGCCGACAATCTGAGAATATCCCACCAGCTGTGTAGGTATTTAGATGCTCTACTCATGGTGGTCATAATGCAAATAACTTTGTAAACCCTTGATTTAAAGGATACTTGTTATTAAGTAGTAAAGGGAGATGGAGAGCTGCATCTTGTTCATGAATCTTCTGTGGCTTTATCAGACATTGGAGAAGCTTCTAACCTGTTGACCTTACTCCTTTTATATGCAAAGATGGCTGGCAAAAAGGGGAAGGAAATAAAGAAAAGGAAATGTCTTTGTATGCTGGCTGTCTGTACTCATTTAGACTCGTGTTCTAGTGTGTGTGTGTGTGTGTAGTAAGTACTTCATGATGTTTTCCAGTAGTGGTTTAGAAAAGTAGAAACTAACAAACAGCATATATCACCTCTCGTGGTAGAGGACTTACCTTTTCCTGTGGTTGTCCAGTTCAATGAAGACATAGGTTTGCTTCAGACCCTTTTGCAACAATGTTAGTTAGGTTTTTCTTAACGGGATCTTGTGAAAGAACCTGATTTAGTGGAAGGCACTTGTGGCTTTATGGTCTAGTTTCGTAAAGGGGAGGAGAATGCACACATGATGACATGGAAGAACATGTGCAGGACCTGAAGGAACACTGTTCTTCCAAGAGCATGCATGTTCTGTCTGTATGTGGTGTAGAAACACATCTTACAGTACTTCATGGCTGGATTTTGGGTGTTCATGTAGAATTCCAAGTGGTAGGAGTTGCTGTGTGTTGATAGTGCTGTACACTTGGGGACAGGATGAATGTAAAGCTCTTGTCATCCAGTTATGGGCCTGCAGCACTTGGAGGGATGGAGGAAAGCATCAGAATTCTGGGGAACAGAGAATCCCAGAATGGTTTGGGTTGGAAGGGACCTTAGAGATCACCCAGTGCCACCCCCTGCTGTGGGCAGGGACACCTCCCACTAGCCCAGGTTGCCCAAAGCCTCATCCAGCCTGGCCTTGAACCCCTCCAGGGATGGGGCATCCACAGCTTCTCTGGGCACCCTGGGCCACTGCATCACTCCCCGCACGGGAAAACATATCTAATATCTTCTCATCTAAATCTGCCCGGATTGACTGGCAAAGTCTGAACTACCAGTCTCTGACAAACAGGAAAGCAAAACCAATTTATGCGATGCCTTGGCCAACTCGTGGAACAGAGGCTGCATGTTAATCAGAGAGAGTTGAACAGGCAAGAGACAATTGGAAAAATATCTCCATTTGTTTGGGTTAATGCAGTGTGCTAGCCTTTCGCCCCTTGAGACAGTCGGATCGATTGGGTTTTGGGTCACAAGTGGAAATGAGGTTAGCGAGCTCGGGCTAAATCTCCAGTGGACATTTGTCTACATTACAAAGTCATTGCATGATATGGTGGGAATGGCCAGCAGTGTTTTCGGGGAGGCTGGGGGAGCTGGGACTGCCTCAGCAGCTGTACCTGGAAAAAAGATCATCTTAATTCTGCTTAAAGCTACTTCCCAGGCATTTTGTCTTGCTGCTGAAAAAAAAAAAAAGCCCAAAACAACCCACTAAAAAACCAAAAAAACCCCCCAAAACCCAAACAAACAAACTCCCAAACAAAAACCCACAAACAAACAAAAAAAACCCCAACACAACAAAAAAACCCAAACAAAACCCACCAAACCAAACTGGTGGAAGGCAATTCTGGCTCTCCAAATATTGTGACCTCTAGTAGTACCTTCAAAGCATGGGGTTCTTGACAAATAGAAAGATGAAAACTACTTTCTCCAAGGAACCAGTACTTGGGGTACAAAATTAATAGCAAGAGAGGAGCTGTGATTAGGACTTTGCCATGTCATGGTGGTTACGGGAACTGCTCTGAACCATATCAGCTGCTGAGGCCAACTTTACTAATGCGATGACAATGTGAAATCAAGTTTTCATGCAGTGTTGTGGGAGATGATTTGGATGGTTGGTACTTCTCAGTGAGTAGGATGACCAAAAGAAGAGGCTGCGGGAGATAAGAGGATAAATAATGACTTGGGATTTGAAGGAGGGGAGGTAGAGGTGTAAATGCTGCAAAAATGGGGAAGGGATGGATCAGAAGATAACTGGGTGACAGTCTTTGAGTGATGGGCTGCTGAGGGGTTTAGTTGTTGCTAATGCTGGAGGGTCTGAGATGGGATATAAATACCTTAATTTCACATTCTAGCAGTTGCCATTCAGGATGGAAGTTGCAAGGATCTAAGGTGAGCTTACAAGGTAGTAGCTTTTGTGGTCTCCTGGCATGGCTTTTTCTTAAAAGGCTAAAGCAAAATTAGATCCGTGTTGCTGCCTCTCTTGGTTTGGAAGGGAACAAGTACAAAGATGAAAAGAAAGAGTGGGGGAAGAATAAGAACGTCAATGTTTTGCGGAGCTGAAGCTGTAATCTGCTCCGTTTCTAAGCTTTAAATTCACCCATTCCTTCATTTAGCTCCAGGAATTGCTGCTTACACCTTGCTTCAAAACCCACCTGCTGCTATCGTGTCTTTCCTGGGGCCTTTTTCTTTGTGAGCTACTTTGCAAAGCCTTAGAAATAAGCTGTCCTCCGGGGCTAAAGTGCTGTGGTACCCGACAAATGTGTTTGCTGCTGTGTTAAATGGTGTCCCTCCTGCCCTTTCCATTTTTCCAGCGTGAAGACCAGAGTGGGAGCACAGTGGGCAGCCCCAGCAGCAGGAGAGGGTTGGACGGTGTACGGCGGCCGTGCCTGATTTTCTGCTAATGGCTTGGGGATTTTAAACTCTTCCAGCCAGCCCACAGCTGGACCTCGGAGTCACGAAGCCGACTCACCACGGACTGACTCTGTAGGCACAATTGCCATATGCTTGGCAGCTGTCTGGCCCCTAGGTGGGAGGTGAAAATTAGGCTCAAAGTAGTTTTCCCCACAGTGTTTTCCACGCTATTAATTTGCAACAGCGGTGGGGTTGTGGTTTTTTTTCCCTTGATCTGAGCAACTTCCATTTTCTTTCAGACTGATAACAGTGATTCTCTTGAGTGCAGAGCAAAGATTGAATCCCCTGTGTCAAACACTTAAGTGCCTGGGGCTTATTTGGGGAGTATTATCACAGTGGGGGCATGTGGCTGCTCCTGGTGGCAGGACCTGTGTGTTTGGTGGTTGTTCTGAGCCCTGCCTTTGCAACTTGGCAGTATTTGGGGTTATTGGTTTAATTGCAGGGTGTGGTTTGGATCAGGAGTTAATTGATGGATATTTGGGTGCTCAAGGCATCTTGAGTTTAGAGACAAGCATCATGTCTCTAAACCAGTGACACTATCCAACAGAAAAGGATGGAAGGGATTGATCCAACTTAAACTCTTGCTACTGATGTGCTTTTTGAGTGGCCAGAATGGGTTCAAACCCCCGATCTCTGATCCCAGGGAGAAAACTCTCCTTCTCGAGACTTCCTCCTATATACTGCAATAACAGTAATTTTCTAAATGCTGGGTTGTGAGGGTCATGAAAGCTGTTGGTTGGCAAATGAGTTCCAGGAAATGCTTGTGTAAGATGTTTTCTTTAAGAGTCTAAACTTTGCTCCCTGCTAGCCTGTCCTATTAAATACTCCTGGTCCAAGAAATCCAGATACTACTAAAGCTGAGAGACTATTCTGGGTGGAAGCTCCTGTATACTCCTACTTTTTGTTTTCTTTGCTATTCCCTAGACATCTCCTATGTTTAGTCTGCTCATTGGAGTTCCTGCAGTCCATCTTCCCATGGTCAGCCCATGTATCTGCACTGAAAAGAGCCTGGGGACGTCGGGAGCTCTGAGCTATGCCTTGGAAATAAATGCAGGAGGCGTTGGGGTCTTGTCCAGCTAGAGCAAGTTTGGGGCAGGGTTGGGACTCAAGCTTGCCATTTGAGAAACCTTCCATGTGCTGCAGGAGCCCTTGCAGGTGTTGGATTGCTACACACCTTAAGTAAATGCTGGGGTCAGACAATTTCTGCTTAAAGCCTGAGTATTGGAATGTCGAGAATTTGTCTGGGGCATTCAGTTATGCCACAAGTTGTGCTTTTTCTGTGCTTCCTTCCTAATATAATTTTTGGAAATTTGTACTCTAGATGTTGAGACAACAAAATGCCTTGTGTTGGTACGTTACAAGTAGTATGAGTCAGATAGTAGTGACGTATCTAGTCTACTGCCCCCTCTGGTTTTCTCAGGGAAGGGGATATTTGCACTGAAGAGAAGCAGAGCTGTTAACTGCACTGTTTGCTGCTCAAACTCGGAGCTGGCTTTCATCTAGACAACTGATGTAGATATGAGTCTATGGAGGGGGTCAAGAAACGTGTGGATGTGGTGCTTGGGGACATGGGTTAGTGGGTTGGGTGGGGTTGGGTTGACAGTTGGACTTGATGATCCTTGAGGTCTTTTCCAGCCTGAATGATTCTAGGATTCTATGATCTGTCTTCTCACTATATAGTTATTTCTTTTTCACCTGTGTAGAGTCAAGAGCAAGAAAAAAAAAACTATTTTAGAAGGTGCGAAATGCCATATTACAAATGAAGCGTATGCAATGGAAAAATATGGATTGGAAAGGAACATCATTGAGCTGAAAGGAGAGGGCACCCTGCTGAGAGGGTGCTAACAAGGGTATATTGCAGATGAGATAAACAAATTAAGAGACATTTAAACATGTGTTGTGTCTCAAGCTGTTGGCAGGACTTTGTCTGTGCTGCCTTCTCCCTTAACCCTTAAGTCGTGTTGTGGAGATGTGGAAATTTTCTGTTTCCTGTAGCGGGGGTGAGCTATCTGTCCTCGAAAGGCTGCACTGGAAGTGATGGTTGCAATGAAATGCTCTGGAGTGTGGCAGCTGGGTGACAGGTCAGTGGGTGCTGCTGCACCATTGGAGACCCACGGGCAGGTTCTGGGCTGGGTGTGTTGGTTCCAATGTTTGGGAGTTGTCTGCTTTTCCGCAGCTTTTCCATGCCCTTGGATGAGTCAATTTACTGCGTGGTTTACTTCCCCTGCCTGTGAAGCAGAAGGGATAATATATCTTTTTTTTCCTATTTTCCTGCACTCTCAGAATCCCCTTGTATAGGTGTGAGGGCCATGCAATTAAAAGATGAGATGAAAAAAAGATCTATTTTCTGGAAAGTCATGGAACTGCCAAGAAAAGCTCCCAAAGAGAATTTTAATCTCTGTTTTACGCAAAGCAAACCTTTACAGCTGTGCCTGTAATTAATGGAAGTTCAGTTTAGACTTTGTCCTAGTAGTATTTGGATAGCAGAGGGAAGAGGAGAACCCTCTAGTCCCATTGTGCAAATATTGCAGCTTGGATTCTGCCGATACCCGTTTATAGGTTGGCACTGTCTTACCTGAAATAGTGGGATGCTGGTCACAGGCCCTCTGGCAGTACCAAATTTCTACCTGCTGTTTCTTGGAGGCCAGCAGGTGAAAGTCGAGGGAAGAAGATTTCAGTATATTGAGGGAGATTCTAATAGTCTTTGAGTAAAATAGATGGACTGCAAAAAGTGGCAAGAGTATCTTTGGTTTTTTCCTGAATTTCTTAAAGGTCCCTGGTGGGTTCTCCCTGGCGTCCTTGAAGCAAAACAAATAATGATCATCCTGTTGAGACTCTAGAGCTAAATTGGCCACAGGTTTTGCTGCTGTGAAAGCTGCCAAGAAGAAGCTTGAAAATATTGCAGAGCAAACCAGATAATCAAAACTTGTTTAAAGACTCATTCAAACTCACGGCGAATGGGTTGGCCAATTCAGCTGAAAGTCAATAGTTTTCTCCATCGCTTTGCTGAATTAAGACTTAGGAAGGAGTCAATATGAAAGTTTATTTTTGCCTCTTTGCAATCATGTACTGAAGTGCTAGGGAGAAGCATGTATGCCTTTGCCCTCCTGGAGCCTGTGCTTTTGCTTTAGGCTGGTGTGCTTGCGGAGGAATGGGATCTGCCCATCTCCGTGCCCTTGCCATCCAAAGCTGCTTTGTGCAAATGGTGATGGGCTTTTGGCTGTCTGGCCATCTCGCAGGAGTAGCTGCTGCACAATGCCAAGGGTTCAGCAGAGGGGTGGATTACCAATTGCTTTCCCAAGATGAGAAAATCAGGTGAGCAGGTTCTGCTGCTTCTCTCCCAAGTGTCTGGTTGGCTTGGCTCGGGTAAGTTTATCCCATAAAAGCTTGCATAGCACCTGCTTCTATGTCACTGCCTTCAACATCTGTTTGAACATGTAAATATGTGTTTCTGGTCGTTTCTGTAAGAGAACCCTATGTAGAAGAGCTGTGGTGCTGCGAAGGTGAAGTAGTCGTAGGTGAGCAAGAGACAGGTTGCCCCCAAGATTTTGTTTTTCAAGTTCCTCTGAATCGTAGAATCATTAAGGTTGGCAAAGACCTCAAGGATCATCGAATCCAACTGCCAACCCAGCCCCACCCAACCCACTAACCCATGTCCCCAAGCACCACATCGACACGTTTCTTGACCCCCTCCAGGGATGGTGACTCCACCACTGCCCTGGGCAGCCTGTTCCAATGCCTCATCACTCTTGCAGTGAAGACATTTTTTCTAATCTCCAGCCTAAACCTCCCCTGGTGCAACTTGAGGCCGTTTCCTCTTGTCCCATCACTTCTTCCTTTAGAGCAGAGAAGAGTGAGAGAGAGTAGCTGACCTGCACTGAAGCATCAGGAGCAACAGTGTGTTCTCCAGAGACCCAGCACCTGAATTCGTGGTGTCCCAGGTGAACTTTTTTTTGGCCAGTGCCTTTCCACAACTGGCTCCACTCCTCCCCTTGCTCTCACACAGCCCCGTGCTCTCATGATAATCATCCCCCCCAGCTATTATGAGCAGTACAAACAAATGACAAATCTCCGGGTGCAGGAAGGTAACAAGAGGCTGATCAGTAGCTTTAGTTATCTTTTCCTTCGTGTTTATTGCAGTCTGCTGCAGTTATTTCAAAGGCACTGACATTGATCGACAGCTTCTATTAAGACCCATCCAAGGCAGCTGGATTGAACAGATACATTAAATAAAGCAGTTATTGCTTTTCATTGCCTTTCTGTAAAATATCACCGCTAAATAGCTTCTGCCATCAGATGCAGTTAGGTACATGGTTTTAATTTGAGGGACTGCTTTATAACACTGCACAATTGACACTGGTCTTTGTTTCCCCTACAATAATGATTGTGTACATCCTGGAGAATTGATGAGCTGTCTTCTGAGGCTGGAGGGAGGGAGCTGGAGGGGGGGGACAACCGCCTTTGTTGCTCTTGCTCTTTTATTTATTTTTTTTTATCCTTGCCATGCTTGTCAGTTGTTTGCAGCACAGACAGGAATAATGTCAAGCAGGGCCCCTTATCTCAGGATGTTGTAATGTAGCTGCTGTAAGCCCTTGCCTGGAGACGAGATAAGAGCAACCTTACAAGCTTGTGGGGGGAGCGAGGAGGGGGGGGACCAGCAGTGCCATCGCTGGGACAACAATGGGAGAACTGTCACTTGCTCGTTATGACTCTTTCTGGTGCCAAGGAAAGAGATGTATGCTGAGTGGTGAATAACAAGCGTGAGAATAAAAGTCCCGAATGTTCATCTAATAATGATGTATTTGTAACAGGATTATACTGCCCAATGATATTCTTTCTTTATCTCCTCGCTAAATGGCGGGGCAGCTGTGTGCTTTGGCATGGTGTGATGTCCTTTCTTTTGTGTGCTGCATATTAATCCTTTATTGAAGTAATTAAATGTGTGCTTAATGGCAACGAGCTGGCAGAACGAAGGTACAATTGAATTAGCGGTTATGACGGGGACCATGCTACAAGATGAACTAAATGCAATTACTGGAGGCATTTTTCTCCAAGTCGAATCTGGCTACATGACATGACTTAATTACCGGTTGTTAGACACACTCCCTGATCCCGTAGCGGTGCATGTGGAGGTGCAGCTTCGGCTCCATGGTGTACCTGTAACACACACACTGGCTGCTGTTCACTAACGGATTTAGCCTTGATGCAGATTCCTGACATTGCTGCAGGCAGCTCTCTCTTGCCGTGGGAAACACGGAGTAAAAACCAGGAAACCAACAAAAGAGCAAGGCCAAGCTCTGCTGCTGGGAATCAGGTGGATCTTTGACCAGCTCCTTGTTGTCTGGTGGTCACCCCCCTTTCTTAGGGGGCACCCACTCTTCCTTGAGGACAAGGTGCACATAGAATCACAGGATAGTTTGGGTTGGAAGGGACCATAGACACCATCCAGTGCCACCCCCTGCCATGGGCAGGGACACCTCCCACTAGCCCAGGTTGCCCAAAGCCTCATCCAGCCTGGCCTTGAACCCCTCCAGGAGTGGGGCATCCACAGCTTCCCTGGGCAACCTGGGCCACCCCCCGGACAGGAAAACATTTCTTCCTACTATCCAATCTAAATCTCCCCTCTTCCAGTTTAAGTCCATCACCCTTCATCCTGTCCCTGCACCCCCTGATCCAGAGCCCCCCATCTCTCCTGTAGCCCCCTTTCAGCACTGGAAGCTGCTCTAAGGTCTCCCCGGAGCCTTCTCTTCTCCAGGCTGCACACCCCCAACTCCACCATCTCCGTGGCTCCTCTGGACTCCTTGTATCATCAAGAGCTCCACTGTCAAGTCAGCAGGTCCCAGAACTGACCAAGTCTTAAACTCAGTCTTGTGTAGCCCTTCTAGGTGACTACAGACCTTACAGGGTGTCTCTGAGTTGCTGTGGGAAGGTGCAGGTGATCAGTGCAGCACTTGGGTCCATCACTGTCTCGTATTTACAATTTCATAATTGTTTATGAAACAAAAAAGTTATTTTTTTTAATTTTAATGTAATATGGCAAACCTTCTGGTCACCAGGGCACTCAAGGTTTATTTTATAGCCTTCATTCTCTTTGGGGCCATAAATGCAACCCTTTCAGCCCTAATGACCACAATGACTTTCCTCGATCATGTTATTGCTCCTTTGGCACATTTATTGCTTTCACACGCACTAATGGATGAGTTTGGATATGTTAACAATTTATATATCATTTGATCCTAAAAAAGAGCCCCCTCCCACCAAGCAAACTAACTTAGCCCTGAGGATTGAGTAGCTTTTAAGGAGTATAAATGAATTTAATGCTTTAGAAAGAGCTGCTGTAAATTACGAACATGACACCTATTACATTAAGCTGCATTAAGCATTAATACATCTTAATTACTGGCAGGTTGCCCAAACCTCCAAGGTTGAAAAAGCTGCCTGAAATGCCCAATCTGGTAGTCACCTAAGGTGAGATTTATGACCTCTTTTTGGGGAAGGTAGGGCGCCCTGACTCTCAGCCTGATGCATTTGCCCGCGGAGAAACGTCCTCGTCATACCTGTTGCACGGTGGCTTATTTCCTAGAGTCCCGTTGACCCATCTACGTTGGAGTGTCCAACTCTTAGGTGAAAATTTGTGATAAATCTCACGGAAGCCTCTGCAGAAATAGAAACTAGTTGTACTAACCTTTTTAAGCTGCTGGTAGTGACAGATTTTTCTAACCACTGGCCAAAAATTATCTCACTAGGCGTGTGATAGTCATTTCTTATTGTAAATCCTTTCTGCAGTGTAGGCACCAAGGGCTGGAATTGCTGAATTGGTGTTTCCAGTGGTTGTGGAGGAAGAAAGTCTAGAAAATAATCACAGTGCATTAATGAGAGCCTGCTCTACATGGTCAAAGAAAGAAATAAAAGTGGTTTTAGTGTCTTAAAAAGCAATATCCATTAGACTCAGATTTGGCGAAGGGTGGACTGAAAGGCTCTTATTTCAACAAGATATACAGGCTCAGGGAAAAAAAACCACAAGCTAAATGCTTCTGATGTTGTAATTGATTTTATGTGGTACATTTATGAGACTTTGAATTGATGTTCTGTGCGAGATGCAGTGCTGAGGTGTTATCACAACTCCTGAGATGATCACGTTGTTGTTGAAGCAACAAGTTCTGGCTTGGGCTTGGTGTTTGCACCGAGCGATGGAGGGGCATTTAAACCAGGAATGGCTTTGTCACAGGTGGGAATCCACGGCACAGCTTGGGAATCTGGGTGCCACGGGGTGCTGCAGTGGCAGGGAGAGGGTAAACCACTGCCTTGGGGCTGTGCTCCCTCCCAGCTTCTCCTGTTTGCAGACAGCCAGAGGAGCTGAAAGACCTTCGCAGCTGCGTAAACATCACTGTTATCAGCTTTCTTCTGAGCACAAACCCAAACCACAGCCTCTTGCTAGCTGTTACGAAGAAGTTAACTCTGTCTCAGCTGAACCCAGGACAACGTATTTGTTTCTTTGGGATACTACCAGCCTGAACTATGCACAATGTCCAAAACAACTCCACAGTATTTCTGCCCCGTAGCGATGGCTCAGTGCCGGGGTCGTGTAACCTCTCCAATGAATACGCATTTAATAATTTCCTCATGTTGCTCCTTGTGGCAGCTGTCCCTGCTGCAGACAAATATGAATGCATTTCTCTTTCTCGCTTTCCTGCGCAATGGCCAGCTAACATACTTAGGTTATTTGAGGGTTTTTTTTGTCGTTTGCAAATCCAACAGGTGGTAGCATGGTCTGTTCTCTTGACTGAGAATTAATTTGAAGGGATGTTGTTTTTCAGGGACGTTATCCTGGCTCTACTTGTGTCCATGGCAAAACTCCTGTATCGAGAAGTGTGTCCGGGAGGATGTCCTAAAAAATGATATTCCATAAAAAGTTCTCTTCTTGCTGTGCGGTGCGGGCAGGAAGGTTTTGTGCCTTTTGTCACCCACTAAAAAGTTTGCTGGTGCTTCTGAAGAATGTATTTGTTTCCTTTATTATCTCATCTTGCATAGATGTTACCTTATTCCCAAGAGAATAACTGAGGTTTTTAACATCTTTCCAATTTTTACAGGAATTTCCTTCATAAAAAAAGTCATGTTAATTCTTTGCCCAGCCTTTGTCATAATTTAAATATTTCCCAGAATAATTTCAGTTTGCTTTATCATTTATCTTTAGTTCCTACACACTTTAAGCTGTACAAGGGAATACGATCTTGAGCTTTCTTGGCTATTGTGAAATCCTGTCTGAAAGCTATAGGTGGAAACTATAGGTCACTATTAAAATTATGCAAAAAAATTTTTTTTGTACTTGCTTCAAAGGAATTGAAGAAAAATAAATTTGATTAGAGTAACTGAGCTTTTGAATCAACTCTAAGAATTTGCGAGTGTATCGAAACATGGGAAGATGAAGCACTCGAGGCTTTTCTGGAGGTTGGAAAAGATTGTGGATCCCCTTTAGTTGAAGGCTTGTATGATAACTGCTTCCAAAGCCAAAAGATCATTGAGTTTTCCTTGTGTGTGCTGTCCTGACTCTAAAAGATATCGTGCCTCCTAGGAGGCACGGGGAGAGAAAGTATGGATGTACTTTAAAGCATGAGAAGTGGGTATTTGTCCATATAATCCTTGTCTTTCCAGATGTTCCAGGCTACAGTGAAGAACATACATATATGTATTTCTATATATTTCTTTTATATTTCTGTATATACATGTGCACATTCTGATAGAGTAGCATGGATTAGAGCGGTGAACTGAGTTTTAATGTGACGCTGTACCTGCTGTATCAATATCCAAGGATTGTGGTGGCTTAATTTTCTACCCCATCAGTGATTCTATAGGGAATAGCTACATGGCAGAATTTCATCTTATGCACAATGTACGTATTTTAGAAACTAGGTCATTATCGCATATTTATCAAATGTAAAATCTTGCACTTTGGAGAGATGAAGTGTAAAAAAAGTGCATAAAGTTGGGAATTATAAAACCAGAATGTTTAGGTTTGAGGAATTCGATCTTCTCTCCCAAGTAAGTAGAAGACCTGAGCTATGCATCTTAGCCGCTGTCTTTATTAAGCGCAGCGTCCGAATGCATTTTTCTGTGTGTCTAGAACAAATGCAGAGCGACCTCAGGCCCTTGGAGTGAGCTCACTTATATACTTAACTAAATAGAAAGACATCTGAAAATGTTGACCCGTGTTGCAGCTTCAGTCTTAACCAGTGGGGTACCAAACGCACTGGAATTAAGTCATATTAAAACTATATTATTTGATTATTTTAGTGCTGCTAGAGCACATGTTTGCTGGGGCAGGGAGCAGCTGGATGTCTCTTTCCCAGCTTGAAGTGGATATTGTTTTTCTGTCGAGTGAGTTAAGTGGGGAAATGCTCTGATATTACAAGCAAGAGCTGCTTTGCCCCTGTGTAGCCCTCATTTGAGGTACCTGATTGCTCCTTTATTATGCTGAAGGTAACCGAAATATCAGAGGTGAGACTAGTTTCATGCACTAAGTTGTGTGTCAGGCACAAGGGACCCTCGTAATGACCTGCTCAGTGTGTGTCCCATTAAAAGCACAAGGCAGGAACAAATCTGATCACTGTTTTCAGTGCTGGTCAATTGGAAGTAGACCAAGAATTTGAAGGAAGATGCAGGAATGAGCTCTTTGTATAACGGATTACATAGCTGATGATGCCCAAGCTACCGCATCTTCAAGGCGATGCTTAAGATGAGCCGGCAGAGAAAGGAATGCTTTTTTTCTTTTCCAGTTCAACAATAGTTGGATTTATACCCGTATAAATGTGCTTACGGTTCAAAGGATTGCTGCGTGTGTGTATTTGCCTGGGGTCAGCTAGAGAAATACAGGTAAGACCTCAGTGTTCGAGAGCATGAACCCCATCAGTTCCCTTCCAGGTTTTGGGAGGAAGATGAGTCTGGCATGGACTCTTCTGGGAGGAGGTGTTGGAAATGGTTGTAGGCAGCACTCCATCATGCGATGTGGATGTGCATTCCAAAGTTTGACCATTTCCAGTGCTTTCCAACAGGAAGGAAGATTGGAAGTCTAGTGAGAGGTGTCCCTGCCCATGGCAGGGGGGTTGGAACTCAATGATCTTGAAGGTCCTTTCCAACCCAACCGTTCTGATTCTGTGAAGTCAGGAATGTTCTGCAGAGTCAGCTCCTAGATTTGTAGCTGTGTTTTGATGGTTCATCATCAGACTCCAGGGTCTGAAACCTTTGTTCTTTCAAACCACAGTAGATCCCAGGGGCTTTTGTGTTTGTCCCCATCTGATCTTAGCCAGAACCCGCCCAGCTCAGGTAGGTGGGATCCTCTTGCTGTTCCCATAAGATAATTTGTTGTCATGATTACTATGAGCTATTTCTGGGTGATACGACTGCTGAAAGTTTTAATGAGACTAAGATTGCTTTTACAAATGAGCACTCAATATGCCATTAAAACTGTTCTCCCACTGAAAGACCATCATATTTGAGAGGCTGCTGTAACCACAGGGAAAAATGGCTCGGGCACCAGCCAACGAAGTCAGTAAATCAAAATAAATAAATGGAAATGCCAGGGGCTATGAGCAGGTACTTGATGCAGTTCGGAGCAATTACTGTTAGCTGAAGGGAGGGAATCCATCATGTAGAAGCAACCCTACCTGGGGGTGTAAAACCTGCTCAGATAGGGTGGATTCAGCAGGAGGCATTGCCTCTGAGGGCACAGCTTGAAAGTCAAGCTTGACTTTTTTCAAGGACTCAAGTTATTTCTTGGCTTGTTATTTTTGCACAGGCATCTCTCTCCCACTAGAAGGTGATGATCCCAACTTCTGTCCTGGAGAGATGTCATTCTCTTTTGGACCGTTAAGAGCAAATGGATCTTGTGATGCTGCTCGTTTGCAGTGGCCAAACATGTTCTGCACGTAAAAATACTCAGGGGATGTATGTGTGTTGGTGTAGGGTCCCTAAACTCTGCAGTAGTGGAGATTTTAAACACTGTTGTGAATTCAAGTAGGATTCCTCCATGTTATTTCCGTGTTTGGAATAAACGGTGGTATGAAATGCAGCCTAATTTCTCCAGAAAGAAAATCAGTTGACCCTCACATTCCTAAAAGCTGAGCTAAAAATTTTGGAGGCTCACATCAAAGCTCTGTAAATAAAGTGAGTAACACTTTGGAGGCTTCTGGTAGGGAGAAGGGGAGGGGGGGGTGGAAATTCCCTTTGTAAAGAACACCCAAGTATTTAAAAAGAAACGGTCAGGTTTAAATATCTCGCTGTTTTTCTTCTCCAGGGCTCCATGCTGAGGATTTTATTTTCCTTTGCAATGCATATGCCGCGGAGCCCTTTTCTCAGAGCGAGGCTGACGTTAGCACACTGAAGCCACTAGCAGGTTCACCGGAGCAAGTTTATTTGTAGTGTGGCCTGAGCTGTGTTTGAGGGTGCCATTACGATGCCGAAGGCTCCCCGAGGTTGGAATATCAATGGCACTTCAAAGGACTAGAGCTGTGAGCAGATGCACTCCTTTGCGGGCCCCAGGATGGAGAGAGAGATGGGTTCAAAGGTAGGAAGCCTTTTTCCAAGGGCACTAAGAGTAAAGTAGGCACCCCAGATCTTCAGAAATGCGGTGGAGTCTCTCTGGGATCTGTGAGGATTGAATAGAAACTACTCATAGCAGCCAGGCTGCTCTCTCCTCTTTGCTGCCCTGGATGCCCCTTTAATCCAGCCGAAAATTGAGGAGAAAGAAATGCATTTACTTTTCCCTGCAGATTTTTTTTTTCTTTTCCTATGAGAGATATAAACAGAAACAGTGTAATTTCCCTGCCCATAGCAGAGAGATTGGAACTAGATGATCTCTAAGGTCCCTTCCAGCCCAAACCCTCCTATGATTCTATGAATTTATCTTGGGTTTTCTCGGGTATCACTTTAGATTTCATGATTATTTTCTAAACTCCCCAAATCTACTTCTTTCACTTGGTCTAGGCAAAACTCAAACTTGGAGTAGTTTCTTTTTTCTTGATCTTTTAATTCAACTAAGCCAAGTACTTTATTTTCTTACTGGAGGATGGATGGGGAAGAGACCTGGGGTAGTTTTTGGTCTTAACTGCTGGTGAAGGGTTAAAAATTAAGTTGGAGATTAACAAAGCTGGGCGAAACCTAGGATGATCAGAGGTATCTGCTTTTCGAAAAAGACTGCATGCTTGTCTGTAAGTCTGGTGGGTATGGGAGAAGGCCAATATCATTAACCCAAGGATAGGAAGTTTGTGAGCAGGGATTAAGTGACTTGACCAAGGTCATTCAAGCAAACAGTGGCAGGAGTAGGAAACTGGTGGCAAAGGGACATGATTTCATCCTGTAGTAATGAGCTGTAGCTAATAGCATGACCTTGATACCTCTTAACTAAATGAGCTCTGCTCAGACAGCTCGTTTGGGTGGTTTTGCTACCTATTTCATTTTTTTTCTAAGGGATTTTGCCACCGTGCCTTTCTCTCTGGAAATCTATCCTCCTATTGTAAACTTCATGAGGTAGTATCTGTGTAGCAAGACATTGGCCAAACTTACTTAGGACTTGGATCCAGACCAGAACAAGCATTTTGGGTATGTCTGCTCTGTGCTGTGAGGTAGGCAGAATACTTTAACACCCACTGCTACGCCCTCTTAGCAAATGATCACACTTTTTGAAGACCTCTGATTTCATGCGAGGTAGGCAATGCACTTACTCAGTTCTGCCAGGGAAGCTTTTTTCTCCTTCATGTTTATCAATGTAATTAAATTAAACTTGAACATTCAAGCAGTCGGTTTGCAGAAATCAGCACATAGTTTTGAGCACTGCTAGTCCAGTTGCTTATGAAATGTTGGTCTAAGTATGATACTAGAGTGTATGGAATAGTATTCAGCAATGCTTTAAGGTCTGCTCACAAATCTATTAATAAAATGTGCAACACTGCCGTGTTGCCTGCATTGCCTAGGCAGTAGCTGAGGAATATTTTTTTTTGACCGAATGAACCACAGTTCTCCAAAAGGTTGTTTAAGATGGGGTGTCCGGTTTGCAAACTGGTTTTGCTTTAACTACAGCAGGAAAAGGGCTTAAGGATATTGCACCAAAAAGCATTTCAAGGCTGTGTCTGTCTAGATCCTTGTCGTAATTTCTTGTGAATTCTTCCAAGGTGGACATGACCGTATGCTTACAGCTGAACCTGAACTGCTGGGGACATATTTCTCTGTGTAATAATTTTTGTGACTTTTTATTTATTCATACCCGAGACATTTTCCCCTTTAGACGGATGGGTTGCAGTTGTTTTATTCACAGAGAAGTTGTTCTTCCTTCAGACCAAAGACTCTATTTCATGTTGGTATTTCCAGTCAGTTTGCCTTCAGAATTGTTGAAGCATACTTTGGTGTTCTAACCTTTCAATATTTAATGTCACCTCGTCTGGTTTGGAGGAAATGTTGTCTTTAGCCGTTGTTTGCTCAGGACTTGGATAATACAGCCACTTTGCTAGTATTAAGTATTTTTTTGCTAATTTTGGAGGTTTTATTACATCAGACTAAAGCATATTACTCCTACATAATACACAAGCATGGTCTTGCTGTTGCTTTGGCTCCAGCGATAGATCCTGCGTGGGAATTGTGGCTGGTTCTGGCGGCTCAGGACCAGTTGCCTGTCCCAGTGGTGCTCGTGTGGCTCGGTGGGGCACTTTGGGGACTGGAAACATGTGCAGCATTGGGGCTGGACTTGCTCTGTGCTGGAGTGAGAGGAGGCACTGCCCTACCTCAAACCTGGCAGGACAAATAAATATGCAGAGGACAGAAAGAAATAAGAAAATATTTGGAAGAAAGCTGGTGGTAAAACCAGTTATCACAGTAGTTGGAGAGAGGCTTGAACTGGTTTCAGCTGGGACAGAGTTCACTTTCTTCCCAGTATCCAACAAGAGGCTGTGTTTGGGTTTGTGCTGAGGAGAAGCTGATCACACACTGATGGGCAGAGCTGCTGCCAGGACACTCAAGGACTTTCCAGCTTCTCTGCTGTGCCCGTGTCTGCAGGGGCAGGAGGAGCTGGGAGGGAGCACAGCCCCAGTGACCAGCCTGGGATTTGATCTTAGGTTTGGGATTGAGACCAAACTGGCCAATGGTCTGTTCCATCCCATGCACGGCATGGCCAGGATAGAGGTGAGGGCTCTCCGGGAGCTCGTCCCTTTTTGTTCCAGATCCCTTCTTGCTCTGGGTCAGCTCTTTCCAGGTTGGCTCTCTCGGGATGATCCCTCTCGCTGGGTTGTCTCCCTCCCTTGGTCAGCTCTTGGTCTGGGACACTCGGGCTCTTAACTCTGTTCTGAGAGTGCGGTTTCAGGACTATCCCTGCTCCGGGATCATTAGCTGGGAACAGGCTGAGCCTTGGTCATGGGGTGGTGAGCAGTGTCACTGTGTGTCACTCATTTGTATATTTGTATATAGTAGTATTTCCAATATTTTTGTAGTTTAGTTATATAGATTGTTCTCATCTCACCCCACGGGTCTCTTTTCCCAGCAGACACCTGCAGCCCCTTTGGTGCCGAGCCACATGAGCCAGTCGGAGTGTGTGATTTGTCCCTTGGTGTACACTTCTGTCTAGCACGGCTGTCTCTGTCCCATGCCAGGGCTGAGACAAGCATGCCCGAGCATGAAGCAGGACTCGGTGACTTCACAGACTCCATCCTGCACATGCTTTGTGGACAGTGTATTAACAATTCCGCTGTCGTGCCAGCCTAATGACACACTATTGCCATTTGGTGAACTCCACTGTGCAGGCAGCAGCTTATTAGTTTCTGCAAGGATTTACTTTTTTTTTTCCCCAGACCCATCACTTGTTTTATAAAGCTATCACGTACCATTTAAATACTTACTGCTGTTCCGCAGTCGTCTTACACTACTTTTTGCTCTGATATATTGGAAAATGGTCTGTGTTAAACCCAGGGCAATAATGATTCGGTATCAATCATTAGAATTTTTTTGGTTCAATGGTGTGGTCTG
>WKFP01014795.1:893121-908439 GCA_011057875.1 Pterocles orientalis | reverse complement strand
ATTGGTTCCAGTGGTAGTTGTGAAAAATGGATAAAAACTCTATAATGAGTTATATTAAAAAAGAAAAATCTGTGGCAGTGCTCATAGGTACCAATTTTCCAGGACCAATTGGGGCACAGGAAGAGTAGGCAATATACCATCATCTTGTGAATCAGAATAACTTGACTTTAGGCGCTGTCACATGAGGAGTAAGACAGCTAGCTCTGAAGGAAGGTGTCTGGCTTCCTGCTTGGAAGGAAATTAAATCAGCATGGCGGGATGTGCTTTGTACATCTGTTGTGGGATATGCTCTGCAAAACGCAGACATCCAGAGCAAGGATGCAGATGCTCCGCTACTTGCAGAAGTTAATGACAATTATCCCCGTCTTTGATGGCCAACGAAGTCGCGAGGCTCTCATTTCCCCAATCCATCATGCCACCAAAGGCTTTGCTGAGTGATAGTTCATGACGGGCTGGTGAGAAAAATACACAAACTCATATGCCGGTGTTGCAAATCAATTCTGCAGCAAAGTGGAAAGAACTCTTGTACCAATAAGCGGTGAGGCCTATGAAAAAATACCCGCTTTCTGCATTTTCAACTTGCAGATAGCAGGAGAAGCCATCAATCATGTTAGAGAGCTTCCATTCCGGCGATGTTGTTCTTAAAGACACACCAGATGAAATCGGACAAGACCAGAATATGCAAAGCCTTTTTTTTTTTTCCTCCCCTCCCTTTTCTTTGCTCCTTTCAAGAGGGTTGGGTGTATGAGAAGGGACCTTTCTCTTTTCTTTTTTTTTTTTTTAAAGCAAACCTGTAGCCTGGCAAAAGCATGTATATTTAAGTTTACTGTCAACATGACTAATTAATTGCTTCACAAATGGCTATTAATCATACATTAATGAGATCCGCTCTTGGCTTTGGCGACTACAGATTCGGTGGCAATTCTCTCTCCTTGGTACCCCAAGCAGGCTAAAAACACGCGCAACTCCATTAATCTTCCCGCGCCACGGGGTGTCTGAAACAGCCGAAGAGAAGCAAATAGCTGGGACGTAGAAACTGTCCATATTTCACAGTGTAAATTCAGAAGCACTTAATCATTCCTTCAAGCCTTTTTTTGTTCTTTCTTTTTTTTTTCCTGCCTTGTTATGTGTGTTTGAAGCATATCCCGGGCCACAAGGCTCACATCCTGATCTGAACGCATCGAGATAAACGTGTGCTGCTTGTTGTCTGCAAAAATGAGGATCAGCTTGTGCGGAGCAAATAAAAATTGAAATGCACTGGTCGTGCCCTCGGCGTCCGTTGAAATCCACCTGCGTTGTTAATGTAGGCAGTGAACAGAAGGGAAAGGACATCATGCGCTCGGGTGCTGCTTCATTTTCTTCTTGGCAGAGATGCAAAAATCCTATGAGATGGAAAGGGACTGCTGTACAAATCGACATCTGAGATGAATTTACATTTTCCTCTTTAACATAAATTAGGTTCATTTGTACCAATAGAAAGCCTGATGTATTTTGTAGCAATTAATTTGTTGGGTTTAGAAAAAAAAAAAGGAGTATTGTCTTGATCCAAGATAGCATGAGGCACAAGCCTGGAGGGTGGTCCTCAAACAGGCGGAGGAGAACCTGGCCTGATGCTGGCTGTATCCAAAGGCACTTCAAAAAGTTAAGGCAGGCAGGCTGTTCACTCTGTCTGTAGTAATAGTCTGACAGAAGCCCTGGTGGTGTGTTGTGCAGGCCGGAGCTACTTGAGAAATTCAGTCTCTGTACTCAAAGGTGTTACTGGGACATGTTGTTGACTAATTAGTCATAAATGAGATTTTTGGAGATGCAGCAAAATCTACCTATTGAGGAATAGAAGTCAACCTCTCAGTGTTGGCATTGTGGGAAGTTCTTCTGGTTTTATTATCCTACAGGAAAGCTGGGGAGGGGCTTTTTACAAGAGCATAAGCAATAGGACGAGGGGTAATGGATTTAAACTGGAAGAGGGAAAATTGAGATGAGATCTGAGGAAGAAATGTTTTCCTGTGCGGGGGGTGAGGCAGTGGCCCAGGTTGCCCAGAGAAGCTGTGGATGCCCCATCCCTGGAGGGGTTCAAGGCCAGGCTGGATGAGGCTTTGGGCAACCTGGGCTAGTGGAAGGTGTCCCTGCCCATGGCAGGGGTGGCACTGGATGGTCTCTAAGGTCCCTTCCCACCCAAACCATCCTGTGGTTCCTGCCTGTGGATGCAGTTCTGCCCTGTCCTGTCCCAGGGGTCTGGGGTTTCCATGGTCTCGCCTGGCATCCTCGTTGCCTCGCATGCCGAGTTTGTGGGTTTGTATTCTTAGCATCTGCAATATTTATAGTTCTGTGCATTTCAAGACCCAAATAAAGATGATGTTTAGTGTGACAGCTGCTGTCTTAAGTAACTGATGGTTTCATGTATGCATCAGATTTTGCTTTCTTCTGCTCCCTCCTTTTTTTTTTGCTTTTGTTCCAGTTTGGTAAAATTATTTTTAAAAAAAATTAAATAGACCTTGAAGACACCCAGGGAGATGATGTAGCTGAATTGCTGGCCCCAAGGCAGATCCTTAACCTCTTGTGCAGAATTTCTGGCAACGGCAGTCTGTTCTTGTTTCTTGTTATAAACTTTTTGCTCGTGTCTGATGCGAGTCTTCATTGCTGCAATCTAATCCTGTTGGGTTTGATCCCATTAGCGATGGCTACTGGAGCAGATGATTCCTTTCACCTTTGCAAAAGCATTTTCCTGTTGTTAGGCTTTTTCTTTTCCCTCTGTCCCTTTAGGTTAAAACAACCCAGTGACTTCACTCTTAGTGGATGGATTCCCTACATTTGCATCATCCTGGTTGGTTTTGGAATATTTTCCAGTTCTTCATGTTCGTCTTTTAATGTGCTTGGAAGGGTTCATACCACGGGTAGCACTACCAGAGTGACGTAGAATTTAAGCAACATCCTCACGGGCTCGTGTAAAGTAAATTAAGACATCTCTTAGTGGTATTTGATCATTTTGCAGCAGCATGGTCTTGATATTAGTGATCCCTATCTTGGATCCCTTCTTGAACACCCGAGGCTTAACCAGCCCTTTCCCAATAACTATTTGTGCATCTTGCCTCACCAATACCTCTGCTGAATGCCAGCCTCCTTTTCCAGACCATTTATCAAATAAATCTGGATTAATTTGAAATCCTGTCTTTCTCTGAATATAAGATCCCTTTATTATCTAATTTCATTACAAATGGGAATTGAGTGTCCAGGTTGTTGAATAACTAGAGGATCAAACAACACCAGACTCTTGTAAAACCACATGAAATAGGTCCTTCCACGTAGCAGTGAGCTGCTGATTGTTACACTGTAGCTCTAGCGAACCAACTAGTTGTATTCTCACCTTATGGCAGTTTTATCAAGACCCAAATTTCTTGGCAATATGATTGTCAAATGAAAGAAATGTGTGAAGTCTTATTAAAAACATTAAGTCATAATTTACCACATTATGTTAGGGTGCCGTGCAGTGTAATGGGCTGGTTTCCTCTCTGTTCTTTGCAACAGGTGGAGATCTCTCATGATATTACACCAGGGGAGGTTTAGGCTGGAGATGAGAAAAAATGTCTTCACTGCAAGAGTGATGAGGCATTGGAACAGGCTGCCCAGGGCAGTGGTGGAGTCACCATCCCTGGAGGGGTTCAAGAAACGTGTGGATGTGGTGCTTGGGGACATGGGTTAGTGGGTTGGGTGGGGTTGGGTTGACGGTTGGACTTGATCTTTGACGTCTTGTCCAACCTCAGTGATTCTGTGATTCTTACCTTCCAGGCCCATTGCCCATCAGTGATAGGCATCAGATGGTTTTGGCGGAGAGTTTGATTCTTCGTGAATCCAAATGGGCTGTGGGGTGGGACCCTGCCTGTGTTTCCACATGTCTTTAATACTGCTGCCGTGGCAATTTGGGAGAGAAATCCGGTGTGCTATGTACGGTATGAAAAAAGGTGAACGAGGGTCCTGAGAGAAACTCCAAATCTTTATGGGAAGGTATGATAAAGTGGAAAACACAATTGGCTTGAAATCAGGGTGAAGAGGAGACAGAGTAGCTTGGTTTAAATAGACTCCAGGCTGATGTTTGCTTATGTGGAGAAAATTTGACAATTGAAAAGCTTTTGGAACTGATGAAGAGAGTTTCTTTTATAATAAACTTTTTTTTAAAGTTGTATGTTATCGAGTTTTCTAAAAGATCATTTAAACATGTCCAACTCCTAGGAAAAAACGTAGCAAAATCAGAGTTAGTTTGATAATTTCCAGTATTCATTCCACGCCCTGACCCTTGTTTCCCTATCACAGGCTAGAGTATTGCAGCAGTGGACTAGATGATCTCCCAATGTTTTGCATTCATCAAAGAATTTCTAAAACATGTCTTTGTTGTGCAGCTCAGTCATTTTGACTCATTACTTTCCAAATGTTTCACACAGCTCCTATATTGTAGCAAATAAGCAATTAACTTTGTTTTTCTGAGCAGTGCTTTACTCAAGTACTATTTTTTGTTTTCATCTACCAATATTTTCATCTACCCACCAATATTTTTTAATTATTGCTTTAAAAATAATTCTTTTTAAATATTATATCTTAGTTACCTTATTTCATATTATGCTGAATGCATTTTGGGGTGATCTGTTTGTATTTCCTATAAGAAATTTGGGTTATTGTGTGCTGAGCCCCCCAGAAGATCTGTACTGGCTAAAGGGGGCTAATGCAGACACTTTTTTTTTTCATGTTACAACCAGGAGGGTACTTACAGTGGTGTTGGAGCAAAGAGGGCTAAACCTCCGTGAGCTTTCCGTTTTGGTGTTTTTTCCATGCTTGCTAACAGAATGTATGTAGGTGATGTTCCCCGAGTTCATCCTTAGCATCTCTTTTGGTTGTGGAGTTGACCCAAAGATGATGGATTCTCCCCCGTGTTTAATCTCATTGGTGCTGCAGATACTTCTTAGGAGTCTTGGTAGACACTCTTCATCTGGGCCGTGTTTCTTATTTCCCAATTTTTGTGTTATTTTCTAACACAGCCAAACATGGAAACATTTCTATCTATTTAGCAGATCCTGGGAATTTTCCTTTTGGATTAGAGAAAACAACAAGCTGACAAGCTGCTCCTTGGCATGACACAGCATGTGTTAATCTGTGGCGTTTCCACGCTTACTTCGTTCATAGTTAATTTGTTAAACTCTTGGTGAGAACAGACGTGTTCCCCCACTGGGCAATCAACACAGCTGCGAGGAGAGCTGGTAGCCAAACACAGCCCCCTGTGCGCGGTGTGTTCAGGGCTGGGATAGGGGGGCCGTGTCCTCAGAAGGACACACAACTGCTTTTGGGTCACTTTTGGACCCCAGGACTGATGGTAACACCAGAATTTTTCGCCGCCTCGACGGTGAACTTACAAAATGGAAAAAAAGAATGGTGCTTTTGGTCACTTTTTTTTCTTTCAAATCTGGGATGTTTTGTGCTTTAACACAATTTTGGTTCATGCTGCATATGCGGTTTCTCTAGCGTACTGGATTTGCAATGGGTTTCCCAAAAAAAATAAGTAAACATTGTTGGTGAAGAGACATCTAATAGTAATTCTCAGCCAGAGGGAGAAATGGAGTCGCAGCTCTAACTGAGCCTTGGGATGCTGTGGAATATCCCTTAAGGTGGTAGTATCATAAGGTCTCCCGGAACATTAAGAAAAAAAACCCCTGTAGATCCTAGATGTTCATCCTAGAAACCTCAGCTGATCTTTCTCCATTTTGTGAGGCTCTGAATTTTAACTCTTTGGTCACTGAAAATTGGGTCTCCTCAAAATACCCCAGGCTCCGTATCAGTCGTCAGGCATTTGTGTAAATGCTGGAGGAAGGAAGAGAGATTAAATCCTTTGTGTTTATCTCTGGTTTTATGGACGGCCTTTCAAAGGCCATTGAGATGAAAATGTCACTTGACAAAGAGCCTGGGGATGACTTGGGGACTCTTCACAATTTGTGCATCCCCACACGTTGCTGTGAAAGATTAGGAGGAGCACACCGCTGGAAATTCCCGTACAAGTAGGGCATGGTGTCCAACTTCTCTCACTCTCATCAACCTGGTCTTGCACTCAGATGTCTGTTTATGCCTAAGGAATTAAAAATTGTTTCTTTGTGTTCTGTTGCAGAAGCCTAGTCCTGTTGCAAGAAGCTGAAGAGTCCAGCCTTTGAAACTCTGAGTCTACAAGGTAAGGGGTGTCCTCTGTCTTAAGGAAGAAATATTTTACGCTGAGGGTGGTGAAACACTGGCCCAGGTTGCCCAGGGAGGTGGGAGATGCCCTGTCCCTGGAAATATCCAAGGTCAGGTTGGATGGGGCTCTGGGCAGCCTGGGCTAGTGGAAGGTGTCCCTGCTCAGTGAAGGAGGTTGGACTAGATGACTTTCATCGTCCCTTCCAAAACAAACTATTCTATGATTCTGTTTATGAAGCTGGTTCTGCCAACAGGAGATGAGGTCCAAAGCATGTGGGAGTTGGCTGTGCCTCATGGAAGTAAATGAACAGTTGAACAAATAGGGAAGGAAGAGCAGGATGAGTTTTCTGGAGGGTACAGTTGCTACTTCCCCCCATTGGGAGACAGAGTTTTGAAAGCACTCAGCTCCATGCAGCTCCCATGGAGAATAAGGAGTGCTCTTGGGACCCAAGCTTTCTTAAAAAGTTGTTCTCTTAAGTTAGACGTGGGAGAAATTCTCAGTTATGTTAGTGCTATCTCGTGTCACTTGGGGTAGACAGGGGAAAGGAGGACTGCCTCGGACACACACATGCTTCTATTTCTTCTTCCCTTTTTGTGACTTGCTTGAGTGCTGGCTTTTTATGATGTGGCAGTAAGGACTCGGTGATTCCCTACAGCCCTTCCTGAAGTTATTTGACACACGCGGTCCTTGTTAATCGAGAATTGTTTCAGGACCCAGGGTTGAGAGTGTGAGCAAATCTCTTGGGGTGCCCTCTCCGTGCTTGGTTCCGATGGTGATGGAGGCTCAGTATTGCCTCCAGGCTGAGAGATGATTTTTGAGATGCAGATGATGTACCAGGCTAGAACGTCACTGATAGGGAATATTTTTTTGAGTTTGTTATGTGAGGCATTGACTTCTCTGTAAGTAAAAATGGGATTGTCAAGTACATGCTAAACACAGATCTGAACCACAGCTTGCTGTATTCTCAGAGAGCAGGTTGCAATGATTTATTGGGGTTATTAGTGCAGGAGCTCAGAATACTCTTATGAATTTCAACCATTTTAAGCCAAGTGATCCTCTTGCCACTTTGTCTCAGGCTAGGTTTTCCATCTGGAGAAGAACAGCCAAGTTGTGCTACGTTGTGTCCTGCCTGGCACCTTGGTGGGTCTCCAGGTCTCCCTTTGGGGTGGAACTGTCTTTCTGGAAGATGGCATTCCAAGAGCAGAATGACAAGGCTCATTTGGCATTTATTTCCCAGTGTGGCCACAGAGAGCTTGTTAGAGGAGGAAAAGGGTTTTTTTGTACCAAAGGGTAGGGTAGTCTCCTCAGTCTGTGTCCGTTGAGAATCCACCATATTTGCATGGAGAATTTGGTCAATGTCAGAGTAGCTACTCACCAGGAGGACGGAAGGAATACTGCTCAGCCTGACTTAAAGGAAGCTAGCAAGGTTCTTGGGCATGAAATCATCGTGTTGCAGAATTTTGACATTTAAAGCTTGCCCAGTGTTGCTAGTAACTTTGAGACGTGTA
Organism: Pterocles orientalis; assembly: GCA_011057875.1. Classification (NCBI taxonomy): domain Eukaryota; kingdom Metazoa; phylum Chordata; class Aves; order Pterocliformes; family Pteroclidae; genus Pterocles; species Pterocles orientalis. Next base: position 900,726 of record WKFP01014795.1, on the reverse strand, counting down.
TTGCTTGGCCCAAGCATTTCTGGCAAATGATCTGCATCTGGTGCCCCATCCCTGGAGGGGTTCAAGGCCAGGCTGGATGAGGCTTTGAGCAACCTGGGCTGGTGGGAGGTGTCCCTGCCCATGGCAGGGGGGTTGGAACTTGATGATCTTTTAGATCCCTTCCAACCCAAATCATTCTATGATTCTGGGAGCTAAAAACTGAAAGCTGGTCTCCCTTAGCAGAGACAGCATTGAGTAAACAGCTGTCAGCCACATCTTCGTTCCTGAGAGAGACAGAGAAAGAGAAATAAGTGTCTACTCATTTGACAATAGCCATGATAATGCACTGAGATTACCTGGGTGTTTTTTCTTTTTTTTTTCTTTTTTTTTTTCTTCCTGGCTGGGGGCAGGGTGGGGAAAGGGGGTGTTTGTTATAAAAAGGTCAAACACATAACTTTGCAGCTTTCAGCCGTCTCTATTCTTTTCTTTTGCAATTCTTCTCTCTGATTAAACTTCCAGATAAGTCTAGGCACTGTTGCCCAGCCCTTCACATTTAATGATTTTATGCATCACTTGCTCTTGGCACTGCTCACAGCCCTGCCACCTCCACTGCAGCCTGTGATGTTCTCCTCTAAATGTTTGACATCCACCAGCGTTTCTCTTTTACTCTGAGATGCCTTTTTTTTTTCTTGTGAGCTCTGGAGAGGGAAAATGATGGCAGACAACCCTGAGACGAATTACCTAATACCCAAGGATTTTCTTCCTCAGCTCTCCTAATGGAAGGAAATTCTCCCCTTCCCAGTTACCTTTTTCTTCTAAAAAAATCAAACAACCCCCCCAAACCTTCAGCTTGTCCTAGACGCAGATCCCTGCCCCACAGATGAATCTATTTAAATTACTAGGAAAATGAATGTGCAGCCTTTCTCAGAGGATACTGCATGGGGAACAAGCTGGTCAGGCCAAAGACTAGTTTTTCTCCTTTTTTCTCCTCCTTGCAAATCAAAGCATGCTGTTTCTATCCTGTTATTCAATGGGTTTTATCAGAGGGATGTGCAGTCTCAAGAACAGAGTGAGGAGGTCAAAGAGAGAACAGCTGTTTGCTGACTATCATGTTAGAAAATGTCACCAGAGGGTTATTTTTAATTTTATTATAGTTTGGTTATTACATTGTTCTTATCTCAACCCCAAAAAGTCTCTTTTCCCTTTACTCCTTTAATCCTCTCCCCCATCCCAGGGAAGGCAGGGAGAGGGTGAGTGAGTGGCTGTGTGTCGTGTTGCTAGGTGAGTGGGTTGAACCATGACACAAGACTTCGGTCTCTAAGTGGATGTGCTTGTAAAACAAACAAACCAAAAAAGGAAGGAAAAAATATTGTATGCTTGCTTTTTTGAACTCATCTTTACTGAATTCAGTGGGTGTAAAATAATACATGTATTGAATTGTTTAGACAAAATTAATCAAGGGCCCCTCACAGTTTTTAGATACAATATTGTAACCTCTAGCTTGGGAAGTCATTAAGACAGGGTTGGTTGGTGCCTGTGTGCATAAGATAATTCAGTAATTTTGTTTTCTTTACTCTTCCCTTAACCTTGTGCCTTTGGTTTTTGGGAAATTCAAGGGACTGGACTAGAAGAGACTTGAGGTCTGATGCAGTACATCCGTTCCCATAACCGAACCAGAAGGAACTGTATTTCGTGTGTGCCCAGAGACACAGAACCAAGGGTTTGCTGTATAAAAATCACAATTCCAGTACCAGTGCAGTGGAAGTGATGGAATGTTTGCTTGCTGGATTTGACCTGTAGGGAATTCAAATGGCAGCTGGAAACAAGGCAGCCTAGAAGAAGAGCAGGAAGTTTAACAGGTGGTGTCTTATATCCTGATAATTTTTAAGATGGAGCATAGCTTCACTGAGATGTGCTAAAGTACTAGATACAAGGAAAAAGTTCAGCAGAATGAATGGGAATAAAGTGGATTATGTCAAGTGATGGCTTTAGGAGGGTTCTAATGATGAAAAGAGTATCTGAAATAGGCTTGAGGACTTGAACTGGAGGATCAGATACTCACAAGACATCTTCATTGTCTCTCACTCACACTACTGGGATTTTAGGGTTCCAGTTAACTTATTCCATGTGCTCTGGAGTCAGCAGTGGGGCCAATAACAAAAAAAAAATCTGTTCTGGAAGTGGAGGAATCCACAATGCGTGTAAGATGCTTTCAAGTCCAACCAGTTTCTTGGTCCTTTTATACATGTGTGTACACACACGTTTTTATATATGAACAACACAGAAGGAAATTAGGGTGGTGAAACACTGGCCCAGGTTGCCCAGGGAGGTGGGAGATGCCCCGTCCCTGGAAACATTCAAGGTCAGGTTGGATGGGGCTCTGGGCAACCTGGGCTAGTGGAAGGTGTCCCTGCTCAGTGCAGGGGGTTGGACTGGATAACCCCCATGGTCCCTTCCAACTCAAACCATTCTGTGAAATGCGGGCAGGCATTTGTAAATCACGTGAGGAGTCTTTTAAATCACTGAGGGCCATGATTTACTCTACCTATCATGCTTTGTGTTTACCTTCCTTTCTGATGCTACTTGTTGCTACTTCTGATCCTTTCTCATGCTACTTGTGGTGATTTTTAGGTATGTAAGCTAAAAATGACACACTGTGGTAATATTTTATTGTTGGAGAGGATTTCATAGGGTGGAGTATGTGCCATAGGCCTTCCCTAGGTGTGTGCTGCTGGCCACTGCAGGGACAGAACAAAAGTTAACCTTAGGTAAATGCTGAGTTACCTTTGGGGAATGTGCTGTCAATGAGTAAAGACAAACAGATTATTGCCTACGTAATGAAATGTTGGTTTCTCCATTAAAGATATTCTATTTGAAAACCAATCGCCTTCATTACCTGCCTGCCAGGACTTGTCTTTGGGGTCCCACTGGGGGTCTCACAAAAGCCAGTGGTATCATGGACAGGCAACACTCTAGTCCTCAGTGTTTCAGGGAGCTCTGCTGTCTTTTCCTGGAGCAACAGCAGAATATGAAGCTTGGACCGTGGAAAGTAAAAGAAGAAACTGATCTTGAATAGTTTTGGATAGTTTAAAATGTATGGAACTGTGTTTTATGGAAGAAAGGCTAGAGAGGCTACACAGCTGAGGTCTTAAATAGTCACTATGATGAAATTATTTTTGTTGAAAGAGGTTTCTACCCCTTGGAAATAGTTAACATTTACTAAATGATATTAGAATTAAGAGTATGACTTCCAGAGGGCACCGTTCATCAACATAACGCACTCTGGCTTCTTTCTGGAGTTTGTCGTAGCAGTTACTATGGTAGTTCATTGGCCTTTGTCGTATAACCTCTCTCTGTTTTTCTGTGGGGATTGCAGCAGCCATGAGCTGTTGTATCCCATTCACAGATGGCGTGAACTCTACTGGTTGCTTTCTGGAGTTTCCCATAGTAAAGAGCATAGGAATAGCTTCTTCAGAACCACTGCCAACTCGTTTTGCCCATGTTGGCTGCCCAGAGAAGCTGTGGATGCCCCATCCCTGGAGGGGTTCAAGGCCAGGCTGGATGAGGCTTTGGGCAACCTGGGCTAGTGGGAGGTGTCCCTGCCCATGGCAGGGGGTGGCACTGGATGGTCTCTAAGGTCCCTTCCAACCCAAACCATTCTGTGACTCTGTCACATATCCTCTGGTTTGTATAACAGCTCAGCAAGCAGGGAAATCGGAATTTAGCCAAGTGCTTTTGCTTTATCTTATCACCTGGAGTGAACCCTCTTGTATTAGTAGAAACAACACCAACGCCAACAAGCCAGGAGAGGTTTTGGATGACCCTCACTCTAGAACTGTGCTTTTAATAAACTCCTAGAAATGAAACCAGATTCTTCCATTCTGATTTACAGAAGCAACACCAGATGCACACAAACCAAATCCTGGTCTGCTGGGGGAGTGCTTAAACACAAGGTCTTGTCTGGAGTGCTAGACCTGTGTCACCTAAGCCTGGAAACTCGGATATCCATGGACAGTGTAAGGAAGACACCACTGTGCTCAACATTCCCTTGAAGCAGGTTCATGGCAGCATTGGGTTTTGCATGTTCTTCTAAAAACTTCTCTGGCCCCTCTCTGTGCTGTCTCATCCACAGACCCTACAAGTGAAATTTGGGACAGCAAAAGTGGCATGGGGACTCATCAGTCAAGCCCAGCCAGACCCCAACCTGGGCTGGTGTGCCCCACATTTTGGTACCAGTACCCAGCCCATGCTGCAGTGCTGGGACGCGAGAAGACAACCTGCAGCTGTGCCTTGTGCTGGGGGACCAGCCCTCCTCCCCCCTGCTCACAGCTGAGGGTCCTTGCTGCCCCATCAGCTCATTGTGGGCACCTGCTGTGCCCTGAGCAGGGGGTGTTGGGCTGGCGCTGGTCCTGGAGGTTATTTCAGCAGTGCTCCAGGAGCTGGAAGGGTTTGGATGGTAAGATGAGGAAGTTTGATTTGTTTGCAAGAGGACTTGAGCAAGATGGGACTCCCCAGCAAGAGGTGTGTTTGCATCCAGGCTTCCTTTTCTTCCTAGCAAGACAACAAACCGTAAGTGGGGCAGTGGGGGAGCAGGGGGGTGGGACTGGGTGATGGAAGTGCCTGAAGATCATGTTGGTGCTGGGTCATTTTGATGTGGCTGACACACAAGTGTGGTTTGCTCCTGTGTTGTTTTGGGTTTGCTTTGCATTTTGGGGCTTGCTTGTGCACCCTGGGCGGTGCAGCCTCATTTCCAGGGTTTCTGGGTGCGATATGGAGTTTGTACTGATTGAGAATTTGGGGAGAAGGAGGGTGGAAGAGTCCCTAGATGTGTGACCCGCATACCCCAGCAGGCAAGGGTTGGTTAGGGTCCTCTGCAGGGTCTCTGGGGTTGGGGGGATGCCTTGTCCCCCCAGTCCTGTTCCCCCTGGAGCTGGCTGGTGGTCTGCAGCGGCTGAAAGTCTAAAGTGAAACATCAAAGCCTTGTTTGTGTTCGGAGGGGAGACTATTGTATGCTGGAGAGAAAAAGCCTTGGGGAGAGGATGTATGATTTGGTGGGAAAGCTTTTGGCGGTAGTCTGTAAAGCGAATAAGTTTGCTCGTGTGTTGCTATTACGGCAAAAATGTATCTCCCCGAAGTATTTCAGCTGACATAACAGTCTCTGTGCGACTGCGACGCATTGCTCTCGCGTTTCTCTCATGTCTTCATTCTCTGCTGCTTAACCTCTTCACCCTCGCCCTCATCCTCGCCTTCTCCAGCCTCGCCTCCCGCTGCTCTGCTGCTAGAAACTGCTCTGCTCTCACTCTGTCAGCTACTTATTTCTAAATCACTTCCTTTATTGTACTTCTCAAATTCCTCCGCTTGTACGCCGATAGATCCGTCCCTGTGTGCTCTTTTGTTACATTTTCCCTCCCGCTGGTTCTCCGACGATATTTCTGCCGGAGGGTTGGGGGTTACTTTATTCTGTGTTATCTGCTAGAACAGCTTTCGCATGCTCCTTCTCTCGGATAAGCGTTACCTTTGCTGCTCGGGGGCATGTTGCAGCCTTGGTAAGGCTTTTAAAGAACAGATCTTGAAGAAAACTTTCACGTAAGCCTGCTGTTTGAAACCGTTTGATGTTCAGCTGCTTCACCCGTTCTTTTAAGGAGGTTATTTAAGTTTTTAATTCTTGCTGACCTGCAGCCCAGCGCAGAGGCTGCTCCCAACTCCTATTTTCTCAGTCGTCGTTTGTGCATTGCTGGTCCTGTGCCTGCACAGGTTCTCCGTTCCCTTCTCTGAGCAATGTCTATATGAGCTGCGCTTTGGTAGCACGTGGAGCCTGAGCTCCGGTCGGGGTCTGGTTGGATTCAGCAATAGGGAAACTCTCAGGGGGAGGCAGTCTGCTCCCAGAAACTGAGCTCTGGCTCTGTGCAGGCATTCGGATGCCCTTCAGGAGGCCAAACCCACCTGCACAGGGCTCATGCGGGTGGTGAGGACACCAGAAGCTCAAGGAGAGATGACACTAGGTGACATGGCACAGGACACAAGCTGCTCGCTGCTGGCGTTGTGAGATTTAGGAGGATCGCATCTGTGCTGTCCCGCCTATTAGAAATGTAAAGAAAAATGCAGTGTGACTCGCCAAGCTCTAGAGGTATTTTTCTGTGCTCAGCATGATGATAGAGATGCGAGCTGAAGCCTGTGTGTCCTGCTAGTGGGAAACATTCCAGCACAAGCTTGCCTGCAGCAGCAGGAGAAGCAAGGGAGATGTTCCCAGAGCAGGGGCTTGGACCCCAGGGAAGTCCCTGTAGCCACTGGGTTGGGGTGAGGTGTGGGGAGCTGCCAGCATCCTCAAAGGAGGGATGGGAATGGGAGGAAGGGCTGGGTTGAAGGACACCTAGCTAGCAGGTCACAGCTGACTCCCGTTGGCACTTCATTTCTTCATTCCTACCTTGGCTTCAGAGGAGGGGACTCAGGAGGACATTTGAGTTCCCTGCCAAAGGTATAGCAGGAGTGCAACAGAAGAAAATTGCAAATATACATGCACCGAATTGATCTTTAGTTGCTGGAACCTGTGCTCCATTCCTTTTTCTGAGTGATGTCTCCATGAGCTGTGCTTTGGTAGCACATGGAGCCTGAGCTCCAGTTGGGGTCTGGTTGGATTCAGCAATAGAATCACAGGATGGTTTGGGTGGGAAGGGACCTTAGAGTGGCAGGGACACCTCCCACTAGCCCAGGTTGCCCAAAGCCTCATCCAGCCTGGCCTTGAACCCCTCCAGGGATGGGGCATCCACAGCTTCTCTGGGCAACCCATAGGGAGATGCTCGGTGGGAAGCAGTCTCTGCTCCCCGAAACCGAGGTCTGGGTCTGTGCAAGTGTTTGGATGCCTTTGAGAAGGCCAAACCTCTGCTAGAGAGGGCTGGTTTTGACTTTTTTAGGGTGCAAGTCAATGGCTTTGACTTTGTGAAAGTACAGGCTTGCCTGGATGTGGATTTTGTGCAGGTTGGGGCCTGAAACCCAGCTGACCCCCAAAACCAGAGCTTTCCATCTGGGGGAGATGCACACCCCATCATCCTTCTGGGCCCCCCATTCTCCCGGACTGGGTGTCAGTGGTTTTGGGGGCAGGAAGGGAGGCTGGCTGGGGTGAAGGAGGGGTGGGAGCAGCGAAGGAAGCTGAGAAATGAGATGAGGCATCAAGGCTGCACAGAGAGAGTCTTTTATCAGGTGCATCTTCCTTTTCCAAGTGCCTATCATATCGCACAAACTGCTCTTGAAGAGCCCTCCATTTACCCTCTCCCCTAATTAAATGTGCACTTCATTAATGTAAATTGGGGGGTTTAATGCTCTTGTTGAAATTCTGAAGAAAGTGCTATGGCCTCGCGAAATGCTTAAGCATCATTGCAAATTAGATTAGGGACCAAGAAAGGCAGTAAAATTAGAATGATAATGGTTGATGTGGCTTCCTGACAGGCGTGACTATTCAGGGATCAATGGGATGGAGACCAGTTTCCCCCCCAGCCTCCAGCGAAAGGCAGGGACAGACGTCAGCCTACAGATGTGGCTTTTGGAAGCTCTTTCAATTAGTTTAATTTGGTAAATGGTGGGGATTTAGAGGGCTCTTAGCCAGTCCTGCAAGACAAGAATACATTGAAA
>WKFP01014795.1:847943-878550 GCA_011057875.1 Pterocles orientalis | reverse complement strand
TAGATAAGGTACTGATATTTTTAAATCTTTCTGGTTTTGGGTTTTTTTTTTTACTTTTTAAGGAAGAAATATTTTATGCTGAGGGTGGTGAAACACTGGCCCAGGTTGCCCAAGGAGGTGGGAGATGCCCCGTCCCTGGAAACATTCAAGGTCAGGTTGGATGGGGCTCTGGGCAACCTGGGCTAGTGGAAGGTGTCCCTGCTCAGTGCAGGGGGTTGGACTGGATAACCTCCATGGTCCCTTCCAACCCAAACTATTCCGTGATTCTGTGATTGTATTTTTAAAGTGTTGAGGTGGCAGTGTATGTAGTGCATCATCACCTGGATATGGAGGTGGCCACATCCCTTGATAAAAACCTGCCGTCCAGGTGGAAGGGCAGGTGAAAGGTCCTCACAGTCTCTACCCTGGAAGAATCACACAAGATGCCACGAGGCAATAGGTGTGAAGGTACCGCACATGGAAACATTGAGAGTCTTTATCTTTCCATTAGAGCCCAGCAGAGAGGGAAGCATCCTCGCTGACTGCTGACTCTTTAGCACATCTGCATGCCCAAAGGCTGGCTAGTGCAATGGCAATTGAGGCTGTCATGTAGTTTCTTAAAGGTTGGTCACCCTTGGGAAATAACTCTAGGCTCCGAGGAGACCTAATAGCAGCCTACAAGTACCTAAAGGGGCTGCTGGAGGGATGGGGAAACACTCTTTATCAGGGAGTGTAGTGAGAGGACGAGAGGTAAGAGTTATAAGCTGAAAGAGGGGAGATTTAGATGAGATATTAGGAAAAAATGTTTTCCTGTGAGGGTGGTGAGGCAGTGGCCCAGGTTGCCCATATTATTCTCCATTTATTCTATTCTTTTTTTCTAAAGCGTAGGCTGAAACCTAAAACATGATCTCGTTAGTAACTGTGGTTAGACAGAAGAGTGACCCAGCATGGGTGTGAATGGAAGCTGAGATTTTCAGAGGAGCCTGAGGGGTCTGAGCACTCATTTCTGAGTGCTTGGCCAGGAAGAGAAAAGTGGTGAGACTTGGGGCCATGCCCTGCCTCCGCCAACATGGAAAGCTGATGGCTCTTATCACAGAATCCCAGGATGGTTTGGGTGGGAAGGGACCTTAGAGACCATCCAGTGCCACCCCCTGCCATGGGCAGGGACACCTCCCACTAGCCCAGGTTGCTCAAAGCCTCATCCAGCCTGGCCTTGAACCCCTCCAGGGATGGGGCATCCACAGCTTCTCTGGGCAACTTGGGATGACAGGCTGGTGGCCCAGAGCTGTGCTGCCTGAGCCTGTTGCACTGATACACGGAAAGACATGGTGATGAACCCTGTCAGCACAGCCGCCTCCTTCGGCTCCAGCTGTTCAGTGTTGCAGCAGGGGAGAGCTCTGTTTAGGAGGGGAGGAGGGGAGGCTTAATTTGGCAGCTGGAAAAGATGCTGGAGGTTAGCTGCTGTGATCTAAGGTGCCCCAGCAGAGATCGGTGCAACATCTGCTTGGCTTGTCTTGTGCATACCTACATATTCATGTGCAGCCCTCTGAACTCTCAAGAGGTGCCTGAGCATATAGGAAGAAGAGTTCCAGTGAGCTGTAAACCTCCTGCTTGAGCTGATAGGAGATGAAATATCTTTTCTTCGCCATATTTTCATCTCCAAAGATTTTTTTTCAGGCTTATGGGAAAAGACAGATCTTGTAGAGGGTGCCCACCTCCTCACCTGTTTCCTAATAAATGCAAAGAGCAATAAGAAATTTCAAAAAAATAAGCACATCCTAAGAGCCAGGCTATCTGGGGAATAATGCATCTTTGTCTAGACCCCATGAGCTAATGCCGTGTGAGTAAACTAAGCTCGAGGGAATGACGTACAGTCCTGGCAGGACATGGGCGGCCCCAGAGTGAAGAAAGGTTCCCGACACATCCAGCGAAGAGTGTGGAATGTGCTCTTCGCTGGAGCCAGGCCCTTCTCTCGAACGCCCGCCAAGTGGAGGGAAATCAATGGATGGTATGTTAGAACCGCTGGAGCGGTGGATCCCATGCGACTACCGGCTTTCCAGGGCGAAGAGCTTTCCTGGGATAAAGCGTAGCTCCTCATACCTGCGAGGGTAGTCCCTGGAGTCCATGACTTACAAGCCCCAAGTTGCAAGAAGCCTGAGTCTGATGTGTGGTGGACACCATGCTGCAGAGCTTGGTCTTGCAAGAGCAGGAGAAGAATGAAGGAAGCTCTTTCCAATGATCACTGGCATCCCTTCCTCCAGGTTTGGTTTAACTAAGCCTTGCCTAGATGGAAGGATCTTGCCCAAATTTGCTCGATATTCTGAGCGCATCAACATTGCAAACATTTAGGCTCTTCTCAGTTAAGTCCCTCTTAGAAAAACTCATTTTGGTATTGAAGATCACGTCTTTACTCGGATCCTCAAGAAAAAACCACAGAAGTCCACAGCAATTCTTTCTCTTGGGGCACATCCCAGATTTACTCTGCTTCTGGGAAAGGACATTTTTTGCCTTTGGTTTCCTCCTCTACCTTCCTTCCTTCCAACAGGTGGCTTAAAATAATCAACTGCATTTGTCATCTCTTGTTATTTGGCCACCAATTTCTGTCTTTTTGGTAGTGTTAGTGTGGTGAGCATGTTCTCAGCTGGTTCTTGACTTTCTTAAATCTTGTGATGGAGCCACATGAAGGCAGGACACTCCAGAAAGATCATAAAGTCATAGGATGGTTTGGGTTGGAAAGGACCTCAAAGATCATTGAGTTCCCACCCCCTGCCATGGGCAGGGACACCTCCCACCAGCCCAGGTTGCTCAAAGCCTCATCCAGCCTGGCCTTGAAGATGCAAAGATGCAAACATCCGAGTTTGATACACATGCTGCTGGGTGGAAATTTTGTCTTTCCATGTTCTCTGCCACGTTGCTTCCCTAAAGATAATCAATATGTGCTCTCGCAGCTCTGAAACCTCCCAGGTACAGCAGTCATGCTGAGCTTGGGCATTTGTGTTCTGGTACAATAAAGCAGAATGATTTTTTTAAATGCTCTGAGCACTGAATAACTGGGAAAAAGTAAAGGCGTAGTCTTCAGCAGTAGTGCTCAATTTAATGGTCTTCTCTTTTTCTCTGCTGTCTTGCACGCAAACTGGTGTACGTGCTGTTTTACGACAGCACCTGGACAGTCTCACGTGCAGCAGATGCAGAGGGGAATGAACTGTTGCTTGGAAAGGCTGCGCCTGAAGTGGTGCAAAAGTTGTGAACAGATCTCAACAGATATAAATGAGCTTGTTTGTTAACTCAAACACATGTTTTTCAGATGCCTTTGTTTGGATTGAGAGGGTTGATTCTTTTTTTTCATGTTTAGCTGAAGAAGTTGCTCTTTCATTTTGTTTTCCTTTTTTTTTTTTTTTTTTTTTTTAGCAGATCTCTTGTGGGTGGGCTCAGTAGCCATGCAGCAACCCGGTATCTATAGGAAACGAGCTTTCACCTCCCTCTTTTCAAAACAGAGCGGGAGGTGGAGGAGGGATTGTGAGAGGGGCCTGGGGCAGAAAGGCACTGGTTTGGTTTTGCAACCGCGGTGCTGCCTCCAGCCCCTGAAGACAACCACCCCTGTTTCTCCTCTGCTTAGGTAGAGTTGGAGCAATGTTCTTGTTCCCAGTGTGAATTATAACTACAGAGAAGTTTCAGAGCAAATAAGGATGTAAAACAGCGTAGGAAATGCTGCTGTCCCCCACTGCTGAGAGAAAGAACAGCTAGAAATACCTGGGTCAGGATGCAGATCTGGAATCCAGACTCTTGCCTTTGCATTTTAAGTAGGGGAGGGATGTGGAAGGCAAGAGGGGTATGGGAGCGCGGAGAAGTGATGTCTCTTGGCTGAAGTCACGTAGCACAGAGAGGAATTAAAGGTGGACGTTTAATTTGCTGGCCGCACGCCTGCCGTGCGTGGCACAGAGACCCCAGTGTAAGTCCGTTGGTTTACTGGGTCCAGCACAGCACTGGCAGGAGTTGGGGCTGTCGGCTAAGACCGAGCAAGACTACGAGCAACCCACATGGGTGTCTCTTCATCCTTCCCTCAAGTTGTCTGAGATTCAGGGTTATCCCATGATCCAGCACGAGGGGAGGTGACACTCACGTTGCCACTCAGGCATGATGCAGCACGTATTTTTCTTTCCCTCCTCCTTATACTTTGTGTCCCTCATGCAATTCATGTCGTTAGAAGTTTGCCATTTTGGGTAGGACTGTGCAAGGAAATTTTTCTCATCTTGGGTGCTATCGCCAAATGCTTTGTGGTCTGACAAAGAGGGAGGTTTCTGAAAAACTGGGGGACGGGTGTTGGGCTGGGAGAAAGGCGCGTTGGCCGTGCAGCTTGCTGTGCCACTAGCCCACACCAGTGACAGGGTGGGATTTTACAATCAGTGCCACTTCTCACCGTGCAAGGAGAAGCTGTGCCTCCTGCTGCTTGCTGGCTTGCGCAGGGCTGTAACCCTGCTGGAGACATCCTCAGAGCAGCATCTTCTGGCACCGGTCCACTTTCTTACCCAGGCTGGAACCAAGCATCTTGCGAGCGAGTGAGGCTTTTGCCTTCTCTGGGCTGTTCCCACACTTACATGCTGGGGTCTCCCAATCCTGTGCGTGGCGTTTGGTGTCCGGGTGCTTGTGTGCTCATCTCCTTACAGGTCTGACTGAGGTATCCTGGCCTGCATCCCCAGCAGCGTGAGCAGCAGGGCAAGGGAGGGGATTGTCACCCTCTGCTCCGCTCTGTTGAGGCCCCACCTTGAATACTGTGTTCAGATGTGGGGCCCCCAACATAAAAAAGACATGGACCTGTTGGAGAGAGTCCAGAGGAGAGCCACAAGATTAATCAGAGGCTGGAGCAGCTCCCGTGCGAGGACAGGCTGAAAGAGTTGGGGTTGTTCAGCCTGGAGAAGAGAAGGCTCCGGGGAGATCTTAGAGCAGCTTCCAGTGCTGAAAGGGGGCTACAGGAGAGATGGGGGGGCTCTGGGTCAGGGGGTGGAGGGACAGGATGAGGAGTGATGATTTTAAGCTGAAAGAGGGGAGATTTAGATGAGATATTGGGAGGAAGTTTTTTCCTGTGCGGGGGGTGAGGCAGTGGCCCAGGGTGCCCAGAGAAGCTGTGGATGCCCCATCCCTGGAGGGGTTCAAGGCCAGGCTGGATGAGGCTTTGGGCAACCTGGGCTAGTGGGAGGTGTCCCTGCCCATGGCAGGGGGTGGAACTCTACCTTGAAGGTCCCTTCCAACCCAAACCTTCAGTCATTCTATGAAAAACCAACGCCACCATCCCTTCTAGTAGAGTCTTTGTTACTGCAGAGGAGAATTGCACGTCTCTGAGGTCAGGAGCCGTGTGTGGCGAATTTCAAGGATCTCTAATAAATGCTGAAATAGATAAAGAAGCCCATGGGGAAAACTGGAGTGTAAACAGCTGGGTTTCCAAATATATTGTAGGAAAGGAGGAAAAGAACAAATACGTGTAGGAATGCAGTTGTGACCTGGCAAGCTGTGATGTTCCATGCACTGTTGGTACCCATGATGTGAAGCAGCCTTACGGCCGGGTGTTATCCTGATTGCCCAGACCGTAAAAATCTGTCCTTAGGAGAAAAGTCTAACAAGATCAGTCCCCTGCCAATAAAACCAGTCCTGGTTGATACGCTGGCTTGTCTTAAACCGCCCCGGAGCCACTTAACCTGCTGGATTGCCTTTCTGCAGACACCTGCCCTGAGCAGCAGACTAAACAAACAGGGATTCTCAACCGCACACAACTTGGCCCCTTTCAGCGGGGCTCCCATCTGTTAAAAAGCCATTGTCTGAGCGAGTGTTCAGCTAGCTGGGGAGGCAGTGCTCTTGCATATTGAGCTGCCCCGGTCCCCCCCATAAAAAGTCCTCTTTAGCATTTTCTTTTCTCCCCCCGTTTCCAGCGCCTGATTTATTCATTGGTTTCACCTCTTCTCCCCTCCCCCTGTGGTTCATAAGGAGGGCCTCGTTGTCTTCTGTACCTCGGGGGTCATGTCTTTTCAGTCACCGGGACAATACCCGCTGCTGGCATCTGCTTCCAGATCCAATCAGCCATATTGTGATCACATCCTGCCGGAGAATTGTTCCTCCTTTTGCTCGGCTTTGTTGCCAATTTCATGCCATGTATCGCTCCGTGTTTTGTGCTTCATGAAGCTGTCACGGGCATAAAAGTGGCCTGACCAGGGTCGTAGTCAAAGGGGTGGGAATGAAACATCCACCGAAATGTCGAGCGGGCCACCCACCGGCCACACACACGCACACACGCACGCAGGAGCACACATCGCATCCCGCCGCGATTAATCGGCATCCCGCTGAGATGCTTTGTGCTCTGCCAAAGGAGCGAAAACTTTGACAAGGAGCAAAAACTTTGACAAGGAGCAAAGACCTTGACAAGGAGCAAAAACTTTGCTGAGGAGCTTTTGGAGTTTGTTTCCCCCAGTAAAGATCCAAAGCGCATCGTTTTCTTGATGGTTCTGGAAGATCTTGGCTGCTTTGTATCAGCTAAGCTCTGCTTAGCCCTGAGCGTGAAGGGTGGAACGGGTTACTCGGACAATTGGAAATGAGTCTGAGTTGCTAGTGGGTGTCAGAAGGGAAAAAAATACCCGTGGAAAAGAAATCTCAGGGGGGAATTGCATCAGTGACACCTGCCGCGCCTCTTGGTTCCCATTCTGAAATCCCTTCTAGAAGTTACACCAAGGTCCCGTGTGAATCGTGACCGTCCTCTTTGGTCTGGACTTGGGAGTAGTTTACTGGAGACTGAGCTTTATGCTGTTTTTAATGTCCATTTGGGCAGGAGCCCAAATCACTGAGAGGAAGAAGTGGGGCCACCTCTGTGAAAGCAGAAGTGTGGTTGCCCCATGGAAGAGAATTTGGCCCGATGATCCCTATGGCAGAATCATCACTTTCCTTGCAAAATAGTGTGAAATTAATAATAATAATTATATGTTTGTTCAGACATAAGACAGTACAGAGCAGAAACCTTTCTGTTTTGTTCTTGGGTTTGATTTTTTTTTTAATGTTCATTTGTTGTGGGTGTTTCTTGTGATGTGACAGATTCATCCGATGCCCTCCCCGCTGTCCTCCCAAGCCTCGATTTGCTGAGCACTGGGACGGTTTCTCATGGTTTATTTCCTGCCTGTCAGCCCAGCCAGTAAACCTTGGGGAAACAGCTCATCCTTTCCAGAATACAAAGTAAGTCCAAAGCAGGGTCAGGCGACTCCTCGCCTCTCCTTCTGGGGGGAGCCAATTCCCCGTTTCCTTTCTTTGGGCTGGCTGCTGTCACTCGCATTCACACTGGGCACCACCTTCCCATGCTAATAACCCGATGGCAATCAATAGAGCTGTTCATGGAAGGCAGAGAAAGAAGAGGAATACACTCACCGCCTTCTTTCTTTATGCCACAGTGCTTGAGGAGCAGGTTGGGGAGCGGGGACGGATACCCCTGGATACCCCGTGCTTCCCAGGAGGGGATGCCAGGCACCGGGCATTTCGCCGCGTGGAGCCAGTGTGAACTCCTGTGAGGCAGTGGCCCAGGTTGCCCAGAGAAGCTGTGGATGCCCCATCCCTGGAGGGGTTCAAGGCCAGGCTGAATGAGGCTTTGGGCAACCTGGGCTGGTGGGAGGTGTCCCTGCCCATGGCAGGGGGTGGCACTGGATGGTCTCTAAGGTCCCTTCCAACACAAGCCATCCTGTGATTCTGTGATTCCTCTCTGTGTGCCCAAAACTTAGTCCTTCTCCAAGAGCCTGGTTCTCTTGACCCATTTTGTACAGGGAGTAATGCCACCAAGGGATTTGCCCCCTCTGTTGTCCTCAGAGGAGGAGCACCTTGTGTGAAGATTTTGTAGACCCTGGGATCTTCATCTTCTGTCACGGAAGTCAAAGGACAGTTAGGTGCAAGGTGTAACAGCAGGAAGGTTATGCCCTGTGGGTCTCTCCTCTGGATCTGGGGCTCCTGAGATAAAACCTGGGTGGTTCTGAAAACCCAACAACAACTTGAAAATGTTGGGCCCTCGCCCCCAAGCTTCCTGTCTGCAGAATATCCATGAGGAGAGGGAGAGGGAGAGGAGAGGACCCTCTCTCAACGCTCTCAGAAGAGCTGGCTTCATGATTCTCACCACCTCTCTGAAAAGTTTGCTGGCAGAACACCCGATTCCAACACCAACCTGTGGACCTCACCATGCATTCACAATTTTTTCTGCCATACCCAGCTTTTGTTTATATTTAAAACCAACATTAACCGTGCAGCGAGAGATGCGGGAGAGAGGAGGAGGGCGAGAGACGGCTTTGTTGGGGGGGGGAGTTGTGTGTGTGGTGTGTGCATGCGTGCGTGTGTTAAACAATTTCATGGACATCTGTCATGCACAGTTAACTTTGCATTGCTGCATTTTAAGTTGTAGACCCCGGGCTTGGCCGCCCATGATAAAGTAGCTGGCAGTTTTCAAAAAGGCGCTGGATAACAGAGCATGAATCATAAAACACACTACTGTGTACCAATATCCAAGTTCATTCAGTGCAATGAAACCATGCAGAGGACCTTTCTTCCCAGCTAATTACGTGGAAACGCCTAAGACAATAAAGCATCTGGTGGTCTTTCTTCCCCATTTCAATTTTTCTCAATATTGTGACAGGGGAAAGCATTGTGCCTTTCCCAGGGTAGTTGCTGTGAAGAGGAGTAAAAGCAAGGGTCAGGGAAGAGCAAATAGATGAATTTATAACTTTCTTTTTATTTATTCCTTTCGCATTGTTTCTCTGGAGACTCCTCCTTCAGGGCTGTATTTTCCAACCACTATTCTCACTACCCTCTGCCTGAATACATTGGGGGTTTTTTTTAATACCACCCAAACTGCCAGGGCCCTCTGCATTCTCCATTTTTTTTTCTCTTCTCTTCTCTTCCCCCAGATGCATCCAAGAGTTGAAATCCAAGTCTGTAATCTCTACCAAAAGCCTAGGTATTTAAAAAAAAAAATAAATGTAGAAGCCTACCTACATAAGTGGTACACAGAGAGAAAGGGTTGGGTTTGGAGAGAATTTCCAGCTGGTTTGGAGGTTTTCTTGTAACGGGGGCTCCACAATTCTGTCAGCCTCATTTTCTGTGTATGAAATGTGGATAAATTTGCCAATTGAACAGCAAACACTCAGCAGATTTAAAATAACCTCATAGCAAATGATTTGTGCATCACAGATTATTTCTAGGCCATCGGATGACGACACCCTTTAGAGCATTTCCCTTGGCTCTCAGGCTATGGTTCTCATCAGTGAAGATTTTCAAAAACTCTCCTAATTCTTTATTTCAGAACAAAGCACACGAGCTTGATTTTCACTGGAACACCCTCCTTGATCAGACTATAGAGTATTTTTTTTTCCTTTCTAGCCTAAGACCGTGAGAACAAAAGGGAACGGATGAACCAGCTTCAGAGTTCATAAGCGGTGGGAAGGGCGTGTGTGCATAGATTTTGGAAAAAGAATAAAAGAATGATTTCCCTAGTTGCTGATGAGGTGTCTGGCTAAAAGTAATCCATGTTAAGTGTTAAAATAGGTTTGGTTTGGTTTGAATGCTGCTAATGACTGTTCTCCTGTGAGAAAAGCTGTGGGAAGAGTCTGATTTGGATCTTTCCTAAGACTTCACCTGCCTCGGCAAGACACGGTGAAGCTCCCTGGAGCTCCCCATATACAGAGTGTCCGATGTAACACGCTTAGTAAATGCCAACAAGCAGATGCTCCAGGAGGCAGCTCGTCCCATACCAAGATGAATTTTTTTCAAAAGTGAAAAGTGAAGAAGGCTGAAAACTCAGCTTAGACTCACCTCTTTTCTTTTTTACATTCCAGTATCACGGAGAAACGCCAACGCAGTGTTAAACAAGCGTAAAGGAAAGAAATAATGCAATTAGAGAAAAAGGTAAACTGTTTCTCAAATTGTTTAATACCCAGGATCTTTACTCAAAAAAGTGAATATTTCACGTGTTTTTAGACTTCACGTGTTTTCAGACTCCATCCTCTGTTTTGGGGATTCTCAGTTGCCACCGTGGTGTTTGAAGACTGGGAAACAATCAACAGTTTAGCCTCAGAATACACGCAGGAGTATTTTTCATCCTCGTGCTTTAATTAGTAGCAATTTGTATAGCACAGAATGGGGCTCAGCGTCACTGGGAAGAAATCAGCACTAGGGTAGGAGTTGTGTTAGTGGAGACCAAAGGTCCCACGAAATGCAGACATGAGAACATTTGGACGAGGAAGGTTTGTACCATGGATTTGGAGGAAGTAGAGGAGTTGATGTCAAAGAGGAACTCATAGAAGACCAAGCGCATGGCAATGTGCGGAGTAAATAGGAGAAAGCAGGGATGAGTAAGAGGAAGTGTATCTGATGGATGCAGCTCAAGGCTGAATTTCCACCACTGCCATGGAAAGGAAAAATTCCCGTGGTGGTAGTGTGTTCTTAACTCCCGAAAGGACCTGGCTACATCAAAACTCACACCTCTGCGATATATTTTAAGCAGTGTCTAAATTTTAAATAGGAGCCTTGGGTCAAGTGCGGGCTGCAGTGTAGCTAAAATTGCCCGTTAGTTGTGCACTGCACTCAAATTTCTCCCACAGATCCTCTGCACGAAGTGTAGGTCAAATCACTCTGTCCTTTCCTACTTTTTAGGTTTCCAGTCAATGAAGTAATAATTATGGCCCCAGCTTTGACACTGAGCGGGGAATGTTCTCATTAATTTGCTTCTAATATTTCAGTTGCTTTGTTCAGTGAAAGAGTTTGTGATTGACAAATATGTGGTCTTGTTATTAACCTGGTTCTCCTTCACCCGCTTGAAACAAGACTTGAAACATGAAACAGAGAGAAATGTAAAAAATAAAAAGGAGCTCAGGTTGCCAAAAAATGTTGTGGATGCCCCATCCCTGGAGGGGTTCAAGGCCAGGCTGGATGAGGCTTTGGGCAACCTGGGCTAGTGGGAGGTGTCCCTGCCCATGGCAGGGGGTGGCACTGGATGGTCTCTAAGGTCCCTTCCAACCCAAACCATTCCATGATTCTGTGATTTTATGGAACAAAAGCAGAAGCAGCAGGAAATATGCCGAAATAATCAGGTGAAGTCCAGCTCAGCAGGCAAATCAGTGTTCATTTTTTTCTCTGGGGAACCTACATAAACATCAACCACTTCATCCGCTCCCCTTGGCTCTTCAGAGCGACACCAGTGGACTTTCAAGAAGGCCTCAGATACATATGATGTCTGTCTTTTATTTGTTAGCGAGGGCAAGCATTGGTACAGGAATAAAGTTCTGTACTTTACCAAAAGGCAAAAAATCAAATAAAATATTCAGTATCGCCTCTCACCGTAAGGTTTACAAGCACTTGTAGGCGTGGTGAATGTTTTACAGCCTTGAGCGCACTTAAAGCTGGACAGACCGTAACCTAGAATTGTCTGGGAACAGAAGGTTGGAAAAAGCAAATAAAAAGTAAATTTGTTGGGAGCTGAGCATACACAGGTAAGAAGGGAAAAGAAGGGGAAGGAAAATTGCTATCTACCCAAATGTTCAGTTTTAAATTGGTATCATAATATCCTGGAATTACTGGAATTTCTCAACAGCATGGTGAAATGTCTATACCGGAAAAGGTCACAGTTGTGCCATGGAAAAATATTCCCAAACATCTATGTTATGTTATAGGAACTCCAGCATTTCAGGAGTGTGTGACACGTGCGTGCTCTGAAATGCCAGCGTGCGCTCAGAAATGTTTTTCTGAAATGCTAGAATTAGGAATAGCATATCAGGGGTCTGTGAGGTCACTGCCCAAGAGACAATTCCGCACGGGAAAATGCAGGTGCACCAGATCCTGTATGGTCTCAGCAGCACGCTGAATGGGGAGCGCGTTTCTGCTGACAAACCCAACCCAGCCTCCCTTGAGAGCCGAACCCTAAACGTGGTTCTGTTTCTGCTCCTAGCCTCCCACCACCCTCTCACAATGGTTAAAGGGTTCAATCCATCCATCCTCCCTCTCTGTCTCTTGATCCTCACCGTTCCCAGTCAGCAATTACTATTTGTTACTGTATAATTTTTTGTCACATAGATTGTGATCCTAATTACGGTCCCTGCCTGGGGAGACTGGGGTGTAAGAATCCGTTTCTTTGCTGGAGTTATCCTCAGGTGATGGTTTCAGTAAGGCCTTTTGAAGCTGCACCAAAGGGAAACGAGAACTCCCCAAAACCGGAGCCAAATGGCATTCTCTTCTTCCAGTCAGCTGAAGAAGGCAGGTTCGTCTTCTTTATTTATGACTGAACATGTAGAATAACCTCTCTGGTGATGGTTCACTTCTCACTTGCACAGGCAGCATCACGTGGAGTCTCGTTTATGTTCACACGGCGCTGTGCTCACCAGCACCATGGCAAAGATTCGCGTTAGAGTGACCTCCTTCATCACATTGGGCAAATAAATGGCCAAAGAGTGGTAGGAACCCTGCTGAACGCCCACACCTTTTGCCATAAAACAGGCTGAGATCTCCTGCACGTGGGGTGGTCCCTCTCCCACCAGCACTTGCTTTCTCCTGTACCATTGTGTTGGAGCAACGTACAGGAGAGCCAATATGCTAAGCGTCAGCTTCCAAGCTCATTGCAGCCCCTGGAAAGCCTCCAGATCGAAATCACTTTGCCTTCCCTTTTGTTATTTATGTTGTTGAATGCTGGGTAGCACTGAGAGATAACTGAGCTGGTGTCTTTCGTAGGAGTGGAAAGGGCCATACGCCAAAACTATTATTCTTAGTTGGTGGAACAGATACAAAAGAGAACATGAGCCACCATGGAACCACAGAGGAGGGACACTAAAAATGTGTAGAGAGCTGATCTGCTCTCCAAGTGAGGTTTCATCCACCGGTTTGTGAGGACCGATGCAGGTACAACTGGGAAGACAAGAAGTCTTAATAAATTGAGTAGGGAAAAAAAGGGAAGGGCAACTGAGAGCCTCAGAGTTTAGATATTGACCATCACTCCCAAGTGTACAGCATGAAGATGCTGAAAAGATGGGTTCCTTAGCATGTACCAAGACCTCTGCTACTATTTTCCTTCCAGTCTCCAGGCTGGAGTTCTTTACAGAATTAGTTTAGGTGTCAGTAAAACATGGGAAATGCTAGCAGTGCCCTTTCCATCTACCCTCAACTGGGAAATATTGGAATGATGCCCAATGTTGCGAAGTCTACGGATGTTCAGTTTTATTGGTCACTTTGATTTTGCCACTGTTCACAGCCTGAGCACTTTCAGTAACCTGGGGAAACCCGCCCACCGAAACAAGACCATCAGATGGCTGAAACTGCGTTGTTTCAAGTATTTTGTTAAACTCAGCTCACAAGTTAAATTTACAGAAAGGTTTTCAGATCTGCAAGGTTCATAAAGGCAATCCCAGAGGTCAGAAGCTCCTCCAGACAGTGGGGAGTGGGCATTTTGAAAAGCAAAGGATTTTTCCAGTGACTTTCCCTAATGGGTGGTTTTGGATGACTTACATCCTTACTCCTTCCATAAGTTTGCCAAAAAGAAAGTAAAGCATCTGAAAAGTCTTCTGTGTGGTCCTCTGGTATATAAGCATGTTTTGCTAAAAAATAAGGTTAAGCCGATATAAAACAGACTTACTGTTTTTGAGACAGAGGAATTAGAACCGTAAGAGGATCTTATGTCTAGAGAAAGCTTCCTGATATGCTAGAAGGGCACTTTTATGTTAGTGTAAGATCCAGACGTTTTGTAAATGCACTATGGAAAACAGCACCATGAATTATGAGGTGCTTGAAGTTATTTGATGGAGATTTCTGTTGACTTTTTTTAAATACTACAAGACTCTGGTAGCTCCTTCTTCCTTTGGGGGGGGGGGGGGGAACTTCTGTTGAGGTTCCTATGCAGAACTAGCACAGCTGTAGGAATTTTGAAGGAAGCTTGCCGTCATCTCAGCAGAGGGACTGCTGGCATGGATGAATTAGCACAGCTGCCATCTACAACATGATCTAGTTCACATGGCTAGCAAAAAAAAAAAATCAGTTTGGTAACATGTGAAAAAGTGACTAAAAAGGCATAATGATGTTTAAGCAGTGAACAGTTTCATGGATTTTGACTTTTTTAGAAAGCAATTCATTATTTTCATTGTTGGGTTTGTATTCTTGCTCTGCGTTCACTTGCTTGATTCCACCTTAATGGTTTGTTTTTGTCTAGGCTTCGACAACTCTGCTGGATGCTCCTCTTGTGTTTAGAAATGGGATTCCACACTGCATCAGCCCTGTGATCCCGCTGCTCGTGTGCTACTTGTGAGCAGAGATACAAACATGCTTTCAATCCAGCCTTTTATTTACAAGGAGATCGGGCCAAATTCCTCTGCTGTGAACTAAAAAAAAAAAAAAAAAAAAAAAAAGCAAAACTTTGACAGTTTTCTTCAAAATCATGAGTTGTTAAAATAAGCTTTTGAAAATGGAAATTACTCCACTGCGGGTGGGAATTTGAATACTTTTAAAAGTCAGAAAAATATTAGGACATTTTCAGGTAAAATTCTGCTTGGGAGATGTTTTGGGGTTTTTTTTTTTCTCAGGTCTACTTATTTCCATGTGTACTAGAGACCCTTTCAGTGCTGCTTTTGGTCAAACCTTGATCCTCAGGTTTATTCTATCACTGTTATTAGTAGAAGTAATTAAAAAAAATTACTACCTATGAAAAAAACCCAACTCCTTTCAAGTCTCAAACCCTGTACTTTATGAAATGTACAACTTTGCAAAATTCCCTTTCAGTCAAAAACTTTTTTGGGCATCCTGAGGAAGGCGGCTGCTTGGTCTCAAAATAAATATAGAGAGAAGGGAGCTTGTAAGGTGCTTTTTTTTTTTTAATTTTTTTTTTTTTTAAGAAGTAGAACAACCCAGCCTAAGGGAGGTTAGCACCGATGGGGGAGCAGTAACTTTTCTTACCTATGAGGTTTTGTTGGTTTTATTTGAACCAGTGCATTTGGAGGAACAGGCAAGCTTTTGATGGCTCACGTGCTCCTTTAGCGTGAGGTCGAAGAAGCAAACTCCACTTGGGAGAAGAATAGTTGCTCCCAACTTAATTGTGTTGATCAATGAGATGGTTTAGAGTTAGGAGGGATGTGTGCAGAAAAGGTCAGAAGCTGGGACAAGCTCAAGGCCGGTTTAATGTGCTCGTTTCCCCCACTCTCGCTTCCCAATAGCTTCCGCAGAGATCATTAAAGTCGGCGAGTGCCGAGATCTTCAAAACATTATGGACATCTGTAAACGTCTTTATCTAAAAAAAAGAAAAAAAAATACATGTTTTTTTTCTTTACATCCACCAGTAGCTGAGCCAAGCTTGGTTCAAGCAAGGAAGACTTGTAATATTCAAAGATTTACTTAATTTTCATTGCTGCACATAAAACATCTGACAGTATTTGCCCAGAAAACCAAAATGCCTCTCTTTGTTTGTACAAGCCAAAGGAAAAGTACAGTGTATCCGTCTGCAAACGAACATCAAAGCGCTTTTGCGAAAGCCGGGCTGGTGACATATATTTGGAGAAGCAGTATGAGAGCCGCCTGTTACAGAGTCATGGGGGTCTCTGTACTTACCCGGCGTAATCCCGATTGGAGCCACGTCTTTTCTTTCTTCTCTTTATTATCACTTTGTGGTTCACGTTTGTTGATGAGTAGGATTAACAGCACATTTTCGGTGACATTTAGCTCTTTTAACAAGCTCTCTCCAGTCAAAGGTGGCTGGCCTGAAAAAAAACGAGAGAAAAGTCATTAAGCAAACAAATCTTTGCCAAGAGTTGACGCTAAACATGCCATCACCCTGTATGAGTTATTCACTGCATATGAAATTTATTCCGCAAGACTCTGACCTTGATGTTGATTAACCAGAAATCCCTTCTTCTCTTGTCATTATTAACAGCTTTAGGTGCCTCCAGTGGCCCCTCTCTCTTTCTTTTCCTTATTTTTTTTTAAGCATCCATTAAGGATGATTTTCTCAATTTATCATTTCTTTCGTCGTGCTGCTCATCAGCATAATCTCTCAAGGCATGACGGCTTGTTTCCACGAGGCTGCCAGGACAGCGGCGGGCTGGTCGTGCCGTCCGTCTGTCCCCCTCCGCTTAACGCACCCGTATTCCTTTAGCGTGGTGATGCATCTGAATAGTCTTACGATACCTCCAAGTCCTAAACGTCTCAAGGGGGACTTTGCTTATTTCAGGCAATCCAGTCCATTACCCCAAAAGCATGGAGAAAGAAATGAGATTTCTCCCCCTGGTGCTTTCCCATTTCCCGGGGCTGGCAATCCCAGTACGGCTGCTTTATGGCTCTCTGGGCAGGCATGAGGCAGAGATCCTGACCGTATACAGGACAGAGTTTCTTCATTATCCTTGGGAGGGGGAGAGGGAGCATATTCTGCTTGTTCTTGACTTGCTCAGGGCTCAAAAGAGCTTCTCTGTAGACGTGAGAGATGGAGCATCAGTGGATTGCCCTTAGGTCACTCAGCTTTGAGTAGACCCCAAATATGGAAGATGGTTTAAATCTACCTCCAGGTCAGTGTAAACACAGGATCAGAGCAAGAACTGAACCTTTTTGGTGCCTGCTGCTAGGCGTGAAAGCATGAACAGAAACACTGCGAGTATTCACTTAGGCTGGTCATTTCTGGAAGGGGGGTGGCGGGGAAAGTCAAGGGATGAGAACTACATCAAGAAAAAGCTGGGTGTGTTTTTTCAGATTCTTTTGGGGTGAAGTCACATGGTGATAAATGGAATAGACTGGGAGAATTGAAACAGAACTTGCTGTAAAGCCTGATTAGAGTTGATTGCGTTACAGAGCGTAGCTGGTATGAAGACCCCGGCTGCCTTAGTCTTTGTGGCCGTTGGCATAGATTCATTCGGCGTTTTGTGAATTTGCTGTTTAACTCTCACCTTCAGCAAACTCTTGGCACACCCTTATATGGTGGGATGTGAAGTTTATCATGGCAGCTGTAAGGGATTATGCCTGATCTGAAAGCTTTCAGTATCAACCATTGACAGTCCATATGGAATCACGGACTGGTCTGGGTTGGAAAGGACCTTAGAGACCACCCAGTGCCACCCCCTGCCATGGGCAGGGACACCTCCCACCAGCCCAGGCTGCTCAAAGCCTCATCCAGCCTGGCCTTGAACACTCCCTTTATTGTACCTCTGTTGCAAAGGGGAGGAGAACTGGCTGCACGGAATAATGAGGAGTCGGGATGTGCTCTGCAGCCCCCCAGCCTGGGTGCTCAGTGAGACCCCAGCCATGGGCCCTGCCCTGGAGCATCCTTGTAAGGTGGGGTAGGTGCAGCGTCTGTTCTTCATGGGCCCATCCATTCTGTGCATTGCACAGGCAAGGCAGGGGGTGTGACTGGGGAGTGATGGTTGTCTTGAGCCTTAAGACACCGCTTCTTGTTAAATATCCTGTAAAGACCAATACAGATTTCTGAATTCCTTAAGAACATCGCTGGGATGCTGTTGACAGTAGTATCACTATGATATGTGTAACGTTGTTAGGGATGGGAAATGTATTGCTCTTGGCATTCTGCTGTGTTTCTATAGGGCTTTAATGCTGGGGTGGGGACGGTGGGACAGTGGGAGGGGAAGTGAGTGGATACAGCTGAAAACCATTGTTCGGGTCTTGTTTACAGCACAAACATCCACGCTTACTTTTTCGGCAAGCGCAGGCAAACCAAGCAGGGAAGGCGAACGGCCGTTACGGTTCCGTCCCTGGGAGAACTCAGCAAGCCAAATGCACAACTATGAGATCAGATGAGAAATAGAAAAACAAAAAAAAGATGAAATGACCTTTGAGTTTTAAAAATTGAATATTCTCAAAGCGTTGGGTTTTTTTGTCACAATCTGGATGTGTATCAAATGCTTTGCTTTTGACAAAAGTACCATTTTTTTTTCATGGAACTAACTGGGTGAAAAACCAGCTTTGAGCCCGATACAGTTAATATTTGAATAAATCAGTGTGCATACTAATTTACTAAAAATTTTATGGTTAGTATATTAACAGTATTTTTTCAGCCTGAGCACTGATTATTTTTTTTCAGGCTTTGTGTTTGAGAGGCTCATCACACAGAAGCTAGTCTGTACAATCCATTATTATTTCTTTCTTTAGCTTTGAAAAGCTCCATTTATCCAATTTTCAGTGATTTCCTGTGTTACATATGATGTCACTTTCTTATTTGTGGTATCGTAGCATCCAATAATTGTACTAATGCGACAGGAACTACTTAAAGTTGGGAGAGAAATTGTTTCACTGGAAAATATACCGCAGCGGCTCCAGCCGATAGGAGCTGGTTGCCTCTCTCTCTTGTTTTCTGTTGACAAACAGGAATGTAACATCGCTGCTGATGCTTTCCCCTCCATGTCCACAGGTCAAACTTAAAAGCAATTGTTGTTTTGTCTGCAGTGCTCTGGGCATCCCCGAGCGCGACCTGCTACTCCATTAAGAAATCTGGGAAAAACTGAGCTGGTTCTTTTTTGCGCTGAGCAGTTTCTTTGGTTTTTGAGAATACGCTCAGCTGCTTCGCTTTGTTTTGCGTGTTTTCTCTACCTCTTGAGAAGACCCTAGGTCGCTCTTGTTTTCCCTTGTTATAGAGCACACGTAAATCTTTAAACTGAAATGCAAACTCTGAATTTATCTCTGAATCAGAGAATGGCTTGGGTTGGAAGGGACCTTCTACTCCATCGTCATCTAGTTGAGATCATCCAGTGCCACCCCCTGCCATGGGCAGGGACACCTCCCACTAGCCCAGGTTGCCCAAAGCCTCATCCAGCCTGGCCTTGAACCCCTCCAGGGATGGGGCATCCACAGCTTCTCTGGGCAACCTGTTCAGCAAATGCTGTTTTTCAGCAATATCACAAAATCAATAGGGATTGTATTTCCTAATCTTGTTAGGGAGCTGAGATGAACTCATGGCAGCACCTGAATATTTCTCTAGTGTGGGTTGTTATTGGAATATTAGAAAGAGGCTCTGATGCATACATGGTGTATATATATAAAGTACGTCTATAAAAATCCAGCCTGTAAATATTGGAGGTGTGGATATGTTGCCATTAATTTCTGGCTTGATCAACAACATTCAAATATTTTGCGCTTTCTGAGGGAGGGGTGACACGAGGTCCAGAGTTCGGTCATGAACGCACGCATGCACCTAAGGCAAGAATTAGCCAAAGCGTTACTCCAGAAGATGTGATGGTTTCTCAGCCTTTCTCTCCTTTGGCTGAGAAATGAGCTGTGCTGTATCTAATTCCGAATTAGCAGTGCTCTGGCTACGCTTGATGTTTTTAACGCCCTGCTGTGGCTCGGTATAATTGGCTTTTTTTTGGTGTGTGTGCGAGCGAGGAGGCTTCTTGCAGGCTGCACGGAACACAGCCTGTGTGGCATCGGCTCCCCTGTTGATTTAGTTTCATTTTCTGTTTTCCTGCCTTGCTCAACTGCCTGTAACGGCATTAAAGTATTCTTCTGATCTTTGTTTCCATGTGTTCGCAAAATGCAGTTTTTGAAAACCTTTATGCCAATGGGACGTTGGGAATGAGAGGCAGCTCTCGGGTTTGTTTCAAAAGCCGTTTGGCAAATTACATAGTCGATTGAGCCTTGTTTAAAGTACCTTCTACTGAGAGAGCCTCTGTGTTGGTGTTAGATGAGGTTAGATTAAACAGGTAAGGGCTGAATTACAGCTCCCAGAAATTAGTGACGTGCTGCCTTGAAGTGGGAGGTAATGAAAGTGTCGTGAGAAAGCCTGGAGTCCCAAGAGTGTGGCTAGGTTGTCCCCTCTTCCACCATCCACCCCAAATTAGAAGAGCCTTAATTCAGTGGATCGGAGTAGGACATAGAATAAATCGTTAATTTCTAGTGAAAATGTGATGTCCCATGGAAGCTGTTGGCACTCTCCAACTTCTTCACTGAGCTCCAGGGCCAGCTTTTCCCCTGCCCATCCCCACTCCATCTCACTTTGCTAGTAATGTGCTATGTGTGTTGGGTTTTGCCTCTTGCTGAGTTGCATGATAAGACACCCGGGGAGCTGTGTATCCATTTGTGTCCTGGTTCTCGGCAAATTCACGTGTACTTGTTGAGATCTTAATGCAGATCGTTACCATCCACACTGGTTACTCTTTTCTGGTTATTTCCTGCCCAGATTTGTGTTCAGAGCTACAAACAAATCGTACGTACCACCAAGCAGGCTCTAGAAACCAGATGAGTACATGGCTGTGCTTCCCTTTGGTGCTGAAGAACTAAATTGCAGGAAAAGGCATTAGTCTGGAACAGGTTGATGTCGCTACAGGAACAGTCTCAAACTCTTAAGATTAATACATCCTCAGGTCTCCTACTCATCCACTGTTAAGCTCCGTGTCCACACCAAGGTCTTGCCCATCAGGCTAAAATCATCTCTCTACCTCCACAGCTTGTCACCTTGTCCCCTGCCATCTGCCGAAACACACTGGTTAAAATAGACTTATTTCCCACAGCTCAGGATAATTGACTCCCCCCTCACTCCAGCTCCATGAGCCTCACCAAAGCTTTATTGTAATCTTCCAAACTGGGAATAATCTTACTGCTTCAACTACTTTCCCTTAATTTCTCCTCTCATTTCTTTGCCATTCTTGTTTCTTGCCATTTCCAGCCTGTATGCATGTTTATGTGGCTCTAGCTGAATAATGACTGAACTAATACTGCTGTCTAGCGTCATCATACACATGCACCTTCCACTTAGTAAACAGATAGTAGGAAAACCTACAGTGGAATTAGGAGGATAGGTTTCTTTGCATTGGTGTGCTGCTTTAGGACCGCTGGCTAAACCCACATCTTTTAGAAAGTGTTCCTAGCTTGCGGTGATCTGTATTTCTGTATTCTTTGCCCTAACTTTTTGGACTGCAGGCCTCCTGTGCACAGCTTGCCTGTACATGCTTTTAATCCAGGGGCTGGGTCGTTTCCTTCTTAGAAGGCACCTTGAGCCAAGGTTATTATAGAAATGTTGTCAGCAGAGCATTGATGGTTCAGGATCTGCAGGTGAAGAGGAACTTTACTACTGATGGGGGATTTATGAGATTGAGATGGAGTGTTGGTCATTTCGTACATGGAGATGAGTGGAGAAGTGGATAAGATCATCTCGGATAAGATGCCAACTTGTAAAGAACTTGATTTTTCTGTAGACTTGTAACTGAAGATGAGTTAGAACTCGCCCAAGTTAGAGGACAGTACT
Organism: Pterocles orientalis; assembly: GCA_011057875.1. Taxonomy (NCBI): domain Eukaryota; kingdom Metazoa; phylum Chordata; class Aves; order Pterocliformes; family Pteroclidae; genus Pterocles; species Pterocles orientalis. The sequence continues at coordinate 857,360 of WKFP01014795.1, read as the reverse complement.
TTGTAACTGAGAAAAATCAGTGCTAGGGACAAGCAGCAGAAATGTGTTTGCTCCCCAGGAGAGCCAACAAGTTGCATCCGTGAAGTCTTCTGAGAGCTGACTTCCAGAGCGAGTGATTTTGGGGGAGAAGAAATCAACTGAATTATGTTTCTTCAGGAAGAAATGTTTTCCTGTGCGGGAGGTGAGGCAGTGGCCCAGGGTGCCCAGAGAAGCTGTGGATGCCCCGTCCCTGGAGGGGTTCAAGGCCAGGCTGGATGAGGCTTTGGGCAACCTGGGCTGGTGGGAGGTGTCCCTGCCCATGGCAGGGGGGTGGAACTGGATGGTCTCTAAGGTCCCTTCCAACCCAAATCATTCTATGATTGTTTCATCAGGCTGGATTGGGTAGCATGGACTGGCCACTTCTACTGACTGCTGTCCTCCAGATGTACCAGCTGTTACTTAGTTCAAGCTACAAGTTTAAATGCACAGTGGATATTGCAAGCCTCCAGGCACTTTGAGTTGAGTGCCACTCAATAAGTGATGCTGTCTTGGCCACCCAAAGAGTAGCTGGTCACCAGCTTCTTGAAGACTCATTTGAGATGATAATTCAGCCCCTTCCCCCACCTTCTCATTCTCCTGTCTGGAAAAGTTTGTGAGAATTTGACAAATATAGATGGTCATCGAACCATTCATTTATCTCCAGAAGGGATGTTGTGTATGCCTACCACCAATGACAAAGTAAGGATACAAAGCATTGACCTTTCCTATATAGAATTGTAGAATCATAGAAACGTTTGGGTTGGAAGGGACCATGGAGGTCATCCAGTCCCACCCCCTGCACTGAGCAGGGACACCTTCCACTAGCCCAGCTTGCCCAGATCCCCATCCAATGTTGTGAACCACGTCAGTGACTGATTTCTTTCAGGATCAATTTTCAGGCCAATAAACATAATCTAAAATTACTTTTGGCCGTCACTGGTGAACCAGCTGGGAGACGGCAACTTTTGGGTTCTAACTTAGTGAGTGTCGTCTTCCCTATGTCCCCAGCCAGTCTCTAGTGGCTATATGACAAGAAAAAGCTCTACAGAAGCTGTCGTATACAAGCTAGAGAGCACTTTTTTAACCTCCTTACAAATTGCCTCAGATTTCCTGAGGGAAGAGAACCAGGAAGGGCAGCTCCACATCTGTCATCACTGTTTTACTCACAGATCCTCTGGCTTGACAGCATCTTGGAAACAAATTGCCAGCACTTGCCATGCGAGTTGCAAAATGTTTGTAAAACCATCCTGCCTTCATAAGACAGCTGGAAGAAAATCTCCTGCCTCCAGTGGAGTTTTGTTCACTAGTTGAAATGCTTTTTGCTTTTATTTTCTGTTCAGGGAAAGTCTCTGAGGAGGCATGTGGCTTCTAGGGACCTGTTACTATCCTGGAACTTCAGTTTTTTCATCAACCCTGTAAACATTGTCTCTTTTCTATTATTTGTGCATTGCTGATAGATAGCACCTCTGAAAACATCTCAGCTGGAATGATGTTTTTCAGAGCCAGCAGTATATTCCTTGCCTGTTTAGCAGTTTTTGCAGCACTCGGACCAAATTCTTTCAAATCAATAGTGCTGTGCCGTGGTGCAGAATTTCAGCCACTCTATTTAGCAGCCACACACAGTTACTTGAGCTGAGCTCTTTTAGTGGCGACTCATCTCCCGCTTTCTTCATCAACTGAATTCGATTATCACTTCTTTACCCTCTCTTCCCGAGCAAGTTTAGACATCTTGCTTTTCATCTTGCATTTTAAGAAGAAGAAAGAATAGTAGGAATCACTTGTGCGTTTTATGGTGTAATGAATTAATGAAACTTGTAACTGCAAAGGAATTTTGGTTAAGTTTGCCCAACGTGCTTTTACAAACTACTGTTAAACCCCAGGAGAGCCCCTGAGCTCAGCCTGGTGTTACTTGTCTTTGACAAATGAGTCACGTAAAGGCGATGAGACCTGTTGAAAGCTGCACGAGTCGGCGTTAGTGTTAGGAAGAGGACGTCAGTATCCTTGCCTTGCTGTTCCAAAGCCGTGCCCAAGGGTGAACAGTTAAACACAGCGCCAGGTAAATCCAGGGGAGATTCTGCAGCTCGTGAAAATGTGGTTAAACTTTTGCTCTTGTTCCTGTGGATATAAAGATGACTTCTTTCCTTCCTCTGAGGAAATCCGAGCCCATACGTTATTCCACCTTGTTAGCAGCGTCACTGTCCTGGAGATTGCACCAGCTTCCTTTCCACCGCATCAACTGCCGCCTTCACTTCATCAAGCCTCGGTGTTAACTACTGCCCATTAACTCCAGTGTTCCCAGGTTCAGGATCAAGAGATCCTGCTTAAGCAAGGCATCTGTCTGAGCTCCTCTCGAGTTAATGTTCTGTGCAGCATGCTTCTGCCGGGCTGGCGAGGGAAGAGGGGAAAGCCTTGGTGATTCTGTTCCACTCTTTAGGGGGCAAAAGAAAGAAAGAAAGAAAAAAAAAGCTTATCTGCCTTTCCCTTATGGTTCTGTAAGTTTGGGTTTTCATTATGAGCTCTGATAGTTTAAAGGGTGGGAGATGGAGAGTTTGTAGCCTAGCAGCAGAGGTAGCAGGAATTTGCAAGCCTGAGGAACTTGACCCCAGCGTGTAAATCCACCAAGTGCAGACCAGAGCTGGAACCCTCTGATGGCTCTTGTCCAAAGGAACGATGTGAACATGGTATATGGGACACAACATTTCTGATGTCCGTTGCACAATATGTACAAGAGGGAAACGAAAAAAAAATCCTGATTACTCCTCTGTCTAGGAAAAGAGCTAAGTGGAGCTAGATGCAGGACACATTTCCGTCACAAACACATATTTACGTGGTTTTACTGACCACAGGATGTTTGAATCAAAGGACCACATCAGTTCATTTCTTTCTGTCCGATTTGAACTTGACTCCTACCTTCGTTTTGCAGTCCTAAGTTCTTGTGTTGGAAGAAGTGGTTGATTCCTCTCTCTTTCCTTGCTGAAGAGTTCTTAATGTGTTCAGTCCTTCATTGGGCATTTGCTTTCTAGGCTCCACAGACAGAATTTCATAGAATCATGGAATAGTTTGGGTTGGAAGGGACCATGGAGGTCATCCCGTCCAACCCCCTGCACTGAGCAGGGACACCTTCTACTAGCCCAGGTTGCCCAGAGCCCCATCCAACCTGACCTTGAATGTTTCCAGGGACGGGGCATCTCCCACCTCCCTGGGCAACCTGTTCTTCAACCAAACTTCTTCAAACCACCTTCTTCAACTAAAATCGATACCTTGAACACCATTATGAAAATCATTAAGGCAAATCAATAAAAAGAAAAAAACATTTCAATTGGTGGAATATCTCTACTCTGGAGCCGTGACTCGAGGAGGATGTACATGGGCAGTTAATGTGGAAGAGTGACCTAGGAGACTGCCAGTATCTAAGATGCAATGACAACACACATAAAGAAGGAATCTTTTTTTTCAGGTATTTTTAGGAGCCTTCACAATTTTAAAGGATTTGTCCCTAAAACATGGCAAAATTGTTCTTAGTCATGGGAAGAAAGCTAAGAACTTGGAGCAACTAAAAATCAAACAAAAAGCAGCACTGGCATAGATGGTTTTTACCAATACAATCTCATTGTACATGAGATTTAAAAAAACCCCAAACTTCAAGCCCTCCAGTGTGCTGGAGTTATTTCTCTGTCTCTCTGAGCTTTCCTATTGCTGCAATTCCCTTCTCGTGTCAGCTGGTGGCTGCTGAGCCCTTCTGCAGCTCCGAAGATGTGCCACTTGCTCCCAGGAGCACCAGAGAGCTCAGCAGCAGTCCCAGGACATTTGTCACATTTTTTTTATTCCTACTTATGGAATCTGACACATTCACCTTTCTGCAAGCAAAATAGCTTTTCATGGAAAAGGAGAACAAGCATAGATATTTTAATCTGGAGTTAACTCCTGCTGTTTGCATATCATTCCTCTTGATAGTTTGAAATGAGAATCAGGCCTTTAGTGTGGGAAAATAGTCAGTTCTTCACTAACATTGTTTTTTTTCACATTTGCTTCCATAAGCAAATTAACTGGGTCTGGGAGGAGCAAGTTGATTATTTTTAACAGCGTTCATCCTGATCTTCACCCCAAAGCTGGGGCCGTTCAAAGCAGAATACTGAGGAGAAAAAAAAAAAAAATAGTGAGCAAAAAAATACTGAGCAATGTACCTACTGTCAGTAGTTGTGTAGTTTCTTTTCTCCAAGTGTCAAGTGGGATCAGTGATCCTGTATGCGTAACTGAGGGAACCCTTTTCTGCCTGTGACCAAGAGGGATTTTTGTTTGCCAACGTGGGTTGAATTTCCTGGAAATGAGTAATCATTTTTATTAAGCTTGGAATTTGCAGGGTGGTGGGTTTGCTTCGTGTTTAGTTTTTGATGTGGTTTTTTAATTCTAATAAGTATGTCTGTAGGATCCTTATTTCCTATTTACCCAGCAGGGCTGTGGGAAGGGGGGGTCGTGGCAATATATCTTGCTGAATAAGAGCAGGTGGGTTTTCATTATTGTCTGTCATGGAGTTGTAGCCTGGTTTACTATGAGAGGTGTGAAAAAAGCGTACCCACAGGGCAAACACACATTTGGGTGAAGTCTTGTGTTTAAAAGGCAGAGAATTAACTAGCTGTCAAGAGTCCATTCCTCTAGACATAGCAAGGTGGTGCCAGAAAGATTTGTTCTCTTAGGTTTTCTGGGTATTTCTATCCATCTCTTTTAGACTATCATCTAGTCTAGTGGGAGGTGTCCCTGCCCATGGCAGGGGGTGGAACTAGATGATTTCTAAGGTCCCTTCCAACCCAAACCATTCTGTAGTCGTTGGAGGGATACCCAAGATGTCTTATGTGGAGGACTGGAGTGGGGTATGGCAGCACTCAGTCCCCCCTGAGTCACAGCTGGCACAAGAAGGGCTCTCAATCTGTTTTTCTGAGACAAAAGACCCTGCAGAAGTGGTAGTCAGGACATGACCATCTAGACCTGGAGACAGGAGAGGACAGTTGGCCACTGGAGCCAGTGGAAGACACGTAACCATCTCTCCATGTACCTGGTGATTCAGGACCCTTGAGACCTCAGGAAGCAGAAACCCCCCGTGGGGCAGTTGGACCTTGGATGGCTCTTCCTGCAGGGGTCTTGGCGTAAGAATCCCCAACACAAAGAGGGACAAAGGGCTACTCCTTATGGAATGTGGTTCATTGCCAAAAAGGCAAAAGGAAAAATGGGTAGAAATAAAAGCCCCAGACACCTTTTAATGGTTTTCCTGAACCTCTGTGGGAGCGGTACCCTTCCTACACAGCATCTGCCTCCTGAGATCCCCCTTATTTCTGTTAAACAAAAGGGTGTTGCATTCCTATCGCTGTTGATAGAATATCTCCTTTCTAGTTGCCCTTCCAGGACTTGTTAAATTTGAGGACTTTCCAGTACTGAACAATGGGAACAGCTCTTCCAGGTTTTGTTTGTGTCCTGGGTGCATCTGGGACAGGGTTCACTTTCTTCCCAGTAGCTAGCAAGGGGCTGTATTTGGGTTTGTGCTGAGGAGAAGCTGATCACACACTGATGGTTAGAGCTGCTGCCAGGACACTCAAGGACTTTCCAGCTTCTCTGCTGTGCCCGTGTCTGCAGGGGCAGGAGGAGCTGGGAGGGAGCACAGCCCCAGTGACCAGCCTGGGATTTGATCTTAGGTTTGGGGTTGAGACCAAACTGGCCAATGGTCTGTTCCATCCCATGCACGGCATGGCCAGGATAGAGGTGAGGGCTCTCCCGAAGCTCATCCCTTCTTGTTCCAGATCCCTTCTCTTCTCTGGGTCAGCTCTTTCCAGGTTGGCTCTCTTGGGATGGTCCCTCTCGCCAGGGTTGTCTCCATCCCTTGGTCAGCTCTTGGTCTGGGACACTCGGGCTCTTTTATCTCTGCTCTGAGAGTGTAGTTTCAGGACTCTCCCTGCTCTGGGATTGTTAGCTGGGAACGGGCTGAGCCTTGGTCATGGGCTGGTGAGCAGTGTCACTGTGTGTCACTCATTTGTGTATTTGTATATATTATTATTTCCAATATTACTGTAGTTTAGTTATTACATTGTTCTTATCTCAACCCAGGAGTCTCTTTTTCCCTTTACCCCTTTAATTCTCTCCCTATCCCCAGAGTGTGGGCAGTGAGTGAGCGGCTGCGTGGGGTTGGCTTCCAGCCAAGGGCAAACCCATCACAGTTTGTGACGCTTGGCTTTCACACAGCTCTTGGAGCAGTTAAGTCTCGTTCTGTGATGATGAGGATGGTGTTGCTCTCCATTCGATCTTCCTTTCCCCTCTGTGCAGTTTTCTAAGTAGTATTTATACTGCCTGCCCCCACCCCTTTCATTCCTTCCCAAAATTACACTTCATTTGCTGTGCTGCTGGCAGCCACAGAGTCGGCCAACTTGCTCCGCCTGAGATTGTGCAATGGTGGGAACAGAGGAAAAAAAAAAAGTGAGACCAAAATTGAGAAGGGAGGAGGTGTAGAAGGACAGGGAGTATTCACGGAGCCCCGCACGGAGGGACCAGCGGCTTGTGTGGCACAAAAACCATTTTAAACTTGTAACAGGGGAACGTTTTGTGGATTGAATGCTTCGAAGGGAGAGCCTGCCAGCTACAAAAAAAAAAAATAAAATCTTTAAATAATATGGAGAGAAATGAGAAGAAGTATGAGCTTTACACCACGGGTAAGAATTTAGGGTTTACACCATGGAAGAATTTAACCTGCTGGGCCCAACAGTCTTATTTAGGTTGAATAATTCTTTTGTCCTGTCTCTGTATCACAGTCACAGCAACAGGCACCAAAACGTGTGTTGGGTTTGGTTCCAGGGAGGGAGGTTTTCCTCGGCTTGTGTAAGGGACCCTTGTTAAAACAGCACCGCTGAACTGAAGGGAAAGTTTCTTCAGCTTTCCAAAAAGTTCTCTGTTTTTTGGGCAGACTTCAAGCTTGGAAAATGTCAGCCGGAGAGGTGAAACTTAAGGAAAATTACAAGCAACAGAGGACAAGCAGTTATAATGGCAATCCTTTGCCAGGGTTGAAAATAACCATTCATAGTAGCCTGCCAGCAATATTACATGGCGTAAAGGAAAATCACTTTATTAAAAAAAAAGTATATATTTTTCAGTTTACTAAAGGAGCTTATTGCTCCGCAATGTTGGGGAAGACCCTGCCTTGTGAAATGTTAGTTAAATACATGCTAGCCCTAGCCCCTATGTATCTCTGATTATAAATACTTGCTGGGTTTAGAGGAAATTTTTAATATTTGTGTTTGTACCACCACTTACCTGGTGAGTCTATGGCTGAGTGGGAGGGAACTTAAAATTATTTGTGTAAAATTTATGTAACATTATTTGGGGGGCCCAGATTTCTCTAGACCTTCTCTCCTCTTAAGGTATATTGAGTTGGTTGCTTGGAGTGAGCTGGATCCTCTCTGCTGCTACCTTTGCTGTGGTTTCTCTGGCCACATCTCCCATTCTGTGCTCTCCTGGCATAGGGATTGGCAGTTTTTGGTTGGTCCTTGCTAGTCCTATGGTGGGTACCATGTGCTGCCGCTTCTCCAGCGAACCTTGAGACAGTGTCCCTCCAGCATCTGATGTGAAACAGTGGGAAAAATACCCAAGAGTTAGAAAGCACAGTATTCCTGCAGGGACCAGGATTTGCAAGATTTTTAGGTGGGTTTTTTTTTTCAGTAAGACTTATAACATCTCCTTCCGGGAAGATGTTGCTTGATTTCAGATTTTTACCTTCAACATGTGTGCATGACTTAAAATCCTCAGGCTCCAATACCTAGCTCCTCGAAATGTGATGTGCAGGTAGGCATGGGAAGGAATTTGATTATACTTGAAAAGAAAGACAAAGTAGATCCGAACGGGAAAGCTATCCAGCATGGTTTTGGTTTCTCTCTGTAGCTTAGGTGGAAAGGATTGTTCTTTTGCCAGTGTAAATATATAAATTTTAAAAGAGATGTCAAGGGCTGCTTAACATACAGACAAAAAAAAGTTTCACACGTCTGCCCTTATAATGGCCCTTATGTGTTTGCGTCCTACTTATTTATGCATTCGCATTTGGTTTATTTATGAGGTCTTTGCCCAGAAATGTGCCTCTATTAGCTCTATATGGTAATTAATATATGATATTCCATCTGTTGTTATTTCTCCAGCGTTTGCACCTATGAGCCCCAACTAAGATCAGAGCCTCATTTGGACCAGAGGATCAAAGCCGCTTTTGTAGTGAGGGCTCCGCATATGCAGGGAGAGTACCTGAGCCTTTCAGTCTAAACACAGCAACCGGGCGAGCGCCAGCAAACGGACGGGGGTGCTGGCCCTCGTGTTGCACTGACCGACCCGCTGAGCATCGCTGAGGAAACCTGGTCATCTTGAAGTCAGATCCCTTACAGTCTGCCTTGCCATCCTGCCTCTCCTCAGGGCTGTGGCACCTCCACAGTGTAGAATCACAGAATCCCAGGATCGTTTGGGTTGGAAGGGACCTTAGAGACCATCCAGTGCCACCCCCTGCCATGGGCAGGGACACCTCCCCCTAGCCCAGGTTGCCCAAAGCCTCATCCAGCGTGGCCTTGAACCCCTCCAGGGATGGGGCACTTTTATGAAGAGGTGTATCTTGCTTTATTTTTCAGTTTACAGGACTTGGAACACATGACTAGTAATGAGAAATGTTCCACTTCATTATTCCATCAGTTTAATCTTAGGTCTTCGTGGTGACCTAGTCAAGGGCTAGATGTAAGAGCTCATTTTCAAAGGTGTTTTCTTCCTCAACATCTCCAACTCTGCCAGGGTAAGGGACATGGTTAGTAAGAATGTGATGCTACCTTATGAGAGCAGTGTGGAACTGTTAGATTAATTAAGGAGTCCTGCAGCTCTGTTGCTTCTACAATTGGCATAAACATTCAATTGCCCAAGCTGCAGGAAGCTAGTTTGATATTGTGCTCATCTTCCTCGTTTTTTTGTCTTTCCACCAACAATGTCGGCTGATTTAAGCTGAATAACTAAAATACTTAATGGAGTTAGCTGTCCTTATCTTTTTCTGGATAGTGCTCACCTCTGTCCGGAAATGAGACCTACAGAACAAACCAGCAACAGGCAGCTTAGATCTCAGCCTGCCACTGAAACGTGGCAGACCGCTGCAGACCTCTGGATTACAGAAGAATCCTAGAGCAGAATCACAGAATCATTCAGGTTGGCAAAGACCTCGAGGATCATCAAGTCCAACCGTCAACCCAACCCCACCCAACCCACTAACCCATGTCCCCAAGCACCACATCCACACGTTTCTTGACCCCCTCCAGGGATGGTGACTCCACCACTGCCCTGGGCAGCCTGTTCCAATGCCTCAGCACTCTTGCAGTGAAGACATTTTTTCTAATCTCCAGCCTAAAC
>WKFP01014795.1:834838-847923 GCA_011057875.1 Pterocles orientalis | reverse complement strand
GGGGTGGGGAGGGGAGAAGGGGGATGGAGGGGGGGTGTTTAACCAAGTGGGGGGTTTAAAAATGGAAATATTCCCCAAAGCACAGCTTTGGGAGAGGGGACCAAAACAGAGCCTTAAACACAGGGTGGGTGAATGCAGCCGAGTGACCCCCATCTCCAAACCCTACCCCTACTTTTTTCTATTTTTCTTTCCTCCCCATATATATATTTTTTTTAATTTCACTTTGTAGCTCTGCGAAGTGGATAAGGCCAAGGCAGCTGGAATGTGCAAATAGTGCTGCTCTTTGTGGCTCTCGCCTGAGCCAGAAGTTGGGGTTTGTTTTTTAATCCCATTGCTGGAGAGGTAATTGTAGTTAATGATGTGGAAAACAAGTTCCGCAGATAGCAAGTGGCGCTGAGACTTGGCTGAGTTTAAGGAAGAGGTATGAGGAGGGAGCTCCAGACGGAGAATTTCGTCAGTGTAAATGTGCAAATAATAAAAAAAAAGCTTTTATGTAAAGCTAACGGCTCAGAAACAGATCGGATCCTGCAAAGATGTGCAGTGGTGCGCGGGGTGATGCTGAGCATGCCAGGAGCGGCAGCCCTGACCTGCAAAGCTGAGCTTTCACTGGGAGTCCGGCCAGTTAGCTGGTCCCAAATAATATTCCATAATCCTCTCTTGACAGAAAATAATTGGTGTTTGCCAGTGGGAGCAGGCAGCTCCTGGGAAGGGCTGGCCTTGCCCAGAGCCACGGGAGGAGGAGTAGGCAGCACCGTAAATGAGATGGCTTCACTTGTGGCTTCTGGTACTTTCCCAGCCTCAGGGAAGCATCCCTGTTTTGTCTCCGGAGTTCATAAGGTAGTTTTTGGGTGTTGGCTGCACCCTTGCTGATGGGCTCGCCTCTTTGCCGTTTCAGGCAGGATTGCAGAAATGCCGTACGGGGTGGCAAGAGCTCTGGCTGTCCAACACCCAGGTGCCAGGTTGAGAGACTTGGGGGTGTTCAGCCTGGGGAAGACTCCAAGGAGACCCGATTGTGGCCTTTCAGTACCTAAAGGGGGCTTATGAGAAAGATGGGGATAAACTTTTTAACAGGGTCTGTATCAATAAGACAAGGGGTAAAGGTTTTAAACTAAAAAATGAGAGGTTTGGACTAGATATAAGGAAGAAATATTTGACACTGAGGGTGGTGACACACTGGCCCAGGTTGCCCAGGGAGGTGGGAGATGCCCCGTCCCTGGAAACATTCAAGGTCAGGTTGGATGGGGCTCTGGGCAACCTGGGCTAGTGGAAGGTGTCCCTGATCAGTGCAGGGGGTTGGACTGGATGACCCCCATGGTCCCTCCCAACCCAAACTATTCCACGATTCAGTGGTAACTTCTCTCCTGCAACTCCAGTGTGTAACTTTGCTCACCTCAAGTACCCCATTAAATGACTGCCTTTGTCTCGCTGGGTGTTCAAAAAGCAATCCCAGTGGAGGTGAGGCCTGGGACTCGGGCAACCAGTTCTATCCAGGATCTAGATGCCCCAGGAGCAGAAGAAGGGGAGCTCTCCTGCAGAGCTTGCCAGGCCAGTGCCTCGCACGAGGTATCGCTGCTGGTCTCTCAATTTCATTAGCACTAAATTCACCTTTGCAAAAATTTAATTTTTAAAAACTGCTGGACTTGGCAAGGGCACCGGCTGAAAGATCAAGTTACTGTTTGTAAATGCCAGACATGAATTAATTTAGCGGTGCACTCTTCCTGACTCTATGAAAACATATCCCAAATATTGACTTTTTTCCTTTCTTCAGTAAAACCTCTTTTCCTTGGTCGAGTGAGGCGTCTGTCTGGTACAGTGAGATGGTCTTTTAGATCACCCTGAAGCTTTTTCAACATGCTGCTCACTGGGAAGTGGGGACATGAAATCGTTAGGTCTCTGCTGCCGCCTGGAGAGTTAGGTGAGATCATTGGGTGCCTGCTTTTGGGAGCTGGGTGCTTCCACTGCAGGTAGGGCACGGCTGCAGAAGCAAGGGCTGGGTTGCCTTTTAAATATAGAGAGGGGGGCATCGTCGGTTTTGAAAGAAAACGAAGAATCAGGATTTGCTGCCCCATAACTTTTTGCTGTGGAAGGGAGGGATGGATGGTTGTGCCTTGTTAACCTTAAATGGAAAAAAGTGGTTTAAAAAAAGTCATTAAAAAAAAAAAATCACCAAGAAAGGCAAATGAATTCCTTGCGAGTCAGAGGTGGGAAGTACCCGAGGGTGATTTTTCCATATGCAAGTTCACGTCCTGAAATGTGCAAGCGCAGAGCCAGAAAGAAGCCTGGCAAGCCAAAGAAGCACAAAATAGAGGAAGGTAAAAGAGGAGATGGAAAAATAACAGGGAGGGGGCAAGGGGCTGGTTATCCTCAAGTCTTCCATAGGCTGAAATTGGGAAGTCATTTGCTCTTGTAGGTCTCCCCTGTTGGACAGCCAGCCCTGGGCAGCAGAGGTGCTCCCGGCGGTACGGGGATGGGCGATGAGGTGTGGCCCCGTGGATCGCTCTCCCTTATTCAGCCGTTCAAGCAGCTTAAACCCTTAGAAGAACATTAACATTTGGGTGCCAATACCAGCTTGACCCTTATTCATAAAGTGCAAAGAGTTGGAAGTTGAACAGATTGGTTGCCAGCGTTGGCCTTTTATGTGCAGTTTAGAGGCTTTGATTTCTCTCCCCTTTCTTCCTTTAATCTGACATCGCTGCCTTGAATATGTTTGGGCTCTAAATAAACAGGGCCAGCGCTGGCTTTCCTTTTGGAAGAACTGTGTGTGTGCGAGAAAGTGAGGTGGGGGGTGAGATGACCTTAAAAAAAAAAAATAGAAAAAGTTTGCCTTTGGAATTAGAGGGCTTAAGAATAGATGGGGGACACTGGGGCTGAATGGAGCTGTGTGTGGATCTCCACATCAGTCCTTAGGAGCCCCAGCGATTGATTTCAAATAGCCGTGTACATGGGGAATGAGAATGTAAGGATTTGTATTAACTCGCCTGGGCTTTTTACACAAAAGAGAAACTTGGAGTGAAGCGTAACCAAGGTGAAGCGTGTGAGATAGCGTCATGTCGCCTTGTACCCCTTGTGGTGTTAGGTTAACTCTGGGGTAGAGGAGACACCCAAGGCTGGGTATGGTTTGCTCGCTTCTGGTGATGTGTTTACACTTGTGATCTGCAATTTTCTGTTCTTCGCCCATCCCGCATAGCGATAGAGCCAAATCACAACCCGCCCTTTTCCAGAAGCGTGGAGGGGAACCTGCGAGGAGGAGGGTAATGGCAGAACAGAGGGAAAATTACATCTAATGGCTTGCTACAACCAGCAGCATTATTCCCAAAGCCATCACGCCACTGAGGAACCCTAGCCCTAGTTTGTGGAAGTATCAGCCTCCTAAAGGCAGACCTCAGGGCCTCCAGGTTTCAGTGTTTGGGCACTTGGCTCTTTGACGCTCCCTTTAAGCCTTTAATCATGATTAAAATAGCTTTTGGCATTTTTTTTATAGAAGACTTGTCTTCCAGAGATCCTGCAGCCCTTTGTCAAGATATGCTTGGTCAGGACAGCAGTTTTCCAACCACTCTGTTTCTGCATAATAAATGGTGGAGCCTACAGAATTGCATGAAAAAAAAAAACAAACAAAAAAAAAAAAAACCCTCGGACATTAGAGGTCATCCAGCTACTTCTTGTCTTTGATGGAACCCAAGCTGTCCTTCCACCTTGATGTGAGAGCATCAGGAGCTGGAGACGGCCGTGGCTCACTGCTTAGCTTGGCTCTGCAGTATAACATCCTTTCTGTTGTACTCCCTCCAGCACTGGGGTCAGTCTGGATTTCTCCAGATATTTGTGCGCCTCAATTGCTGTGTGTCATCAGACGTTATTCTTAATTTAAACCAGGAGTCCTGCCCAGTCCCCTTGTCCAACCCCAAGCCTTCTGCAGGATTTCAGGCAAACCACTGCCTGCCTAAAGCATTCATTTCACTAAAAGTGCTTTCTCTTTTTTGTGCTGACAAAATATACCTATATAGCAGAGGGAAGGCTTGAATGAACATTTCAAGTCTTACCTGTCACAAGCCATTAGCTGAATTGCTTAAAGAAATCCCCTGACAAGTGTAATTGCTGGTTTTGTGTTACAGAGCTTTTTGATATTGCCCACAAGAAGAAATTCTTTTTACAAAAGCCCCTTCTGTTTAATAAAGCAATTTGTTCCAGTAACAGTGATAATAAAATTGCTGAAATGAAACAGGATTGTTCAATGAGGACCTGAATCCAATTTGCTGTACTAGTGCGATTACACTTTTATCTCCGTGTTTACTCATTTGTAGAATTGCTACCAGACTTTTTATAGGCAATTAATAGGATTAATGTTTCCCGGGATGGGCAGGACAGCACCCAGGAGCATAGCACCTTATTTTGCATGTCAATGGCATGTCAGCGTTTTGTGAAGCGTTGCCTTAGGGTGCCATGCAGTGTAACGGGCTGGTTTCCTCTCTGTTCTTTGCAACAGGTGGGGATCTCTCACGATATTGCACCAGGGGAGGTTTAGACTGGAGATTAAAAAAAATTCTTCAGTGCAAGAGTGATGAGGCATTGGAACAGGCTGCCCAGGGCAGTGGTGGAGTCACCATCCCTGGAGGGGGTCAAGAACCGTGTGGATGTGGTGCTTGGGGACATGGGTTAGTGGGTTGGGTGACAGTTGGACTTGATGATCCTTGAGGTCTTGTCCAGCTTTAGTGATTTATGATTCTATGGTTCTTTGGCCCAAGGTTAACTACGACGTGTGTACTGGTGTAAGGTCAGAAGGGTTGCTAAGAGCAAAAGCTTACCTGTGATATTTCCTGCGGTGGAAGTGGGAGGGGAAAATAACTAAGAAGTAATTGTTAATTTTTTTTTTCCTCTTTACACATCTGGAAATTACTTCCGCAAGACTTGTGAGCTGCAGAAAAGCATGAAAGTGTGTCTGGCTCTGGAGCCCTCAGTACAGGATAGCCAGGGACCTGTTGGGGTGGGGCATGAAGATGATCAGAGGGATGGACCTCCCATACAAGGCCAGGCTGAGAGAGCTGGGCTTGTGCAGCCTGGAGGAGAGAAGGCTCCGGGGAGACCTGATTGCAGCCTTTCAGTACCTGAAGGGGGCTACAGGAGAGATGGGGAGGGACCTTTTAGTAGGGCCTGTAGTGGTAGGACAAGGCCTAATGGTTTTAAACTAAAGGAGGGTATATTCCGATTTAGATATAAGGAAGAAATATTTTACGCTGAGGGTGGTGAAACACTGGCCCAGGTTGCCCAGGGAGGTGGGAGATGCCCCGTCCCTGGAAACATTCAAGGTCAGGTTGGATGGGGCTCTGGGCAACCTGGGCTAGTGGAAGGTGTCCCTGCTCAGTGCAGGGGGTTGGACTGGATGACCCCCATGGTCCCTTGTCTCTCAAATTATTCCATAATTCTGCAATAATCCTTGCTTCATGGTAGCTGAGGGAGTGCCCGTACAGACACATCTGTACCAAGTTTTCTCTGTTGGAAACCCACCGAGAGGAAGATGGAGGAGCACCACAGTGTGCTGATATGACCGAGGGCTTTGTACGCTGCTGCCTCTGATGGACCCAGTGTTGCATGATCTAACTTCAGCAAAGAAAGGTCAAATCTCCTCAATTGGAGTCTTGCAGGCTAGTTAGCTTTGTGGCTCACAAATGCAAATAGTATGTGCCAGCTTCTGTTCCTCTCTTTTCTCTCACTCCTTAGCAAATCCAAGGCTACAGGGCTGATATTTGAGCTTCTCAAACTGGCAGATTGGGGAGCTCGAGTGTAGGAAGTGACCAATGATAGAGTAAGTGAGCAGAGAAGTGGTAGTTTACTCGTTCCTTAAAGCTTGCCATGAGATGACGTTAGGCGCAAGGCTCAAACGCTCCATCAGTCACGTCAATTCGCGCACAAACGTAGTTAGCCCCTAATGAGGGAACGCAGATGTACTCTCTGTGGTTATTAATGTTCATTTGGGTCCTGGTGGCACCAGTCCTGTGCTTGCTGCCGCCCACACGCGTAGCCAGAACGAGCGCTGCTCCAAAGAGCTGGCAGTGTAAGCAAAAGCATATATAGCCGAAGGATTTGCAATCCTGGAGACACACTGAAGGCCCCTCTGATCTATTATTTACTCAGGGATAGAAGTGTATTTCACTAAGAGCTTGACAGATTAGCTTGCTAGGCTTGATTTAATGCCTAGGCTGGGGGAAGAACTTGCCAGCTTGTTTTTGGGCACCCCAGGCAAGGCAGGATTTTTTTTTTTTTTTGGAGGGCTGGCAAGCAGCTCTGGGGCTGCGAGTGGTTTCTGCGTTGGGAGTTCGTGGCTGGTGGTGGCCAAGTGAGTTTGTGTGTGTTGGGCCATTTGAAAGAGCCTGTGCTTTGGAGGATAGGGGTGTTTTGCTCCAGTGAGGTGCTTCTGCTGTGGGTAAGGGAGCTGGACCTCAGTCGCAAGCACCAGTGTGTGCTTTATGCTAATTAAAAAAAAAACGCAGTGATGATTAGGCAGCTTCTAAACCAATCATATCTGTACACAGAAATGTAGAAATAGTCTGATGGTGTCATGGTAGAAAATCCTGGAAGAAATACTAATAGTGGAAAATGCTAGCAAAGCAGGGAAACCATTTACATGGTGTGTATTTTATAGCAAATTTGATCAGATTAGATTTTAGGGTCTAAGTTGCTGCTATTTTCACCCGATGGAGAGATTTGAGGCCCTTTAAAACCCATAGGATCCTCTAGGCTGCCTGGAACACTTGCTGACGCCGGGGTTGTGTTATAAGGGTGTGCTGCAGGGTGATGTTTATGTTTAATTCAAGGGTGAGCAAAAAGATCAGCAGCGATATTAACCAAATGAGGCTGGGAAAAATTCAGCAAGTGATTAGAGGACAGCCAGAGGATAAAAGAAGGGAGGGAAAGGAACAGAAAATCATTCTCTTCGTTTCGGCTCGCAGATATTGTGTTCTCAAAGGCATTCCCTTCTCCCCTTCCAGCTGCAGGTTGGCCACTCTGACTCTACTGATATAAACAGACTTTTATCATTTGGCCAACCAGTAAAATATAAATGTTTTACTTAGATGAAAGCTAAAAAAAGAAAGAGACGCCGAGGTGGTTGACGTAGTATTCTGAAACAGCCAAAAAGCAACGTGTCTGTAAACAAAATACGTATATGAGATGTTACCTTACCCTACTATTAAGAAGAATAATTTCTTCCATGCACTGCATAAGAGGAGAAAATACGTAGACCTGTGAATTTAAGTGTACATCTGGCATTGTAAGATACTTATGTCCTGTTCAGTAATTGGTTTTTTTAATGTAGAGGCAACGTATGCGCGGGGAGGATTCTCCTGCCAGTCCAGTAACCCACTTTCTAATCTGCTAATCGTGGCTCTGGGTTGGGAGCTGTCCAAGTTAACCTCCAGTGAGAGCATCACCTGTGTTTCCTGGGGTAAATAAGGAACCTGAGCCTGATGCTTTGGGTGGCAGGTAGAAGAATCGGGGATGTTGTCGCTTATGGCAAAGGCTTTGACCTCTAGGCAGAGTACCCAAAGCAAAATCCTTGAGTTTTCTTGTTGCTCCTGTTGTGTTGTGTCTCTGGTGGAGTTCGGAGCTGGCTTGTGGCAGGAGATAACTGTCTGCTGGAGGGGACAACTGTGTCTGCAGGGTCGGGGAGTCTGCAGGTGGCTTGAGTAATGTCTGCTCTGGTCCCACAGAGTTTTCCCCTATGCAGTCATTAAATGTGCTGCGTTGTGCCAGGTACAGTCCTGCGACACTTGAGAGGTGACTGCTTAGAGATGGTTGTCAGTTGCCAGATTTCTTGAACCACTGCTATATGTATTTGACAGCAGCTATCAAGCTTCCCCACCCACCACCATTAAGGACTCTCTCAGCATCTTATGAAACCCGTCATGTGGACGCAAACATCAACTTGCTCTTCCTCAAACCTCAAGCTGCCTTTTCCTCTTGGGGACAGGTTGAGAGTGAGCAGTGACAGCGACTGACGGTGGCTTCTGCTCCCTGCCTCTTCCTGTACCCCAGGGAAGCTCCTCTGATGCGTGGGACAGTTTTTCAGTGTGGAGTGTAGGTACCTCTTCTGAGCCCCCAGGGATTCCCAATTTCCACAGCATTATGCCATCCTGCTCTTCACGTGAGAGCTCTCTATCTCCCCAAAAGTCCTTTCCACCTTGCAAAGAGCTTTGGGAACTGATTAAGTGAGCTGATAACAGAATAAATAATAAATGCTAGACCAGGTCTCAGCTGCCAGCCTTCTTGACAGGCTTTGTTGGACTGCAGTCAATCAACAAACCCCAGAGCAACAGATGATTCACCATAAACTGTCTTCTGTACCTTGGCGCTTTGTAGGGTGTCTTGCACAGCCTGTCTCCGTCACTTCCAGTGTCCCAATCAAAGAAGATTTCTAACTGGTTGGAGCTAACTAGCAATGGGGTTTTTTTTTTCCTTTTGTGCTGTAGCAGTGTCAGTTTGGAGTGTTGATACGATGCTGGTTTGTCTGCTGATGTGCTCGTATATCATGCAGCTTGCTAACGTTGATAGAAGTTGAACTTAGTCTGAATTTTATATATGGCTTAATCCAGAACCCACCAATGATTTAAAAGAGAGGGTTGAGAGCAAGAAAGGTTCTCTGGACTTTAATGTCCCATTAATTCAGCTATCTAAAAGATTGGGCTTGTTAGTGACACTCCTGCAGTGCCAGACCTCTGTGCCCTATGCCAATAGCTCCAAGCGTCCCCCAGAACTGAGACATTTCTGGCTCTGGAGCAAGACCTGGCAGAGGACAGCCACCACCTCCAGGAGGACCACGCAGGCTCCTGGTGGTCCTTATGTAGGTGATATAGATATATGAGGTGCTGTCTGTCTGTTCAGCCATGGTCTGGATGCCTTTAGATAGCTTCCCACCTATGGTTTCTGCACGTACAGAAAGGACTATGTGCTGAGCATCCCTGAAGAGAGGGAAGTGGGTTTGGTCCTGGTATTGGACATGGGTGCCAGAGCTGGGAAAGGGCTGAAAAGCTTCTATCAAAGGATATCAGGCCCACTCTTGGGAAAAGTATGTGGTTAGGGCACAGGGTGCTAGGCTGGGCTATTCTAACCTGTTTATTATCTCAATATTCAAGGTAAAACAAGATTATGCTGTACCTATTACAATTTTCATAGAATCACAGGAGGGTTTGGGTTGGAAGGGACCTTAGAGACCATCCAGTGCCACCCCCTGCCATGGGCAGGGACACCTCCCACTAGCCCAGGTTGCCCAAAGCCTCAAATTTTAGCCTTGATTTTATGGAGTGTCCAGAGGCTCTAACACACACCAGGGCTCTGCTGTGCTCGGAGCTCTGTTAAAATACAGTAATGTAGGTTTGGAGGGTTTTTTTGAGGAAATTTATGCCCTTTTAAAATAAGATGAGACAAGTGGCGAGATGAGAAACGGAGCTGAGGGAGATACATCCCACGTCAGGCGAGAGCTCAGTGGCAGAAATGTGTATAGCTGTCAGGTCTCTTGATCCCAGCCCTAGTTTTATACACATTACGCCACGACTCCTTCATGATGAATGGGATAAACAGCTATAACACCCCTTTTACTGATATTTCGTCTTCGCTGGTCTATTCACACTGTCAAAATGAGTTCAAGGATAAAAACAGATGGAAGCTAGAAGCGACCGGACCTTTGCGCATCAAAACAGAAAGGCTTTGCCTCTGTTAAGCAAGCAAGCGCTGGTTGTACACGAGCTTCAGCAAGCGCGTGCGTTCATACCTGAAGCCAAAATCCTGGTGTCACAAGTCCCTCCTCTTGCACCCAAGCTGGGTCTTCTCTTTGCAAAATCCTCCCTTGCTTTTGGGTGCTTTGAAGAGCAAGGCATCATGGTGCACCCCAAGTATACAAGAGGCATGATTGCACTGGAGTCCTGGGCTATATTTTGAATATTTTGTTGCCTCCTTTCTTATTCCCCCTACGTTGTCGGGGTCCCCCCTTGGCTCCTTTAAGACCCCCCCCCTCCCAGTGGGGCTCCCGGTCCCTTTGGCAGGAATGGATGGGCCGCGCGCAGCGGGGATCAATTGTAAAAAGTGGAATTAGTCATTCTAAATCATGCATCTGTGGTCGAAGGGAGCTCTTCTAAAAATCATTAAACAATCATGTATTCCTATTGATTTATTCAAAATACCTTGAGGGAAAGCAGATTAAACACAAGGTAAAAGTAAACTAATGCAGATTAAATGGATGAAGGATGGGCCGATAGTTCCCTAGGTAGTTTTTGTACTAATGAGAGGAAAATTATATGTACACTATTACCAGGATAAAAGGGTCTATTAGAGGTCTTTTGCTTGACATATTTATGTATTTCAAATACTAAGTAGCACAGTGAATTAGGCTTCCTTTGGACATTTGTTATTTTTACTGCATCTTCAAGTGATAAACAGGGCTTTCTGGTGAGGGCAGCATGCTGCTTTGCTCAGGAGGCACAACCCCATCTGCACAGCAAAATGCTGAGATGACGATTGCATTTTGGATGCCATTTATTAGCCATCCAAGTGCAGTTTTACATCCGCCTCGGAGAATTACATCCAGTATTCAAAATGAGGGGTGCAGGTCTATGTCAGTATTTGTAGCCGCTGTCGCCCCATCTTCTTTCCCCTTGATCTTCCCTTGATACTCATCTCATGGCTTTCATGCAAAAGCCAATGATGACGGGTGTGATACACTTGCTATGCTCTTTCGCCCCCCCCCATCTGTCATGCACTTGCAGTTCTCTGAACATGGCACAGTGCAGGGAGGATGACCTTATTAAATGACAATGGAATTGTCATCTCGGACATACTTGCATTAACTGCTGCTTGTGTTCAAGACCATCAGGTTTAGACCTTGGAGACGGCCAAATCAAACCCAATTGGGGAAAAAGGTTTGCAGCAATCATATTTGATGCAATAAAATTCCAGTCTTAATTTAGGTGAGTGTCATGGTTTAGGCCCAGCTGGCAAAAGCATCATGCAGCTGCTCACTCACTCCTCCTGCTGGTGGACTGGGGAGGAGAAAATGAAATTAAACACTCATCGGTTGAGACAAGGACAGGGAGGGATCACTCACCAATTATGCCCACAGATAAAACAGACTTGACTTGAGGGTTGGGGGGGAAGAATTTCTTTAATTTGTTACCTCTCAAGGGGAGGACTTGTCACACTCTTCCCCCACTCCAGCGTTGGGTCCTTCCCATGGGAGAGAGCCCTCCACGAGCTTCTCCAATGTGAGTCCTTTCCACGGGATGCAGTTCTCCGCTAACTGCTTCAGCGTGGACCCTTTCTATGGGGTGCAGTCCTTCGTCTTGTAGGAACTGAGTCAGAAGCCATAAAGCTGCTTCTTCCTGCAAATAAGGACAGGGCTGCTGACTCCAGCCTCACCCCATTACGCTGACTGCTTCTGGGTTTTCTGCATAGCCTCCAAATAGTACCCCTGCAACAGTTTTAACAAGAGGTATTTCAGGGGAAATTAATATTGTATAGGAAACAGTGTCACCGTGTTGAGAGATTCATCTGCAAAGCCAAATTAACGTTAGGAAAAATGAAACTGCAGGACCTTTATTAAAGTACAAGTTTAAAGTGTGTTTGCCTATATATGCAGAACGGTATATGAAGCAACGGTAATTTTTATTAAGTGGATTAGTTGTCTGCCTCATGTACTCTTGTAATTATTGCTTTTGTTGAATTAACACATTTAAACTAACCTACAGAGCAAAACTCAGTGACAGCTGGGTAAAAAGTTAAAAAAACACATTGAAGGGTAACTGTTTTTATTTGTTACACTTGATTAAAATATAGCTAATAAGCTACAGATGTTAATTATGGAACTTAAGCTTTAATAGATAATTTGTAACATATGCGCACAAACCACAGTTTAGGGGCTCAGCTATGGTCTTGTTAGTCAGTATAGAAATATTTGCCCAAAAGTTTCTGAAGGAAGACTGACCTTCCAGAAACATCAAGAGCAAGTGAGTATGGTGAGGGGCAGAAAGAGAAAGGAGGAGTTCAGCGAGCACGTGGAAAACCTGGCTTTCCTTGGGTGATAACTCCCTGCCAGGCCTAAAGCTGCTGCACCTGATATGGGAAAGTCTGCTTGTGAGCCAAAGTAAATAGCAGAATATTTTAGATGACTGACTTAATTACCTCTTGAAAAATTGTAATGTAATCTGATTTAAAAAAAAATGTTTTGGTTTGTCAATAACTGGAGGTTTGTTTCAGGGAGCTGTCTTGACTGCCAGTGTCAGTTCAGCCTGGGTTTCTGTTCTGCAGGAAGATAAAACTGTAGAAATTGTCAGACTTGATCAGAGCAGGCAGTCTATCTGATCAACTGTCCTGTCACCAGCTTGCTTGAAAAATAAAGCAAGGAGGTTTTTTTTCTCTTGCTCCTCTTTAGCGTATTCAAAGCTTCTCTGCTCTAAATCTCGTCCCTTGTTGTTCGGGCTGCCTCTAGCCAGAGCAGAGGGAGGTAAATGTCTCCAGAAAATGAGTTCATTCCCCCTTGGTTAGATATCTGTTCTTGGATGGAAATTCAGTCCCAAAACCTGGCTTCAAAAGCATAGCTTCAAATAAGTGATGTGATAGTTGTATTAGAGGAAACCAGGAGTAAATGTCAATGAGGGCTTGCCATGTAACACTAAAATAAATTTTAAAAAAAAAGAAAATAAATACCAGTTTGAAGGAGAGGAGGGGAAAAAAGCTTCTACAGTTTTATATCACATATATATATATTACAGCTTTGTATCCTGTACAGTGGTCTGTCTTGAATCATTTCTATGTAGGTAGTGTATAGCTATGATAAAATACAGCCTGTCACCGTGTCTGACCTACAAACTATCTTCCCATTTGGGGGTGGAATTTAAAGCCAGCATTTTTTCCTACTCCCTGTGTATATGGGGCATTGTTTCTGTTCTTAGTTGGCCTTGTGATGATGCAGCCTGTTGAGCAAAGCCATGTCTTAGCCCCACAAAGAGATGGAAATCCCATCTGGAAGTGAAGCTGTTGCAAGGCAGTTCCCACCAGGTGCATACTGGTGGTAGAGGAACTTGAGGAATCACAAGCAGATCAAACTT
>WKFP01014795.1:806624-824821 GCA_011057875.1 Pterocles orientalis | reverse complement strand
AGGAAGTAAGGGGGGGGGGGGATGCTTGAGTACCACAGCTTTCAATCAAAGCGCAAGTTAAAAAAAACATATATGCATGGTGGATTCTCCATCACTGCGAGTCTATTCCCCATAGATTTTTCTCTTAACTGATAATTCGGTCAGTCACATTCCTCAGAGGGAGGTCACGGGTCACCCCAGCCCCTGTCAGGCCTCCGAGAAACCATTTCCATTTTAATGCCACAGCTATAATCTATCAAAGATGTGATGTACAAGATACAATGAATTTAAGTGGTCTTCATATATCACCGAGCTTTCATGCCTTCACCTGGGTAATAGTCTGAATTACTCTCCCTACCTCACAATCTGTCACCCCCAGTAAAATAACTGCCACGCGGGTGTTAATGGCAGGTTTGTCCAAATTGGGGCCGCGCTAGCCCGAGGCATTACACATCATAAACTTTAGCATTCAGTGCTTAGCCTGGCGGTGTCAGCAATTGAAAATTATTCCGTAAATACTTCCGCAAGCACCGTTCCGCTCATGTTTTTATTTATGGCGGCTAAAATAAGCACAGGGGGACTGCACGGGGCGCATCTGCCGGGGCAATCGCACCCATCCCTGCGTGGTTCCGTGTGCCGTGCACGCACGCAGCCCCTAATAAATCTATGGTTTCCCAACACCATAGAAATTTTACAGCTGCACCCACTAAGCTCTGATGGACCTGGGTGTAAGTGGGCTGATAGTTCCCATAGTAGTTAGACAACCAGTACTCCTCCTAATGGCAAAACTGGGTTTTTTATCCACGCCCAGTGGTGGAGTTGTCTGTATCAGCTAATGCCCACGGGTTAAATGGGGCATACCCAATGGCCCTTCCATAAGGAAATGCCTTGAGGGCAACGCCGGAGCTCCTGGGTTGGCTCAACCTCCTCCATGACTGCGCTCGAAGTCGTGAGCCCCAAATCCGTTCTTGTGTTCGCAGGTTTCAGGGAGGTCTCCTGAGCTGGGAGATAGTAGTGATTATAATTTCTGGTTTAATTAGTCTGTAGGAATATGGATTTCTTGCTTTGCTTTCGATGAGTTCTTGTGCTGAAGCATGGTTCCAGTTTAGCAATCCTACTTCACCACCCCGCGCTGCACATGGACTATTTGATTGAATGTCGGGAGACACGTACTCACTAAAAATAAATCAAAAAAAAAATAAAAGATCCATCCTATTAGATCATTTGAGGCCAAACTAAGCCTGTAAATCAGAGCAGCCAGGGTGAAAAGAGTGAGAGAGCAGCTCTGAAGAAGCGCAGAGTCCTAGAGAGGTCTCCCAAAGTTACGGTGCTGCTGAAGCCGTCCCACAGTGACAGCCTTGGTGGCACTTCATTGGGGGGGATCGGTTAGAGGGTGCCTGGGGCTGGGCAGGAGGTGGTGGTGCAGGTCCTCAACAACCGTGGAAATGCCCCTTTGCTGTTTCTCCGCACAAACGCCTGGCTTGAGCTGCTTCTCTGGGGAAACCTGGGCCAGACACAAGTCCCATCTCACGCGAGCATCCCCTTTGAAGGATGCAGGCATGAATTTTTTTATCTTGGGTTGTAGTTCCCTATTGTATAAAGCTCAGCAACTTGTGTATGGAAGATATTTGCATGTTAAATACGTGAATTACTGCAGCGATGCTCTCCTCTGGTCTATACTGTGCGTATGGGCTTTTCTCTTCTACCGTGTGCTCCTTGCCAGGCTAAGCCTGGTGCAGATATCGCCTCTACCACACTATTTGGCTCCGTGGCTACCAAGCAGCATTAAATGGAGAGGGTGAAATATTTGGGGGAGATCCTGCTGTGACAGGGAGGTGGCAGTCCGTGGCTACCCATTGGTCCAACTCAGCCAAAAATTGATGGGTGTCAATCACACCCTTTGCTACTGCCACAGATGTGGTGAGAAGATTTTTAGATTTTGTTTTTGTGTGTGTGTGCTGTGGGAAGCTGTTGTAAATCAGTCACTTCCTTTATTTTTTTTTTAATCTATTCACCTTTACGGACTGATTAGAGTGCCCAACAAGAGAAGGCTGCCTGCAACTTGGTTTGGTTCTTGAAATCTGTTGCAAAATTATGGGCTTGGGTACTCTGTAGAGCTAGAAGAATTATTTCCCACTTCAGTTATCTTATTGTAAATGAAAATAATGTTGCTGTTTGCTGATAAATTGAAATGAACTCCCCGCCCTGATGCAGTTATATCCAATCCTACTTATTTCTTTGGCAGACGTAGCTGGTTTGATGTAGGCACTTGGTAATAGACTCCCTGGAAATTCCAGCTACTGCCCATAGGTTCATCGTTGGATTTGTTTCTGAAGAGCAGGTGCTCTTGGTAGCTCTTGTCTTTCCTTGGAGGCTTTCGCCAAAGTCTTCCCCACCTCCAATCTCCCAGCTGAATGACCCAAAGCCCAGTTTGTGAAGATCACGCTCTGTGTTTTCCCCAGTAAATACCCAGGTTGACAAAGCCAACACGCGCAGTGATGAAGTGTGAAAACTTCCAGGCAAAGGTTTTTTTTTCCTGTGGGAAAAAACCCTTACCTTGTAAAAACGAACACAATGACCGCCCTTCTTCCGTGACCCTGGTGTTTGCTCACTTCAGAAGGCACAAAGCTCTCCTCAACCTTTCAGGGTCAAGCAGGGCAATAAAAACCTGACTACACGCTGGGGTTCCAGCCCCGTTCCTTGCGCACGTTGCAGCCCTGCAACCTGTCTCCTACCATCCTGGTGTTAATGTAAAATATTTATGAAGTTGTGTTTTGTCCTAGATGTTTCCAGAATATTTTTACAATGAGGATAAAATGCTGCACTGTCTCCTTTAACATACCATGCATAGCCATAAGTGCAACACCAAAGAAGTGGCTGAATAAAAGATTTTATTTTTTTCGGTAATCTTTCTAATGGAGGAAAATAAATATAGTCTTTAGCTTCAGGAGGACATAAGTATATGCTTGAATTTTAAGCACATCTTGGAGTACTTTCTTAAATCAGGATCTTGATTTCCAGCATTGTGGGGTTGGTTTGTTTTTTTTCTAACTTGGATATCGTTTACAATAAATCAAACTCTTTTCTCTTTTGACGCATTAGGCTGATCTATGGCTTGGCTTTCATTTTGTCCTGTTAACTAGAAACTCACTTCATCATGAAATATGTCCCTCATACTTTCTCCTACAGAGTGAGAGAAAAACATTGATAAACACCAAGTGCCAGCCATTTCTCAAAAGCTTCCTGCGGATTGCAGAAAAGGAAAATAAATACTAAGCAAGCGCTACATGTTAAACTAGAAGCTGAATGTAGGAAGGAGTAGATGGGAGAGGACGTGAGTGGGAACAGATTGCAGCAAGCCATGCCTCTGTCTGACATCCAGCATGGTGCTGCGGGACAGGGTTTAGTGGGTTGGGTGGTGTTGGGTTGACGGTTGGACTCGATGACCTTGAGGTCTTTTCCAACCTGAATGGTTCTGTGATTCTATGTAGGAGGCTGTGAAAAAAATCACTGGACCTCAGTTTAGGTGGAGATAGCATAAAGTACTGACATCTGTCGTGTCTAACCATCTTATGCTGTTTAAAGTGTGGGGCTTCAGATGACGTGCTACAAGTTGTGGTGAGCTTTCCTCAGCAGTCCTGAGGGTAAGCGATGGACTCGGTGGTGTAAATAGTCTCTTGTTCCACTAATGTTGAATTTTAAATTTTCCCCTGAATTTCAGGTGAAACTTTTTTTCCTTGGAGACTTTTAGAAAATAGGGTTAAGCTAGCTTTAGGCAAGTTATAAGGAAGCATCTGGCAATGTGGGCTAACAGTCGTATTAGAATCACAGAGTGGTTTGGGTGGGAAGGGACCTTAGAGACCATCCAGTGCCACCCCCTGCCATGGGCAGGGACACCTCCCACTAGCCCAGGTTGCTCAAAGCCTCATCCAGCCTGGCCTTGAACCCCTCCAGGGATGGGGCATCCACAGCTTCTCTAGGCAGCCTGAATTCTGTTAGGATAGAAAACCAAATCTGTCTGTGTTTGCGTAACCTCCGAATCTGCTGCCATTGGCCCCTGCTTGATCCTTGCACCTCCAAAACGTTTTTGAGTTCAGAGACGCTGAGATTTGAGCAACAGAGAAGAGCTGTGCGATCTAAAGAACAATATTGGCATGGGAACAAATGGCTTTGAACTGACTGTGAATAAATTTAAGCAATTACATTATTTCTAATCAGCAGAGGAACGAGACTCTGGAAGAGCCTTCTAATAGGAAAAGAAGGAACTGAGCCCTGGCCAGCTTTAAGATGAAGCTTGATGGGTTTATGAAGAGAATTATATGACAGAGTCCTCCATAGCCCTCTCAATAACTGCAGGCTGGGTTCATGGGGCTGGCTGCCTCTTCCAGCCCAAAGCACGCCCACAGGGAAACCTCATTTTGATGGGTTCCTTAGGTGAGGTGTGAAATTCATAGGAGGGCTGCAGGAAAGCTTTGTGGGGATCCCCATCTCTCTTGGCCCTGCTTTCCTTTTCCTTGCCCTTGGATTCCTTGGAAATGTTTTGCATGTAGCCACAGGCATCGGCAGACAAGCACGGGGCAGCCATGGCTTGTGGGCATGGTCCTGGGTAACCCAGGACCCCCATATCTGCCATCCTCAGTAGATGGGGACAAGTAGCTGAAAAATCCTACAGCAGGTGGGCAGGGACACTGGAGGTCCTCACCTGGGCTTCTGTCTGAGGCAGGGCCGGTCAGGCGTGATGGGTTTACCCTGGGCTGGGAGGCAACTCCACGCAGCCGCTCACTCACTCCCCCCTCTCCTGGGGATGGGGGAGAGAATCAAAGGGGTAAAGGGAAAAAAAGACTCTTGGGTACAGATAAGAACAATTTAATAATTAAACTACTGTGATATTGAAAATATTAATATATACAAAGATAGAAATGAATGGTACACAGTGACACTGCTCACCACCCCATGACCAAGGCTCAGCCCGTTCCTGACTGATGATCCTGGAGCAGGGAGAGTCCCGAAACTGCACTCCTGGAATGGAGATGAGAGCTCAAGTGTCCCAGACCAAGAGGTGACCTGGTGAGAGGAGCTGGCCTGGAAAGAGCTGACCTGGAGGCAGAGAGAAAATTTAAAAAAAAAAAAAAAGGGACAAGTTTCTGGAGAGCCCTCACCTCTATCCTGGGCATGGGATGGAACAGCCCATTGGCCAGTTTGGTCTCAATCCCAAACCTAAGATCAAATCCCAGGCTGGTCACTGGGGCTGTGCTCCCTCCCAGCTCCTCCTGCCCCTGCAGACACGGGCACAGCAGAGAAGCTGGAAAGTCCTTGACTGTCCTGGCAGCAGCTCTAACCATCAGTGTGGGTTTTTGCTTTTTGCTCGGCACAAATCCATAACATAAGCTCTTACTAACTGTTATGAAGGAAGTTAACTTCTCCTGAGATACTGAGTGTCCCAAATTCCAGCTCCCAGCAGTAAATCTTTACCAGGAAGCATGCCGTATGCTTATTTATCATGCAGATGCTACAGTTCCTGCTCCTCATCACAACACGTGTGCTCACAACGATGAGGCTCCGAGGCCCTTTACAGAAGCTCACCGCATTCTGCCAGCAGCAGAAGTCACCATCGCCTTTCCTAGCCTAGCCCTGCCGAGATGCACATCCGCACGGCTGAGGCAGCTCGCGAGAGATCAGAAATGATGAGGCAGCACAACCAGAAGTATGGAAAAATTAGGCTGAGCTACTGATAAAGAAACAAATTTAGTTTTCCCCAAGTCGAAGACATTTTTACGAGCAGTTTAGTGCTTCAATATGGTGCAGATATACTGTATATATGCTCTTTCCCAGAACTTCCCCCTCGGTTCAGATGAGAATTTGCCCGTAAAGCTCCAGTCGTGTTTTTCTTTTAGTAGTGACACTTAACAAAATAATTAGGCAATTAATTGCCTAACTCCACAAGGAGCAGCAATTATTTCTTTTACTTAAAACATGTAAAAAGCTATGTCATTTATTTGATAGAGAGTCGCATAATATGCCATGGCAGAACAGCTCTCTGGAGACATGACTCTATATGCTGCGAATGCATTTTGAGAATAATAAACAAAACTCAGCTAAATCTTAAATGGGCTCATTCCTGTATTTAAAAAAATACTGCCATTCATTATGATTATTTAGTGTTTATCAGTACAGACAACCACAGCCCGGCGAGAACGACCTGGACTGTACCCCCAGAAATTTACAGCTGCAAATTCAATCCTCGTAGAGGATTGCTGCGCTCGCACGAGCTCTGATGCAGCAAAGGAGGGGAGCAAGTACCTGGCTTTTAGGAGAGCAGCGTGCTTTCGTTGTGGTATTTAATGCTTGTTTTCAGTTCAAGAGTTTTGGCAAATAAGTTGGTGCCAGTACAATTAGTTTGCTTATCATAGAATCATTCAGGTTGGCAAAGACCTCAAGGATCATCAAGTCCAACCATCAACCCAACCCCACCCAACCTACTAACCCATGTCCCGAAGCACCTTCCAGTAAAATATCTGTCTGCTAGGTAGAGCCAGGTACAAAGCATTCATTCATACAGCAGGTGCTTTCACTATGAGGGGGGTGAGACACTGGAACAGGTTGCCCAGGGAGGTTGTGGATGCCCCATCCCTGGAGGGGTTCCAGGCCAGGCTGGATGAGGCTTTGAGTAACCTGGGCTAGTGGAGGGTGTCCCTGCCCATGGCAGGGGGGTTGGAACTTGATGATCTTTAAGGTCCCTTCCAACCCAAGCCATTCTATGATTCTATCCTGCATTTGGTGTCGCGAGCAGATTGATGTAAATTCCTTGGAAACTACCTATAGCAATGGAAAGCCTCTGTAGGACTCAGTGGTGCATTTCAATGGTACGTTTTCTGGTTTTTCTGCTTAATTTAGTCTTTGCTCGAGCAGTAGCTGAGCATCAGAACTTTCTGGGTTAAGGTGGGGAGGGACTTTTTACAAGGGCATGCAGTGACAGGGTGAGGGGTGATGGATTTAAACTGGAAGAGGGCAGATTGAGATGAGATATTGGGAAGAAATTCTTTACTGTGCGGGGGGTGAGGCAGTGGCCCAGGGTGCCCAGAGAAGCTGTGGATGCCCCATCCCTGGAGGGGTTCAAGGCCAGGCTGGATGAGGCTTTGGGCAACCTGGGCTAGTGGGAGGTGTCCCTGCCCATGGCAGGGGGTGGCACTGGGTGCTCTCTAAGGTCCCTTCCACCCCAAACCATCTTGTGACTCTATAAGGTAGTGCTGTTATCGCTGTATTCAGGATAATCTGTGGATGGGTAAATCATCCGAGATCGAATGAATATGAGCTACAAGCTGTAAAAGACCGGGATTTACCACTTCCCAGAAAGGGGCAAGTGCCATTGCTGAGGTCTGCCTGTGTCCCCAAGATGCATATGTAAAAGAAAGATAAAATTACAAACTCTCAGCTGGTGGCAAATCTGAACATTGGAGCTGGGTGGAAGAGATGCTACAGTGGAATTTTTGCTGCTGAGCTGTGCAGCTATTTAATTATCAGATGATTTTTGGTTTGCAAGGAAGCCATCGGGAAGCTCAGTGTTGTCATTAGGTGCTGCTGTGATGTTCCTCATGTGCTGTATTTTCATATTTCATCTAGAAATGAAACTCTTGGGGGTTTTTATTTTATTTTGACATGTTTTATAATACTGCACTTTTTATGATACCAAACTTTTAAAATGTGAGTTAGAACATTACTCAGCATGCTGATAGGGACGCCAGTTGGTCAGAAATGGAAAGTTTTGATCAGATCATCCTTAAAATAATTCTTCTGGAGTTTTATTTTGCAAAGAATTTGGCAGCCCTTCCTCCTACGTGAAGCAAAACTAAATATTAAAACCCCCGTGCCTTTGCAAGCCGTACGTCTGTCTCCGTACAACTCGGACAGATACACAGCTATTCTTTTTCCTTTCTCCCCAGGTAAAGAGGAATTTTCTTTTAAACGTGGGGATTTTTAATGCCTGAGAAAATAAGGCGGTCACAGAGCCATGGCTTTAAACAAACTTTATTTGGCCGCTTGACTGACTGGCAATTGTGGGCAATCATTTTAGCTGTCACAAGGCCCCGAGAAATGTGGGAGAGCTCTTCCATGAAATGTTTATATTTCATAAACAAAATGATGTGCTTAACAGTCAGAGTGATGGGAGGGTTCCGGCTAATGCGTTTTCCAATGTGTGAGGCAGATTATTAATGCGCTCCAGTAGCTGTTAATTTCAGTTTGCTGGAATGATTTATGGGGAGGTAAAGGAGAGAGACATAATCTAATTGAGATCAGAATCGCTGTTCTAGTAGAGGAGCACCGGCATGGACCCCAGCCGCGGCAGAATGATTAATATCTAATAAGCAAATAATCTGTTAAATTATTATAAACATTACTTTGGAAAACTCTTTTGCTGCTTTGAGGGGGGGGAGAAAGCAAAACAAGCAAACAAGATGAACAAAGCTCATGTAAATTTTTTGGGATATTTCTCTTCAGTTATGCAAAGATAAAGGTTGGATGCTGAGGAAAAAGAAAGCATGGGGTTAGGAGGAAGCATCCGCCCTGATCAATCGAAGTCAGCGGGGGAAGCATTGATGCCGTAATATGAACAACAATTGAATGATCAGAAGAAAATCAATCTTGAAAAAGGAGAGAGAGAGGCAGGGAAACCTCCTGGGCTGGCGGTGTGCTCCACAGCTTGGTTTGCAGCCGCCGGCTCCCTGCCCTCGTTAGTACATCCTGCCTGCGCTGCCCTTTGTCTTAGCAATGGGGACATGGATGCTCACGTGTCTTTATGGGGCATGTTCCCAAAAGGGATTGATGGCTGTGGAATCTCGCTTCTCTCCAACATCCTGCCATAATTTTAGCATTTATCGGGTTGTTTGCATTTAGTTTTGTTTACCTGGAAGATGACTTCAATTTAGTCCTTCTCCAGCCACGTGCATGGGGCCAGCATAAATTATTTTAGGTTGCCCAGGGAGGTGGGAGATGCCCCGTCCCTGGAAACATTCAAGGTCAGGTTGGATGGGGCTCTGGGCAACCTGGGCTAGTGGAAGGTGTCCCTGCTCAGTGCAGGGGGTTGGACTGGATAACCTCCATGGTCCCTTCCAACCCAGACTATTCTGTGGTTTTGTCTGGGTGAGGGGTGTTGGTGCTGCATGTGGGTATGTGCATGTACAGTGAGCAGCTCAAATTCATGGTAAAAAAAAAAAAAAAAAAAGGAAAATCAACTAATCTGACATAGTGTGACACAAATCTTTGGGCAAAATCGTTCTCTCTTGAGTTTCTCCTCCAGCAAGGCCATTGGCAACAGGGAATATTGTAGGGAAACTACACATCTAGGCTTCCTTCCGTTCCCCTGCGCTGTAGGGTATTAGAAGTGTATTTTGGATTAGTCAGAAAGGTACTCTGTTGTGGCAACAGGACAAGGGGTAATGGTTTTAAACTGGAAGAGGGCAGAGTTAGATGAGATATTAGGAGGAAATGTTCTCCTGTGCGGGTGGTGAGGCAGTGGCCCAGGTTGCCCAGAGAAGCTGTGGATGCCCCATCCCTGGAGGGGTTCAAGGCCAGGCTGGATGAGGCTTTGGGCAACCTGGGCTAGTGGGAGGTGTCCCTGCCCATGGCAGGGGGTGGCACTGGATGATCTCTAAGGTCCCTTCCAGCCCAAACCAGTCTGTGATTCTATTTTTCAGCAGAGGAAAAAAGATCTAACAAAAGACTTATGGGTTTAAACAGAGTGTTTTTCTTGACCAAAAGTTAAATATTTCACTCATTATCAGGCTTTTGTAATCAGCTCTATGTTTTTGTAGTCTCTGTTTTAAAAAAAAAAAAAAAAATCAATATTTCCAATTTAAAAGAAATGTGTGCATGGTCAAAAATATCAACCAAATGTTAACCTAAACTCTTCTGGGAGCTTCACATGGATTCAGGAAATAGTTGGCTGGAATCAGGGAACAATTTAGCCAAAGGGGTCTTTGGGGTCATCCATCTGAGCCCTCTGCTCGGAGCAGGGCTCCCACCCACCTTAGGCTGAGCTGCTCAGGACCCATCCTGTCCAACAGTCTCTCCACAGGTCTTCAGCCTCTGTACGTCCCTGTTCCCATGTTTGACCTCAGGCACCGGGAAGTATTTTCTCTGTATACCTAGTAGGAATCACGCTTGCTGATACTTGTCTGTCACCTCTCATCCTTTCACAGAGGTTCCCCCAATCCACTTTGGTCTAGTGAAGGAAATTTCTTTCTGATATCTAACTCCAGTTTAGGAGTCATCCCATCTCTGGGAGCCCTCGCTGGGTCACCTCTGCTTCTCCCTCTCCCTGGGGTCGGGTTCACCATCCCTGTCCCAAGCCAGATTCCCCGATGATGGTGACTGTCCCCAACGCATCGTCTTGCACTGGGGCGGTGGCTGGCTCTCTGTTTTCACACTCACAGAATTCTTCTAACTCCTCTGATTTGGGATGTACAGGAATTTCAGTAGGATTTGGCTTTATTTGGATACCATTGCCTTTTCTGCTTTATCTCACCCCACTTTCCCGTGTGAGTGTAGGTCTGGAGAGCACGGGAATGGACTTCACAAGCCCTCCTCCAGGGCTGTGGGCTCTGCTCTCCAACGCACAACCCTGGGAGGAAGAGAGGAGGATGCTGCACACAGGGACTTGAAATTGGTGAAGTGTTTCCCCCTCTACCATGTCACAGGCTGTTTTTGAAAAATCAGGTATCCCATCCTGTTGAGTGTTTTCTGTAGAGCCCTTGAAAGCCCTTGTGCAACTCTGCACATCGTATCCAGATGAAATCACGCAGAGCTTTCCATGGAGGTTCGCAAACCCAATATAGAAGCAAATACTTTTTTTTTTTTTGTGCCTAACGCAATTGGAAAAACTGTGTAAGAACAGTTTGTCTTTTGGAAGTATGGTCTTGCAATGCTGCCAAGATCAGGGAGTGCTAGGAGATGCTCACGCAACCAAGTGATGGCCACAGAAATTACAATTTCTTACAGGCTGGTAAAGTTTGTCCACTGGAATAAAATAACCAGTAGTGGAGCAGAGCTGTACCTCTCCTCAATATATGTAAGGAGGTGACTGGAGCGATATTACCTGATACCCTCACTTTTTGCACCCAGGAGACTTCCAGCGATGAGTCTGTGAGATGTCATTGCTCCTCTGCAGAAAAATGATAATTGAAGCATCACAGGACTTGTCTGACAGAACCATGCATCCTAACCTAGCCTGGACATCTAAGAGGAAGCAGTCTTGCATCACGTTTGTTTAAATCATGCAAAAGTCCCAAAATGGCTTCTGGAGTAAGATCAGTAAAGAACCTAAAACAATCAGTGAAAGAATGAGTGGCATGACTCCAGTGCCAGAACAAAACCTAATCCCCAAATAAAGGGTAACAGCATAAGCATCAAAACTTTGCCTTTTGACTCGTATTTTTCTAAACAAAAGTCTGCTTTTCATTAACCATATGAATGCATGCAAAGAATGAGCCACTGGAGTGCAGGAATTCTTGTTTTGAGTTTGTATTTTTAATCTTATTTACAAGGAACCTCCTTTACTAATCCCCCTGTTTTTGTTGTTAATGATTATAAAATAATCATTGTGATTGTAAACTTCATTCAGCTGGCTTGGATACACAAAAACACCTCTCTCATTTTCTTGCTCAAAGGGAAGCCTCTCTAGGATGAACCCACAAACAGAAGCTGGTTCAGCATCTGTCGGACACAGCGAGAAACCTCCTGTTGATGCAGCACCTCTTCTCTGTGTCCCAAATCAGGCACCTGTGAAGAGGGGGACAGAAGGATTGAAAAGGGTCTTTCTAGACATGGTTGGTTTTCTGTCCAGCTTCCTCTTCTTGACAGAAACCCTTCATGGCAATGAAGGATAATTCTCATGTCCTTACCATTTGTCAAGGAGCAACAGGGGTGAATATTGAATCAT
Organism: Pterocles orientalis; assembly: GCA_011057875.1. NCBI lineage: Eukaryota > Metazoa > Chordata > Aves > Pterocliformes > Pteroclidae > Pterocles > Pterocles orientalis. The sequence goes on along the minus strand of WKFP01014795.1, from coordinate 812,907 downwards.
GGAATGGTTTGGGTTGGAAGGGTCCTGAAAGATCATCCAGTGCCACCCCCTGCCATGGGCAGGGACACCTCCCACCAGCCCAGGTTGCCCAAAGCCTCATCCAGCCTGGCCTTGAACCCCTCCGGGGGTGGGGCATCCACAACATTTTTGGGCAACCTGAGCTCCTTTCCCTTGCTCCTTTTTATTTTTTATGTTTCTCTCTGTTCCACATTTCAAGTGTGTGAATCTTTCAGGGCTCTATGTCAAAGCAGAAGGCTAAGGACCCAGCTGCGTCCCTCCCCATTCTCCACCCAGCCCCCGAAGCCCACCAGATAATCCTGTGATGGTGCTCTGTCCCAGACACTGGCAGTGTAAGCACGGGGCTGGTGGGCAAGCAGCACCTTTTGTCATCAAACTGTGCTGGTACGGTCTACCGAAGTCAATGGAGAGACTGGTTGTGTAGGATGAGGGTCTTACTGTTGCCCCGAGGTTTAAACTCTTTAAAGAGCAATGCTGTTAAACATCCAAAAATAGTGGCATAAATGGCAAGAACATAGACCTTTTCCCCCAAATAGCAGGGCATTCAGCTGGAGTCAGGCACTGGAAAAGTTATTTAAAATCATAACCCCTTCTTTCAAAGTTAATTCAGCCCGTGACCCAGTGTGCTGCTCATCCTAATATTAACTCTGAGAAACTTTTCTTTTCGTTGTGTGGAATCTCTGTTTATTATTCTGACTGTTGTACTTGGCTCCGTTGGCTGTCCTACAGCCTCGCAGCATCCTGGCGGTTAGCAGCAGAGGGGCACCCACGTAAGCACCCAGTCACCCCTCCCCGGAGCCAGGCGGGTTTTGCAGCGTTCTTTTTTTTCAGTTTTTCAACTCACGTTTGAGCTGTACTGCAGGCTAAGGGTAATGGAGGGATTTCTCTGTCTGCTGCAGAAATAGTGAATGTATTGGAGAGAAGCCACTCTTGCGTGTTTTCTCTGCTGTGGGTCGCTGTGGAAAATAGAATGTGTGCCATGGCTGAGGGTTGGGTGGGTTGGGTGCTGAGTGAAGAGTTAGCTGTCTTTATAAAAACAAAACCAGGTAATTACAAAACAAGCGTCGTTGTTACTAGATTCGCATTTTCTAGCGTGTAAATGGTGAGGCTGTGTTATTCTCTGCACTGGTCACCGCGATGCTCGGTGACGTTCAGAGCCCAGCTGGCTTGTGGGTGAGTCTTGCTGAAGGCAAGAGAACTGTAGACCTCTGTGATTTGAATCTGGCCCTAAACACTTAGGTAAACATGAATCTTGGCACCACCTGCCATAATCCTTTTAGAAGTGATGTTAAGCTGGAATTTCCCCTAATGAGATCATAATTCTCCTGTGCATACCAGTGACATTAGCAAATGTTCTGATCGCATCCCTGTGCACCTGCCCAGAACCGTCCCAACTGATGGAAAACCTGCTGGTGGTTTAGGACTGAGAACAGCTGATGGTGAAAGCAGATAAAAGGGAGTAGACACAGAATCGTAGGATAGTTTGGGTTGGAAGGGACCATGGGGGTCATCCAGTCCAACCCCCTGCACTGAGCAGGGACACCTTCCACTAGCCCAGGTTGCCCAGAGCCCCATCCAACCTGACCTTGAATGTTTCCAGGGACGGGGCATCTCCCACCTCCCTGGGCAACCTGGGCCAGTGTTTCACCACCCTCAGCATCTCCCCAACACCACTAACGAATGCTGCCCTCAGAGGCAGCCTGCCCCCAGCCAAGCTGGACAATGTCCCCCAAGTTCAGAGCCAGCCAGGGTGAGCCATGAAGCACAGACACTGATCCCAACCACTTGCAAGATTTCCAGTGCTGTTGAGTCTATCACATAAGGCTGGAAATCTTGAGGTATTCCTCAGCCCATCCTCCTTGGCAGAACTTCATCTTCTTCCCAACTCACCTCCAGAAATAGCCCCGCAGAAGTAGTAGTTTAAACAACCAGCTGCTGGAAGGAACACCAGAGCCTGGCCTCCATTCACTGCTGTGTGACAGGTCCTTCAGGAGGACACAGGCATCTTATCTTCCACGTTAAATATCCCAGAATGAAAAGCTGTGTAGGAGCAGGCAGGTGTGTCGGGTAACTTGGCATCACTGGGTTTTCTTTGCCAGGTTTCATTCCCTAGGTGAGCTTGCCCAAGTGTAGAGCACTGGCCTTTGGTCCTGCAAAAGGTGCATTCCTCTCTTATCTTCTTTTCAATATTCCCCATGGCGTATGTGACACCGTGAAAAAAGAATGTGTGAAGTAATGGCAACCTTCAGGTTATCAGACCTGGGAACGGAGGCTGGTTTATTTACAGTGCAGAGATGGGATGAATTCCTGATCTGGGATGAATTCCTGATCTGACGACACGTGGAAATAGTGTTTGAGCTTCAAGGGCATCAGCAAATTAAATGCTGTTTAGTATTTGACCTGATATATCGAGGAAGGCTCTGTCAATAAATTAATCTGTCGGTTGAGAAGCTAAGCTGTGGATTTATCTCTGCGCGCTAACAATATTTAAACAGAAATAATACAAAGTATGCGTTGTTTTAGCTTAGTAGCTCAGAAATGAACCGCTCAGCACAGCTTGGTTGGGTAGATAGCAAAGGAGTATTTGTTCATGCTGTGCAGAGCCTCTGACTTGTCTCTTCCTGCAAGCAGGGCTTGAAGAGAGGGTTTGCAGAGCATCCCTTCCCACGCACAGCTTTGAAGGTGTTGCATTTCCTCTGCCTGCGTCTCTCTGAGCCATTCTGTAACACTGGTTCCCTCCTGCAGGAGGTATTTTGACAGTTAATAGCTAATATTTACAAAGTGCTTTGGAATCTGAGCCTGACCTTGTATTGCAGTTTGGGATCAGCACGGTGACATTGCATGTGGAGTTATTCTGTGTCCAACCAGCTATTTCTATTGCTCTTGAGATGATAATTTCCTGAAATATTTTTTCTGGTTTCTTGTGCATGTATGTAGGTAGGTCTGTGTATGTGAATGCAGATATCTTTGTTAGCCTACAAATGCGCATGGGCATAAAAATCATAGAATCCCAGAATGGTTTGGGTTGGAAGGGACCTTGGAGATCATCTTGTTCCACCCCCCTGCCATGGGCAGGGACACCTCCCACTAGCCCAGGTTGCTCAAAGCCTCATCCAGCTCATACGTACAGCTTCTGCTGTACATAAGTTATATTTTTTTTTGCATATATGGGAAAATACTTATAAGAACAATCAAAAGTTCCCATTACTGTTCCTCCGGTGTGTCCCAGAACATCCTCCTTGCAGGAGAGCAGAAGCAGCTAAGCGGATGCTGATCTCCAGTGGGAATTAAATGTGGGCATCAGTGTTTTTCTGAAAGGAAGCTTTGTTGGATTGATGCCCCGGGAATGCAGACCTATTTCTGGAGGCAGATGTGCAGATTTAACAATGCGGTTTCTGATTTTGCCTGGGGAAAATACCTGTTCCTATGCTAAGAATCCTGTGTCCCATAGAAGTTATTTTTGCAGTAACACGTGAAACTCATGGCTGGATGCATCAGCACATAGCATCATTTTCAGCCCATTAGGGTGAACCTTACTGGAAGTTGGGTTTGGCTTTGTAAACCCAGAAATATAGTTGCTACAAGTATAATTCTTCTTATTCTTAAACTGTTCCCATTGTAAATCATGGGACTAACAGCTGGCTTCCAATGAAGTCAACTATTAATTGTATGTTCGTTACCCTGCCTTGTGTAAATCAAGATGAGGAATGAGTGGTCTTCTACTATACAGCACAGACAAGACACTACACAGGGAAGTAATTTAAGGGTGGATGTCAGCTCGCTTGGAAAGGCTTCTTCACTGAAAACAAGACAATGAAAAAACCTTGCTTTGGGGAAAACTCCCCTTAGTTTAGACAAGTTCTGCGGCTCTGGCAGTGAGGCACAACTGGTGCCGTCGTTCTTGCACAAGTATTGGTATCAAAATAAATTATTGTCTAAATGGACTGACTTTGTCGCCAGAGGTGATGCTATATGCGATATGACCAGATTATACCTTGGAATAAAGGGTGGAAGTTTTCAAGGATTTTACACCTTGGGTTTTTTTTCCTCGTTTGGACTCGCTTCACTATTCACGTTACACTGGTAAAATTTGTGGGATTACTTCAGTTTGAATGCCATGTGCCTTGAACCAGGATGTAACACCCTTATTCTGTGCCTGAATACATACCAGAAAATTGAGATAATTGCCCAGTAGGGCTTACGAGTTGGAATCATGAGCCCTGCTGTCAACTGAAGCCCTGACCATCCTTTCCTGGGTTGCTAGTGTGCTTTAGTTATTTCCCACCAGTGCTAGCAATAGAATGACAGAAGAGTTTGGGCTGGAAGGGACCTCAGAGACCATCCAGTGCCACCCCCTGCCATGGGCAGGGACACCTCCCACTAGCCCAGGTTGCCCAAAGCCTCATCCAGCCTGGCCTTGAACCCCTCCAGGGATGGGGCATCCACAGCTTCTCTGGGCAACAATAAAAGAACTATTAATTGAATGGCAAAAACTAGATCTCAGGCTTTTTTCCTGAATGAGCAGAAACCAGATATCATAGCTCTGGTTGTGTTTGTTTGGCTCTTTGGTGGGAGTGTTGCCTGGAGTGAGGGGATGGTGGCCATCAGGTCCCCGACCCGTTCTGGTCCTGCCCTGGGGACCAGCAGTGGGACTCGCTGCCCAGCCTTCGGGGACAAGTGGCAACCTCACAAGCCCCCCTCCTGCTTTCCCTAAATTTAATTCATGGTCCCCATATAAAACCTCAGCAAGCTAACGCTCAGGAGTCAACAGCTCTTTCCGTCAGCTGGGACCTGCCCAATCCACTTTGTCAGTTCAAGGAGAAAGAAAATATGAGAAAACTATCAAGTTTTAAGTGAGGCATTGTGAAGTAGCGGAGCATAACTGCACAAACCTTGTTTTCGGTGGTAGATTGGATTATCTGTATATTGTACCATAAATGGGTTAGGAGTACAAGCAGGAAATGCCCTGATCTTTTTTTTTTTCTTTCTTTCTTTGCCTTTTTTTTTTTTTGGTGGAATTCATATGTCAGGAAATCTTTGACAAACATTATTTCCATACCTAAATTGAGGAATGAATTGAAAGTGGCGAGGAAAAAGGGGAAGAGAATATATTCTAGAGCTGTGCCTTTAAAATTGCTTTATCTATTGATAGTTTTGTCCCATGCTAAATGCAGTTTCGACAATACAGAAAGCACAGGCTGAAAAACTCGGCTCTAATTAAATCAGTAACGTTTCATTATTTCATGTGAACAATGCAAGTCTAAAGTGATCTTTCGACAGAAAAATTAAATCAAGCTCCACAGGAAAGTCTGCCGTTCTAAATGTCTTTCACATCCAGTGTTTGGGTTTCACAGAAGAGGACCCTTAGCTGTGAGAAGCCCCCCAGGAGCGGCATTCCCGTCTCCCCTTCTCACCAGCACCTGTTCTGGAGCCCATGAGCTCTTCGGGCTTTCCAAACGCAGCACTAGGATAACATCTAACGAGTACAGGAGTGATTTCCCTGTAAGAGGTGTAATTACAGCCTCTCCTAAGTTAATGAATAGGTTTCTTTGGATGTTTAGCTAGAGTGGAATATATTTCGAAGCTGCTTGCTTGCTGTGACATGCAGCTGTGGGCGCTTGGGGAGTGGGTGTCATACTCCAACATGACATTTAGTGACAGGAGTACTGGAGTGACTCAGTGCGAGGCAGGGGCTGGTGTGGCATCTCCAACACATTTTCCCAGCAAAGTATCCAAACCTACCATCAAGCCCCAGAGAGCCCCATATGTCCAGCACTGTTATGGTTTGCCAAGACAACTCATCCCATGACCTGCAGGTGCCACACATAAGTGTCCGACATCTTACTGGAGGGTCAATGAGGACCTTGCAGGAGAGCATCCAAGCTGGCAAGCACTAGTAGCTGCAGCTGGTACCAGGCTCTTGGGATGGAGTAGCCACAGATAGATGTGCAGCACCCAGTGTCCTACATGGTTCTCCCGCTCTCGTTCCAGTGGGGATCTCCTGTGTCATTAGCATCATGTTGCATGCAGGATGATGTAATCATCCTGAGGTCTATGTCCTCAGCACAAAAAGGACATGGACCTGTTGGAGCAGGTCCAGAGAAGGCCATGAAGATGGTCAGAGGCTGGAGCAGCTCCCGTGCAAGGACAGGCTGAGAGAGTTGGGGGTGTGCAGCCTGGAGAAGAGAAGGCTCCGGGGAGACCTTAGAGCAGCTTCCAGTGCTGAAAGGGGGCTACAGGAGAGATGGGGGGGCTCTGGATCAGG
>WKFP01014795.1:786023-796733 GCA_011057875.1 Pterocles orientalis | reverse complement strand
TTTTTTTTTTTTTTTTTTTCAATGGATAATGAAACCAGCAGAGCGTTTTCATGGAAGTTAGTGTGATCTGGAGATTTCAGGCTTAAACTTTCCACTATGTTGTCATCCCTGCCTGATAAGATCCCTCTCACTTATCCTAACTTGTGTTTCGGTGCTTTGTGAGACATGTTTGGTGCTAGAGCAACTCTGCCCAGAAAAATGACCTTTCTTCCTTAAAAGTCTCTTGAGAGCAAAGCAACCATCAGTTCTTAAGTTGAAGGATTCCCATCAACATCTTAGAGCAAATTTCTGCCCACCATGGCTCAGGGTAAAGTGCTACCAACCAGGTCGGCAAAGCAAATCCCCGTTGCAACCACTGGAGATGCTGAGCACCATGCTCAGGAAGCACGAGTAGATGAGTCAGTAATTGAAATAACGACAACCCAGGAGTTTGTCACCTTGTGTCACCCTGCTTGTAATCCAGGCACTGGGTGTGCGTTGTTGCTTCTCTTTGTTTCCGTCGATGGCTGTATTTGGCGTCATCTCAGTCTCCACCTCATCTATCCTTGGTTTCAGCCTGATTTTTATGCTGGAGAAAATGGGACTTGGATCCTAACAAGAGGGCAGATGGCTGCTGGGCAAAGAGAGCCATGGAGAAAAAAGGCGTTTCATTTAGAAAGAAATGTTTTCCTGTGCAGGAGGTGAGGCAGTGGCCCAGGTTGCCCAGAGAAGCTGTGGATGCCCCATCCCTAGAGGGGTTCAAGGCCAGGCTGGATGAGGCTTTGAGCAACCTGGGCTAGTGGGAGGTGTCCCTGCCCATGGCAGGGGGTGGCACTGGATGGTCTCTAAGGTCCCTTCCAACCCAAACCGTCCTGGGATTCTTCAGGGTTGGGAACAGCTCAATTCCGTAGGGGAGTGCCGCAGCGCACGGCCACGGTGGAGCCTGTAAGCGCTGCCGGGAGAGCTGATACAAGACTTGGCCACCATGCTTGGGCCTCCCTGTGACCTTTTGTCCTGCGGGGAATTTCACTCTGGGGGAGATCTTTGCGAAAGCTGAGTGCTTGTTTGATCACCGAATTCAAGTCTTGATCCGTTTCCAGTTGAAAATCAAAGGTGTAACTCGCACCGGTTTCTGGAGCGCTGGATGGAGGCCTGGAGAAGTCAGCATGTCTGGAGGCCGCCCCGTTTGGAAACTCCAGGAACACAGACATACATGGGAGCTGCAGAGGAGCAAGCATCCAGAGCTGTGTTTTCAAGGACTAGTATTTAACACTGGGAACATAAATACTTTTTAAGATGTTTAACACAAATGGTTGTTGCCATCAAGCTGGAACGGTGCAAGGCCTTCATGCATCTTAGAAATGTTTTGACATAAGAGCCTAAGCTAGGATTTCAGAAAATTCTTGTGCTCTCAAAAGTACTCATAATTTTTGCTTAATTTCTACATGTTTTCTCCCCTATTAATTGTAGTTCAGCAAAGTAGAGGGACGAATCTCAGATAAAAGTAGAAACACCGAGATTAAAGTGCACTTCTGTTTATTTTTAAGGGCAGTGGGTTAATATGAGCGCTCTATTGTTGATGTCAGCATCACAAGCCAAAGATAAACACCACTTTTCTGCACTTACATCACATTTTCAGGGCATTATTCTTCATTACCAAGTATTTTCTTCTGCAATGGAAAAGAATGACTTTGTCATAAGCTTGTTGGCTACCATTCATAACAGTTTGGTGACTGTTCTAGAAAATATTCACTCCTTTTTTATCATCATCTTTGGATTTGTTTCAGTGTCGCTTTTATTTTAATTTCTTTAAGTTCTGACTCTTTTACAATGGGGTTATTTTTTTCTTTTTTTAAACAAAAATTTTTATTCTTTAAATGGCTGTATTTTCTCTTTTTGTACCTTTGTTATCATTATCTCAAGTAAGATATTAGAAACTTGATGCTCTTGCTGTCATAAAGGTTCCAGATGTCCTGCTGGGAAGAGTTGATAATGTATATTTACAGGACTGTTCCATGGTTTTGTTTTCTTTCTCTTGGTCAATTTATTGTTGAAGGCTTTAGTTGTTTTAGGAGTAAAGTTCCCGTAGTAATTTGCTTTAGAAAGACTGGGAGATAATATCTACCTAGGGAGGTACAAAGACACTAATCACTGCAATCTTTCTTATCTATCTTCTGCATTTTGCTCCTCTGCAGAGATACATGCAGGTTATAGCAAATATCCATCCTCTTGTGCTCTTGTTGAGCTCCAGATGAGGAAAGGTCAGAGCAAAAGTTTCATTTTTTCCACACTTAGGAAGTAGGTAATTTAACTTTTTTAACATTTAGGTCATATAACTTATTGAGGTCAATATCTCCCTGGACAGCCCTAAATTATTCCCCAGGTTTGGTTTTTGTTTTTTCTATGTAGACTTTTAGAAATATCGTGACATTTTTTTCCAGTTCATTTTCCTTGCTTCATGTGGCTCTGACTCATAGAAGAACCTGCTCAAAAGAGCTACAGAAAGACAATAGAAAGAAGATGATGTGATTTAAAGGACCAACTGCATTTTACCAACGCTGCTTTCATACAGTGTTATAGTTACTGATGTTTGATAAATCATTTAATCAACTAATTTTGAACAATTAGAAAAATTCACCGTGCAATCACAAGAAGAAAAAAAAATACAAGTTATCAGAACAGATTATTTATTATGGAAAAAAAATGTTGTCATTTAAGTATCATCTAATATATTCTTCCTGGCACAAATACGATCACGGTGAAAGAAGCTGAAGACAGCTGACTGCTGGACTGTGTATGTTCAATTATATGGCAACCCACTGAAGCAACCAGTACTGAATGGCTGGTGGGATTAAGAGGTACAAAAAATATCAACATATAGTCCTCAGATAATTTCCTCTGACTACATTTGAAATACTTAGCCACGCGTGTTGTGTTTTTGTGAACACCAGATAGGAAATAAAAGCCTTAGAAATCAGCGTACTAGAATTAAGTGTGCTAAACTACCTACTGTTGGAGAATCTGGTTACAGACCACCTTTATACATGCAAATCCTGTGTTTGTGTGCATATGAATGGCTTGCAGATTAGGATACCGAAAGAGACTATTATGGTTATCTAGTCCAGCCTTCAGCCAGAAGTGCTTGTTCTCATTGAGCATTTGTGCTTGTCCGTATGTCCGTCTCTCCAGCCATCCCTCGGTTGTTAGATTTGCTAAGCCAAAGTTCAGGCTTCCTTGAATTTTTCTATCCACCCACTTAACTTTGAACATCTCCCTCTTCCTGGGAAAAAACGATCTGAATTCTTTGATCTTCCAAATTCTCCTTGTAGAACAGCAGGCATCCGACTCGATCTGTGCGCATCTGAGTTTGCATGAGAAGAACTTTCCTTCTTCCCACTAGATTTGGGAAGGAAAGCAATGGGGTGACATAGTTGTCTGTAATGTTTTCCTACTAGTAGTCCTAGTCATACCTTCGTCAAGCTCTCATGTAAAAAAAAACCACAGTTAATTAGTTGTTAGTCTGCCTGTATCAAGGTTGTTTTGTGCTCTTCTAATAAAATATTAACTTCTGTCTTTCCAGCCTGAATGCCAACCTGCCCTGAGCCTCTGTACAGGCGTTCTTGTACCAAATGTCAGCTTGAACCAAAATTTTGTTCCACCTTTTCTCTAACTGTACCTGTTCGCCACTATCATATTGCTAGGCAATGGAAAAAAAGTAAGCACTTTTTTTTTCTTCTCCAAAATCCTCCTGTCTTTGACCTCCAGCCTATCACCATCCCTGTAGCTGCACCAGTTAGCAGAAAGTTCCATAGAGTGGAGTTACTTTTTAGCATCAACAACGATGCACGTTAGGAAAAATGTTTATGGTTTTGTCAAGGTAAGAGAACAATGTATCAGCCTAAAACAGGATGGGTCACTAGGCATCAAAACCAATTAAAGGGAGTTTTTCTCCCCTTGTTTATAGAAACAGAGAATCGTGGAATAGTTTGGGTTGGAAGGGACCATGGAGGTCATCCAGTCCAACCCCCTGCACTGAGCAGGGACACCTTCCACTAGCCCAGGTTGCCCAGAGCCCCATCCAACCTGACCTTGAATGTTTCCAGGGATGGGGCATCTCCCACCTCCCTGGGCGACCTTAAGCTTATTCAGAAAGCTGACACAGTAGGTATATGTTCTAGACTAATCAGATTACAATATAATTCAATCAAGTAGCTCATCTTCAGTGCCAATCTCATGTCTACAAAGAGCAAAGCTTAAATTTGAGCAAAGTCATATTGCTTTTCTCTGGCATAATTTGCAATTATTCAAATAGCAATACTACAGATAATGAATCTGTAACTTAATCAAATTGTTGTACCAATGAGCTGGGTAGTTCATCTTCAAGTTCATAAGATCACTGATGGTCAACTGCTTAGAGGAGAAAGCCTTATCTTCATCAAAATTGTAATCTAGATAGTTTTTGTGATTTGTGTCAGTGTGAGGTTTAGAGGAAAGAAATTAAAGTTGAATGGTAGAATTCCTACTCAGCGAAGAAACAGACCCGCCTGAATGAGCCTGTGTGCTTTCTGGTGCCTCTGAGAAATAGATGAAACTTTTGGCTTTAGTGAGATAGAATTTTATGGTTATTCTTTCCAGACTTAATGCATTAACCGGTTGTTTCACCAGCAGGTAAAAATGATAACGTGATCATACATGCTTTGAATTTTTTTGAAAAGAATGCATAAAGCTTAATTGGAAGGGGAGGGAAAACCATCACAAATATACCTTGAAATGTTTGTGCAAATAGACAGAAGCTCAGAAAATGTTCTTTTCACCTGCGGTGTGGGAACCTGCTAAGTACCGATGAGAGCTTTGCCCATTCCTGACTCTTTCTTCTAGGAATTTTGAAGGATTTTTAGTGCAGACCCCCCCAGGGAAGTATTTCTAGCCAGCAGAAAGTTTGTTATCGAACATTCTGTAGGAGGCCAAAATCAGGCTGATGAAGGTTCAGAACTTGCATGAGGGGCAAGATCCAGTTGCCCACTTTGGTTAGTGGAAAAATTTTCTTCTGCCGTGATGGATGTGGGATCGGCGCCGGTGTGATCGATGTCCGTAGCAAATGACAGCGTTTGTCATGTGCGTACGCGCTGGGGGAAGGTCCTGGGTGCCACACAAGGAGCGCAGACGTCCAGGCTGGAGGAGGAAAGGTTGTTTTTTTGCAATCGGCTTCTCTAGTGCCTGAACAAAAAGCTCCTACCCGCTGCATCAGATTATTCATTGGGGTGGAGAAGGCGGGGGTAGAAAATTGACCTGGGTGATGGATCTATGGCCTGCTGGTGTGTACGCTCATGTGCTGGAACCATCTGAGTGTTAACACATGTTCTCCCTATCAAAGGTCTGTATATGAAACTCAGCTGCTGGAGTGACAGAAGATTTGGTGTTGTTAACGCACACTTCATTAAAATACCAGCTGAAATCCAAGGCTGAAATCCCACAGTTTGTGTTAGTTGATAAAACTCAATTGCCTCTAATTACTGTTAGCATGGCTTTAAAATAATATTTTGTTGTAGGAAAGGTCCCCTTGTGATGAGGAATAGCTGGTATTCACGACTGGAAATTTGGGAAAGAGTGTAAGTGCGGGGTGGGGAATATGATCAAGGCTGCTTTTACCACTGGACTCTATATCTTTCAGCAAGAGTGCTGTAAAAAAAAAAATATATATATATATATAGAATATGTATCAGGGATGCAATGCTGGACCACGGAAAGATGAAATGGTTTTGCCTATGATAGTTAAACGAACTTGCTCAGAAATAAAGCAAACAAGTCCTCTTTGAACCCAAGAGGCAGTTTCACGATCTGGAGAGGAGAACCTGTCACTGCTTTATATCGTTTGAGTTAGGCCTTAATCCTGCAAGGCACTTGTGTAAAGTTGAGACTTTTTCTCGCTTTAAACCCCACTGGTGCGTAGCAGTCAGCTCACATTGAAGAGTTTGAAGTGGTGGAGTCACCATCCCTGGAGGGGGTCAAGAAACTTGTCGATGTGGTGCCTGGGGACATGGGTTAGTGGGTTGGGTGGGGTTGGGTTCACGGTTGGACTTGATGATCCTTGAGGGCTTTTCCAACCTTAATGACTCTACGATTGTACGATTCTATGATTTGCAGGAGCAAAACTAGTGGTAATGAAACATCTGCTGTTGGATGCTACCGTAAGGTGCTTCCTTTGCCTGCAGGCGAGTATGCTCCCATCACAGCATGGTTAAAATGAACTCAAAGCCTGTGACAGACACAGTTGGAGATTTTTTTCAGAGTAGCTTGGCTATTCAACAGGCAACCTTGTGTCTGAAGTTGGCCTTTATATAGGGGTGAAAACCTTGTTGTCCCATAGATTTTTAGAGTAGGGTGAGCATGTTGACTGTCTTGTGCTGACCCCACAGACTTGGTTTTATTCTAAGCCAGAAAAAAGAAATGTGATCAGGTTCCTCCAACTTTGCATTTCTAAGCTGCGTAGTAAAATATTCTAGAAGGTGTTCACAAAAAATCATATCAGTGCATTTGTATATTGCTTTAGCTACAGGCTTCCATTCATGACAAACCATTTTAAAAACATCGTTGGATACCTTATGAAACTTTAATAAGATTTTTTTTTTTTTATTGACGCAGTAGGAAACCTTTTCAGAAGATTTTGTTTTAAATCAAAACTCTTTGGGCTTCTTGCTGAGAAGTGCAAGTAACCCCACGGTCCTATCTGAGCTCCATCAGTCGTGGATACAATTGTAAGGAAAAATGGCAAAAAAATCAAGGGTAGAGGAAAATCTGTTTGAACAGAATCAGGCAAAGAAACAGTCAGTAAGTGCTTAGGCATTCATCATTTTATTTTTATTCTGTTGATTCTGGTTGGAGCTTTCGACTTGAGCAGGGCCAAGATTGCGTGCCAGAGCCTGCAAATGCCAGCAAGCACCAGGATTATTCCCTCCTAAATAATGGCCCTATTATGGAGCCGGCTGGATTCAGGAAGGGCACTGGACTGCTTTTCGCCTTTCGGTACCCACAGCCCCTTGTGAGGCGCTTTCTCCTCAGCCACAACATCTGAGGAAGGCGATGAGCCTGAGAATAGGTCCCGTAAAAGACAGAAGGCTGACCAGGAGGAGGTGCGGAGGAGTGCGATGCCTCTGTGAGGGGAACTCTGAGCTGGAAAAGAGTATTTCTTCTTGTTCTTGTTTCAGTCACACTCCATTCGAATGATACAAGTGGTGGGGTTTTGCCTTGCTCCATGTTCTCCCCACCGAACACGTGTAGAAGTCTTTTCTGCTGTTTGTAAAAACAGCAAAAATTTGCTTTTTGCTCGTCATCCATGGACATCTTGGGCTGGTGAATATTTTTGAATACAGAGAGGGAATTAATAGGAATAAAGTGTGTTCTGCATCAGGTATGTGGGACATTCGAAATAAGCTCAAGGGCTGATGAGTTTCTTAGAAATGTCTCCCAGGACTTTGGGATTTTCCGATTTTGTTGAGCTGGAAACACGACAGGCGCAGTCTTTGTTGCGGTATTTGAATGTTTCCCCCTGCTGAACCCAGACGTGCACAGCAACGAAAAAAACAAGAGGAACTTTTCGCACCTCAAAATAGATTTAATTGGAGTTCAGGCAGAGTTTGGGGCAAAGGTTTGTGATCTTTTGCGTTTTAATCAAAGAAGTTGGCTCGTGCCCTCAAAACTTTCATTGTCAGAGTCAGATCAGCAGAATTCACTTGCAGGTCCATTAAGCAAACAAAACCACATTCCCTGCTGTCACCTCAGTTCATGCTTTGGCAATTTTTAGAAGCTCTTCTTAAAAAAAAAAAATCACTGTCTCTAGGTTCCAGGACCGCTATTATTGAGCGGTTATACGTGTTTATATAAAACACGCGACACAACATAGTGAAGTGCATACATCCGTCTTTTGCCACCACATCCTTTACTGTGAAATAAAAAAAAAAGACATAAAATTGTGTTTTTATATCCTTTAAATCAGTATTGAAACCCTTCCAGAATGTGAAAGTTATTCTGGCATCTTGCTGAAGGTTAACTTGAGCATTCTGGAAGGATTTCAATAGTAATGAAAAGGACAGTAAAGTGAATAAAGTGATTTCAGAAGCCTTCCTGAAGGATAATGCTGGCGCGCTAGAGAGATTTCAGCAGTAGGCTAGAGGGCAGCAAAATTATTTCTGAAGTATTCCTGAAGGAGAACTTTAATAATCTAGTAGTATTTAAAATAGTTCTACTGGGGCGGTAAAACTATATAGGAAATGGTCCTGACAGGTAATTTCATTCTTGGAAATAAAAAAGGCAAAGCCTCAAAAATTGGAAGCCCACCGCTCAGAAGCTATATCTGTGAGAAACGAAGCAGTGAAGCAGTTGCTCTGGAGGCTGTTAAGTGTCCCTGAGAGAAGTCACAAGGGTAGAAAGGTGACATTCAGGTCTTTGTGCATGACAGTGATCAGAAGAGGGCTCACGCAGGACTGGGACAAACACCGGAGCCAAGCTGTCGCCTCCATGCAGGGTTCCATTCCATCCCATCAGGGACCCCAGCAGGTCCCCTCCTGTGTCTCTCTTTGAGCAAGCGGACACGTAGCGTGTCCTCTGCTGGCTCCCTTGGGATCAGGGAACTTGAGGCTCAAGTGTCAAGTTCTTGTTTTCTTCTCACCTAAGGTTCTATGGATCTGGAACCTCCTCAGTCTCAAGGGAAAGCGAGTGGGAAGTGTCACCCGGTGGATTTTCCTGAAGGTCTGGATGCTACCTACTTTTGACTCAGCTGCAAACACCACAAGAGCAAGCTTTCATGTAACGTCTCGCTTCCGAGTCCAGCTGACTCAGAGAAACACACAGGCATGTGCAAATTAAATACAGACGTCATTTAGCCAACCAAATATGCAACCCAGCATTAAATGTGTTTGGGTTGGAACAACTGTTGGTGAGTAGTTCTAGCTCCTTCTTATGTATCATCTCCTAACTGGTACATCATGTTAAGCATTAGAGGTGACCATGACCCAGTCGATGAGGAGTGAGTAACTTGTGACCCCATTTTTTCCACTATTCCCCTTGTTCTCGAGAGAAAGAAAGGCATTTTGTGCCCTGTCTGTGCAAGGAGTGGTCTCATCCATGAGCACGGTGTGATTTTCAGTAGGGAGACTGTCTTTATTTTTTATTATTTCCTAAGAATAATTGGCACGTTTGAGAAAACGACAAATTTCCATCAGGCTTGGAAAAGATGTTTCATCTTGGTACCTTCGCCTCATGTAGATGCTTGGACCACCATGGTGAGAGATGACCACGTTCATCTAGTCTGTCGGATTTTTGCAGATGATACTGAGCTCCTTAATTTGAGGAAGTCTTCTCAACACAAAACCAGCAACATGCTGCAGCTACTTTTTGTCCTTGAGCACATCTCTGTGGACGCGTATAGAAAACAAAAATTAATACAAGCTTCTTCAAATACAATCCCATGAACATATTGAGAACAAAATTATGGCTTTGTAAATGGATATTTGGTAAAGATCTCTGTGCTTTTGCAGCTGCTATTATCTTTGCAGAAAGCATGTTTAGATTCTGGAGCAGAAGGTGCCGGTAAAGGTAAAGAGTCTCCCAAGAGAAACCTCAGACACGCTCTCCACAAATGTTTCGATGGGATAACGTCAAGTCTAGCTGTAACCAAACTTTGCAGAGACCAGGGGTTGTTCACAGAAACTACAGAATGAATCATTCTGATGGATGACTACTGTCCAAGAAAACCACGATCTGCTTGAGAATCGGAGGGTGGGGGCAGGAAATGGAGAAATCTGCCTCTTTTTTTTTCACACGAAATATTCTTCTAGATCTTGCAGTTATCAAATACAGTAGAACTGCCAATGTAAAGTATGTGGGTTTGCTGGTGTTCCCCAGAAATGCTCCCAAGGTTCTCTTTGTCTTAAAGATGGTGTCCTGAAACTTGAGGGTTCCCAGTTGTGTTTTACTTCTCCATCAGCTGAGCTGAACAGGGCTTCAAAGTGTTTACATCACCTTTTTTTTTTTTTTTCTTATAAGAATTATCGCTGTGTCCACTGGAGTCTCTATAAGTCTCTTCTAAGCTTTTCACACTTCAGAAGCAGATGTTCACTGGTTCCAATAGAATCATCATTTGCATAGCCTGACAAGGAAAGATTAGATTTATCAGCGTTTTCTTTAAAAGGATGTCCTTCAAGGACAACCCCCAGAAAGCAGAGGTCAATGCAGTAAATGTAGCGGCATTAATCATCTTCACCCTTTGAAATAAGGAAGAATAAATAAATAAACAAGCATGGCATCATGATCATGGATTAAGAGGTTCCTTTAGGTCACAAGTGCATTAAACATCATCCCAAGGGTGTCAGAACCAAAGGTACGAGTGTGTTTGTTAACACGGTTTCGTGAATGGTGGGGTAGAGCTTTACATTAGGTTATCCAATAATGTTGTCAGTTATAACAGGGTGTCTATCACGGCAGTGCCACGAGTTTGTTCTGGGTGGGAACTTCTCTGTAACTACAAGTGTCAGAGCTTTCGTGCTTTGGTTTGGAGTGATCATAGAATCACAGGATGGTTTGGGTTGGAAGGGACCTTAGAGACCATCCAGTGCCACCCCCTGCCATGGGCAGGGACACCTCCCACTAGCCCAGGTTGCCCAAAGCCTCATCCAGCCTGGCCTTGAACCCCTCCAGGGATGGGGCATCCACAGCTTCTCTGGGCAACCTGGGCCA
>WKFP01014795.1:756422-770180 GCA_011057875.1 Pterocles orientalis | reverse complement strand
TTCTCCCCCCACCCCTCGCCCCCCGAAGCCCCCCGGTGCCGGCGGCTGTTGCAGGCTACGGAGCGGGGTTCTGTGCCTTTCTGCGGGAAAAAAAAAAAAAATAAACTTTTCTGCACCCACGGTGATGCTCGTTGGGGCTGGAGAGGGACCGCAGCGAGTTCCGTTCCGACGTGGCTCTGGAAAGCGGGGACGATGCCCGGGGCACCCTAGGATGGCACATCCAGGAGTTTCTCCCCCTGTGTCTCCTCCTCATGCTCCCACATATCAGGGACGGAGGGAGAAAAAAACCAGAAAGAGCCGCCTTTGTTTCCCTGAGCCGGGAAATCCCGCACACGCGCGCCTGAGGGAGTGGGGTTTAAGTTTAAACCTATTTTTCAGAGAAGAAGAAAAAAAAAAAAAAAGAGAAAAAAAAAAAAAGAAAAGGACAAAGTCCTTTCCTGAGGGTTCCAGCGGAGCCAGGGAGTGCTCGGCCGTAGCAGTCGGGGCTGGGCGCAGGCAGCGGCCGTGGGAGGAGGGGACTGCCTTTGCGAGTAACCGATTTGCATTTTAATTGTAGGGGGAAAAAAATTAACCCGGGTTTGGGTGCATAGAGGCAGGGGCGGGCTTAACCCCCTGCCCGCAGAGCCGCTGGTGCAGGCTCCGCTCTTCCTTCCCGGGCAAAACGTGAGCCCAGCACCTCTAGATTTTTTTTTTTTTTTTTCCTAGTGAAAGAAAACCCAAACAACCCCCCCATACAAACCACTGCTCCTTCCTTCTTTCCTTCCTTCTGTAAGGAGCAAATGGTATCTTAGAGAAGAAGGTTTATTTGGAGGTCTTCTCGTGCAACTTCTTTCCCTAAAAATAGCATCATCCCAGGTGAGATGGTGCCAATAAAGGCTGAGAAATAGCTGGGATTCAAAAGCAACCGTCAGCGTCAGCTCCTTTCGGTGTCTTTAATAGCTGTGACCCAGAAATATTTGGGAAAAAAATTATGTTTAGTTCCTTTCTTGTAGTCAGTTTCTTGTTTCTCGTAAGTGGGCAGGCAAAATCCCCCCCCAGGGCAGGGGGGCTGTGCTGAGCAGTGGGTGGAGGGGTGTAAAAATCACCCCAATAACAAACTTCGCTAACAGGATGAAAATGCCGTGGCCAAGCTCCTTCTGGAGCACAGGCGGGTTCTGAACAGATCCGCTGCAGCCTGGTCTTTAATACCTGGCTGCATCTCCCCAATTTTTAGGGGAGTTGTTTGCTCGTAGTGAGTGCTGGAGCAACTGCGCCTCTGAAATTCACGTTGGTTGGAATAGTCCTGACATATCAGGGGAAAAAAAAATTAGCCTGAAATTAAAAGGTCTACAGTGCTTGGGCAGAGTAGGGTGAGATATTCTTCAAGCTGATGAGATGGGGACTGTGGCTTTCTGCACCATGCCACCGCTGTGTCCCGCTGTGCCTGGGGTGGTGGCCCCAAGGCAGGTTGGCTCTGTCCTGTCCTGAGCCCTCTCAGCTGTCCAGCAGTGGGGACAGATGCCCGGGACCCCGCCTTGCCTGGCTTTTACCCTGGGAATTTGTGACTGGGAGTGGGGTCTGGTACCCTCTATATTTTTTTTCCCCCCTTATGGGTGTCCATCACTAATGAGGGGTGCTTGAGTGGCAATTTACTGACAGCACAAGCCAGTACCTGCCCATGGAAGGTCTGGGATTGAGAAAATAAGGGTGGGACTAGCAGAGGAAATACCAGAGAGAACCTAAATCAAATAATCGCTTTATTTAGCAAATAAAATGTTTTGCCGTTAGCATATGTTCTTCGTTGCAAGCAAGCAGTGGGTTACTTTCTTTAAGTGATGGATAGGTATTTAGCCACCTTTTTGTCGTAGCAGAACTATAAAGCCACTGAATCATTTCTCGCCTGCTCTACACGCTGGGAAGGAACGGAGCCAGGAAATCCTAATGTTCTTCTGGGTGCTAATTCCAACTCTTAATCAAGATCTGATTACCAAAAAGGAAGACAGAGCATAAAAATGCTATAAAGATTTAATTTTTTTTCACTCTTGCCCATAATTTACGCCACAAATGCGTCCATTATGGCATTCAGTCTAGCAGGAAAATTGTGATGTTGTTGCAAGATTCCCTCCAGCAGAGCTGCTGCCAGTGATGATGAATAATCTCAGTCTATATGCTAGCTCTATACAGCTCTATAGTACCAGCGTGCTCTTATTCTCTTTCAGCTTCCTCAAAAACACTGAATATCTGAAGAACAGTAAAAGCTAATTAAAAATAGTTAATAGGTTAATCACACTCGGTCTTATATTTATCTAATGCAGAACACTGATTCTTTAGTGATGTAGCTTGGAGGCATTACCACGAGCCAAGAAAATGAATCAGACATTTAATGGAGAGGTGGAAACGGAAATTTCTTGTAAGACCACAAAATCGCAAGCCAATAATACACTAAAAATATAATAAAGTTATCATTAAGATTCTGTGCATGAAAACACCATCCTCTGTGTCCTCTCTCGCTAGCCGATAAACTGAGGCAAAGCTGGCCAGAACATTTTTCCGGAGCCAGGCCTTTGGGTACATCTCACCCGGCTTTTTAGCATCCTTGTCCCCGACTGTCTGCCTGTGGACCTCTGGTGACAGCCAAAGGCAGAGGACCCCTCGGTTTGCTCTTCAAAGTGTCACAAAATGCTGTCACCTCTAGCTGGGCGTTTTATTGGGGACGTCAGCCTAGGACTGGTATCGCGTGTGTTATTTATTTGGTCTGACCGTGCAGGAATGGGTTCTGTGGGTAACAGCTTTGTCTTCCCAGCCCGATGCCGTGAGCTCTGCCGTCCCCGGGGGTTCCCCGTCACTCCTGAGGACACACTCCTGTCACTTCGCTGCTGTAACAGTGTGCTCCCTATATCCTGGCTGAATTTCTGTTGCCATTTAGCCTGAAGTGCGTCCAGAATAACTGGGAAGAGAGGCTGAGGATGTAATGAGGCTGGGTTGGAAACAGGACCTGATCGTTGCCTCCTTAAAAGAGCTGCAAGGAAAAGTGAGAGAGGGAGTTGCAAGCTGCTGCTTGCAGTCACTTCTGCTGCTGTTTCAGTCTTTCTTTTGCTTTTCTTAGATTAGATGTTCAAGTATTTTCTCTATCCTCAGTAAGGCAAAATATTTTTCTCCTTTCTGGCGCATGGAAAATATTTGATGCTGGAGCAGAGCAGCTCCTTTTGATTTGTGATCATGGGTCCGGCCTGACCCCTGCTGGGGGAAAGGCATGAGGAGAGGATTGCAAGAGCAAAGTGTCTGTCTGTCCGGGATCCACAGGCTCACAAGAGACCAGGTTCACCCAGCGCTCTGCTGGGTCATGTCACAAGAGACACGGAGCTGCTGGAGCGGGGCCAGAGGAGCCCCGGAGATGGTCCGAGGCTGGAGCAGCTCCTGTGCGAGGACAGGCTGAGAGAGTTGGGGGTGTGCAGCCTGGAGAAGAGAAGGCTCCGGGGAGACCTTAGAGCAGCTTCCAGTGCTGAAAGGGGGCTACAGGAGAGATGGGGGGGCTCTGGATCAGGGGGTGGAGTGACAGGGCAAGGGGTAATGGTTTTAAGCTGAAAGAGGGGAGATTTGGACTAAATATTAGGAAGAAATGTTTTCCTGTGCAGGGGGTGAGGCAGTGGCCCAGGTTGCCCAGAGAAGCTGTGGATGCCCCATCCCTGGAGGGGTTCAAGGCCAGGCTGGATGAGGCTTTGGGCAACCTGGGCTGGTGGGAGGTGTCCCTGCCCATGGCAGGGGGTTGGGACTGGATGGTCTCTAAGGTCCCTTCCCACCCAAACCACTCTGTGACTCTAGGATTCTATGTTAGTCGGCTCCGTGGTGCCACTGAGAGCTGCAGCTGACGCAGACATGCCCGTGATGCAAACATGGCATTCAGACAAGATATTTCTCTCTAGCCGTGTGCTTGCAAAGGACTGCACTCCTTGCGGTAGGAATGGTCCTTCCTCCCTCTGGAGAGGGGAGCAGCAGTGCTGGGCACTGCAGTGTGGGTGCTCTTGAGTGGCTGCTCCATTTCCAGGTGGGCTTGGGGAACCCTGTGAAGACCAGATGCATGTGGCTGAGCAGACGCAGACAAGGAAACTGTTCTAGAAACCTACTATTGACAATCATGCCAAAATGTACATAGAGAATCACAGAATCATGGAATAGTTTGGGTTGGAAGGGACCATGAAGGTCATCCCGTCCAACCCCCTGCACTGAGCAGGGACACCTTCCACTAGCCCAGGTTGCCCAGAGCCCCATCCAACCTGACCTTGAATGTTTCCAGGGACGGGGCATCTCCCACCTCCCTGGGCAACCTGGGCCAGTGTCTCACCACCCTCAGTGTAAAACATTTCTTCCTTATATCTAGTCTAAACCTCTCCTCTTTTAGTTTAAAACCTTTACTCCTTGTCTTGTTGCTGCAGACCCCGTTGTAGGCCAGATAGGTGACAGCAGGGACAAGGACCACCGGTGCTCCATGCCCCTTGTTTATCATTGCCTAGGGTCTGTGAACTCTTCCAAAGTTCCCTTTCTTTTTCTTTACGTTGTGCAGCACTGCACATAAATTACTCGCTGTGTGGTGTATGTGCATGTGAGGCGTGGACAAAGACACTGATTTAGATGGAACAGTTCACCCATCATCCCCCAGCCCCAGCTGGCCGGTCCAGCCACCCAAGCACGTGCATGGCCACGAGTGTCCCCACGGCTGCAGTCACTGGGTGTGGGTCCAGTGGCCACCCTGTGCTTTCTGGATGTGGATAACCAGGTACGCTCTAAGGCTAAAACTAATGCATGGCTTTACTTTGGTTTCACATTAACAGCAAAAATGTATGGAAATGTAACTGGCATAGCTGGAGCTTTTATACGCTTTCTTTCACTCTGTTAGACAAATATATGTACGGCAGGCTATCGCTGGCCATCGATCTTTGAGCAGCCCCCCGTGGAAATCAGCAGAGAGAGCTCTGCTTAGAAATTGTTGGCACAGGGTGGTCCAGTGTCAGGGAACTGGAAATCGTTAAATTGATGATCTAAATGGGGCTGGGAGGGAGAAAGTGGCGGCGGTAACAATCATTATGTGCATATTTTTATGATTCTTTTTTTTTTAAGAAAATCATCTTCCAGCATTTTCCAACGCATGGAAGGCTGACAGGGCGGCATTGATTAGAAGATTCAGACTAAATCACAAATTACGTACAGTTCATAACATGACTTTAAGAAAGGCTCTTGCATCGCTCAGTTTGGTGTCACACCGCCACACCGAGGGGACCCGGGGCGCGGGGCTGGGACACGGTGTGTTTTGGGAGCCCCCGGGCGGGTCCCCCGGAGCCCGTGTGGGTTCCCGGGGCCGCCACCAGCTCCGTGGCCGCTCCGGCAGCTCCACCTAGCGAGAGCCTCTCCTAGCCGGGATCTGGCTCTGGGAAGCTCAGCACTGTGGCCACAGGGCAAGGCAGGTCCTCCCTGCCTTCTCCATCCTCCCCAGTCCCGGTCCTGGTCCCACCCACCTAGGGCAGGGGTCCGGCGGAGGCGAGATCTCCTCCGGCCCCGGGATCTGCAGGGAGTTTATCCCAGTAATGGACTTGACCTGAGCTGCCACCCCTAAGATCTGCTTGGGAATCACTGTAACGCACCCAGGGCACACTGAGCATCCCTTGGTCCGAGCCACATGCATCCCTTCTTCTCTGGACCCAGGGGGTCAGCAAAGCTCCGCTGTCCTGACCATCCCAGTCCTGGCCTGGCACAAACCAGTGACAAGAGGATGAGGGGTAATGGATTTAAACTGGAAGAGGGGAGATTGAGACGAGATTTTAGGAAGAAATGTTTTCCTGTGCGGGCGGTGAGGCAGTGGCCCAGGGTGCCCAGAGAAGCTGTGGATGCCCCATCCCTGGAGGGGTTCAAGGCCAGGCTGGATGAGGCTTTGGGCAACCTGGGCTAGTGGGAGGTGTCCCTGCCCATGGCAGGGGGTGGCACTGGGTGGTCTCTAAGGTCCCTTCCAACCCAAACCATCCTGTGATTCTATGATGCTTCTGCCTGCCCTGTGTCAGCAGGGGCTGCTGTGCCCTAAGGGAAGGGGCAAGATCATCTGCTCCTGGATGGGACCATGGCTGCACCATGGCTTTAGGTGTCCACCATTGCTTTTCTTGGGCTTTGCTGGAGCAAAACCATCAGCTGAGCAGTGGGAAGGTGTTACTTCCCTCCCTGCCATAAATGTGCAGCACCATCCAGCCCCCCACACCCAGGTCACCTTACTGGTCCCAACAGTCCCGTGGGGTTTTGTCACAGGGGCTGTGGGCGGTGCACCACTGAGAGCAGAGCAGCACTTTTGGAGGCCTCAGGGGATGCAGTGACTTCTGCCAGGGTCAACCCCATTCTTCAGGGGAGAGGATGAAGCACCTCAAGCAACAGAGGCAGCAGGCCCGTGGCGCTGCGGGAAGTGGGGGATGGCTGAACCCACTCTCCAGAGGTGTGATGGGGAAGGCAGAGAGAATACAGCGGAGACTGGGAGCTGCTGAGTGAAACAGAAAAATAAGACATCTTTAGGAGATAAAGATTGTTCAGGGTTTTATTTTATTCCTCGTGCTTTCCCCTCTCTAGAGAAGGATGGGAGATGAAGACAGCTAAAAAGCCTGCACCTAGAAGGGGCAATCTCCTACTGGGAGAGTTTGAATCCAGCTTCCCACCTCTGCAGTGGCATTGCCAAGGACTCCTGGGACAAAGCCATTTCTTGCCCCTCGGAGGAAACTGTCATTTTTCCACAGGTTTCTGAGCCATCTCTTCCAGCTCCTGCTCCTGGTCATGTTCACACTTTCCTTCTCACCTGTCGTAACCAGTGGTGCCAGTAGGAGTCATGTTCCACAGCTTGCATGAGCTTCTAGTGGTGTTTGGGACAGGGCAGCAGTAAGATTCCCAGATTTTTTTGTCTCTTCTACTTCCAGATGTGTTATTGATGCTTTGCTATGTTGAAATAATTTCTTCCAGTACTAGCTTTGGTTAGCTGTCATGATGGCGTGAAGAATGCTGTTCAGAAAGCACCTTCTGAGCATGTGGACATCTCTCTCTTGGTTTGCTTTTGCACTGCACTTTAGGGAAGCAGGCAGCCGTCTGGTGCGACAGCAGGAGTGGTGGAAGGGCATTTGCTGTGGTTGCTATCCATTCCTGTTTGGCTCTTGCTCTTCTGCCAGTAACTGAGTGAGGACCACCCCATTTGGTCAGAGCCCCGGAGGGAGCTAAAAAAGCTATGAGGCAGAACTGGCACCTCTTTTGGGCAACTGGTACCTGATCCTTACAGAGTCATGGAATAGTTTGGGTTGGAAGGGACCATGGAGGTCATCCAGTCCAACCCCCTGCACTGAGCAGGGACACCTTCCACTAGCCCAGGTTGCCCAGAGCCCCATCCAACCTGACCTTGAATGTTTCCAGGGACGGGGCATCTTCCCCCTCCCTGGGCAACCTGGGCCAGTGTGTCACCACCCTCAGTGTAAAATATTTCTCCTTTCTGGTGTTACGGATCCATCCGTCACCGTGATCTCAGCACAAGGGCAGGCAGCCAGCTGAGGGGTTTAGGGGACAGGTAACTGGAGGATTGACCCCAGCTTCCCTGGCCCATTTGGCACACAGAGCTTGTCTCTAGAAGAAGCTGTCTGTTCAGGATGAAGTGCTTTTCTCACAAATCTGGCACCTCCAGGTAAGAAAAAGAGGCAAAAGAAGAACGTGCCAACAGCTGCTCCTGTGTATGCTGGCGGCTTAGGGAGGAGAGGAGCGACATCAGGAGCAGGAGCACTGTGGCACACATCCAGAAGTCACTACTCAAGATTTACTGGGAGCCTTTCAACCACAATCCTGAAAATTGTGTTTTTTTTTTTTTTTTAAATGAGGTCTTGAGTATCTGTCATTTGTATCTTGCTTTTTCTTGGCTCTTTTTAAGTGAGGGGAAGATGCTTCTCTCAACCTGCATCCCTCTAGTAAAGAGCTCAGGGTCTCATGCAACACGGTTCCAGTTCACAGGGTTCAAATAAATGGCAAAGATACCAGGTTAGTCATTTCTAGTGTATTTTTATGGCTATACCAGTGGAAAGTAACTCCCAGAGAATCCACCCACATGTAGGAGCACCTTTCTAAAGCACAAGTTGGACTTCAGTGTGAAGACTACAACAACAGAATGGCAGCAAACCAGGACTTTACAGGGTAACCCTTCCAGATTGTGACTGTAATACTTGGCTTAATTGTGTCCTGCTGACTGCTCGCCACTTATAAAATCCACTCCGAGTGTGCCGTAATGCTCCTGCCTGTCCTTTGAGATAAGATAGGAAGAGGGTATTGCTGGCAAAACAGAGTCATATTTCATCAACTGCTAAAAATCAATGGTGATGTGCCTGCTCGTACCTTAGATGAACTTTCTGTATGAATTGGAAAGTGTAGGGTGGGTAATACTCAAGTTCAATTAAATGAAATGACGTAAGACTTCTTGAAAGCAGTATGAAACGGAGGGGAGCACATCAAGTGCCAGAAAGCGGAGAGAAGTGCAAGCTGTGCCCTGTGCACCACAAACCAAGTAAACAGTAAATAATTCCCATGGCGACGTTACTCTGACCTGAGGATGGGAGAAGATGTTGCTGAAACTGCAGGACGGCTTTTGCCTCAGAGGACAGCAAAATACCCACTGATGGGACTGGGGCTTGGCCTCGTATCTGTGCACGTGGTTGTTGTGACAGGACAAAATGGGGATTGCTCGTGGCGTGGTAGGAAAGCCCCTTGCTTGAGAGCCCAGCTGATGGAGAGCTTTGTGGTCTGCCCAGTTCCATAGAAAGAACTAGAATGACTTGAGACTGAGACGAGAAAATAGTTTGTGTACAAGCACAGGCGCCCTGAGATCATGCAGAAGGGGTCATCTCTTGCAGATGAAGACAGTTGGCTGTTAGAGGCAGGAAATCGTGGGGTTAAGGCTGGTGCCAACCCCAGAGACGCTGTGGATGCCCCATCCCTGGAGGGGTTCAAGGCCAGGCTGGATGAGGCTTTGGGCAACCTGGGCTAGTGGGAGGTGTCCCTGCCCATGGCAGGGGGTGGCACTGGATGGTCTCTAAGGTCCCTTTCAACCCAAACCATTCTATGACTCTATATGTTAACATATATGATTTCCACCTCCTGTGAAACCACTGGGAAGTGCGCTGGGCACAGTGAGTCTGCTTGGCCAAATTTCTCCTGTCAAGATGGTTTTCCCAAACAGAGTGGTGGGAGCTGTGTAGGACACAACAGGCCTCTGTTGTGGTTTAACCCCAGCCAGCAAAAAGGACCACCCAGCCGCTCACTCACACTGTTTCCAGCACAAATCCAAAACACAGCCCCATCCTAGCTACTATGAAGAAAATTAACTCTACCCCAGCCACAACTGGTACATTCTCCTCCTCCCTCCTGCCCTGCCTGCTGCAGGCTGTGGGTTCAGGTTCCCAGCCTTGTCTTGTGAGATACCAGGTGTCCCAGCACCCCGTGAATATCAGCTGGGCTTGCACCACTCTGGAGGTGCTTGTGAGCCACCACGCCGCAGCCCCAGCTGCGGGGTCACCTGAAGGAACTCTTGTGTATCTAGGGAGGCCTTTTGAAAAGCATCTTTTGAAACCTCATGGAGAGTGAATTGCTCTTCACTCCTGTCCAAAACACCCAAAAAGTTAATTTCTCCAAAGACTTTAGTCTGAATTCAGTGGGGAGCAGCTGGTTCTGCCAATGCTGTGTTTCATGGGACTTGTCTAGAGTGGAGCCAGCTCTTCTTTTGACAGAGGGGTGCCCTACATCCCTTTAACGGACCCAGTGATTCCCCCTTCAGCCTTCCCCAGATGAAATTTCAAAGATTTATTCTCCAACCCTGGCATCAGCCAGTCTGTTTCCTCCTCAGGCTCGTCCCCACCTTTTCCATGCCCACGTGCTCCTTGCAGAAGGTACCCCTGCCAGCACTGAAGAGTTGCAAGCTGATAAAT
Source organism: Pterocles orientalis (assembly GCA_011057875.1). Classification (NCBI taxonomy): domain Eukaryota; kingdom Metazoa; phylum Chordata; class Aves; order Pterocliformes; family Pteroclidae; genus Pterocles; species Pterocles orientalis. The sequence goes on along the minus strand of WKFP01014795.1, from coordinate 760,227 downwards.
TATGGTATTTTGAACAGAGATTTGTATTAAAAAAAAAAAAAGGGATTTGCATGGATAATATAACATTGAGTGCATGTGAAACTGCAGATTCGTGGCGTGTTCAGACAACAAATTCAAGAATTAATTTCACATTGTATATGAAAACAGCAGCAACTTGCCAAGCACCCATTGCATATGTACCTTTTTTTTTTTTTAAAGAGAGAAAAAAAAGAGCATTCCAGCGATTATGGCAAGGAGGAAGGATCGAGACTAACTCAGAAGCTGTGCGGTACCCAGCCACTTGGACCAAACAGAAGGTGACAGCCGCCCGGGGCAAAGGTCTTGCAGCCAGACCTTTCACAGTGGTCGCTAGATGATGATCCTCAGAATTTGGTGCTTAATTTGGAAACAATGGGGCTGGTTTGTTTTGTTGTTTTGTTTTTTTTCTGGCGTGGGAGTGGCCTATTTTATAAAGTTCAAATGTGCAAGTACCAAGCCACTAATTCCTGACCACAAATACCGCGGACTATGATGGTTTAATGCCAGAGTAGCAAACATAAACAGATTACATGGCATGTTCACTAAACACAAAAGAACAATTCAGTGCTGTCAGTGGGTTTAAATCACTAAAATATAGATATTTCTGCTTTATTCAGAATGTCTTGGCAAAGCACCATTGGCTTGCAACCCGTGCTAAACCCCTCAGGACAGTATGCGAGCTCATGCTGAATTAATTTAGAGGGGGAAAAGCAGCCTGTGCGTTGACTTTACACTCCTAGATTCCAGTGGGGCTTTCCTTTTTTTTTTTCAGCATCTGGGTCTAACGCTTAGAGCCGGAGGAGGATTCATCTCCGAGCGCACAGGTTGTTTGATAACAAGCTTCTGACCTGGAATTTCAGCTCTGAGCATACCCCGAGCACCTGGACTCCCGCGCCCCGCTCCCCTGTGCAGTCTCCAGGCAGTGCCAGGTAGTGTTTTGCAGCTCGCGGTTTTATCAGGGGAGTGCGGGGTATTAATAGCTTGCCTTGGGCTTTGGAGAGCAAATACTCAGCGTGAGCTGAGGCTGCTGTATCGCCGTTCTCTCTGCTTCTTGCTGGCTTGGGGTTATCCTCTTAAAAATCATCTAGGGATGCAAAAAATTGATGAAATGCAGCACGTTACGATATTGTTCATAATTAATATTATCTGAGGGGATACTGATGCTGACCAGTATGTATCGACATTTCCCGCTTCTCTCACTCCTTCTGCCCATAAGCAGGGGTCTATTTTAAAAACCCAAAAGCTGCACCCAACGCCAGTTTCCGAGAGTGCCAGTAAACAGGGCTCCTCAGCATCACGCCTGCAGACGTGCTGTTCTTTCCAGCACCCTTTTGGAGAGGGTACCGTCTGTTCTGCAGCCTCGCAGAGAACGGGGGAGTGGATCTTCCCGTTTCCTTCTCCTGCAGCAGTGATGAAGCAGCTTCTCGCCTGCAAGAGGGGCTTTTTGTCGGGCAGCAGAGCAGCAGCACCCAGCCGGCTGCCTTTCTGTCGGGAGGCTGTGTGTGGCTTATATAAGTGCTTGAACGCAGGGTTTATGTAACTGTTTTAACGTCAGGCCTTTGATTTTGCAGAGAACTCCTCCTTCTGTACGTAGGTCAAGGCACGGAGCGAAGACGCAGCTCCCAGCAAAGCAGGGAACGCAGATCTGCCTGCTGTGGGTAACTGGGGAGCAGGGCAGGGGGCGGACGATGCGTCTTAATTTTGGGCACCTGGGCAAAGCGCAGGGATGCGCTTGCGAGGGGCTTTCCCACGCTGTTGGGGCAGGTCACTGGGGTTTTGGGTTGTTTGCTGGCAGCACTAAACACATGTGGGACTACAAGGGGAAGGGAAAAGGCAATACAGAGGATTAAAAACCCCTGAGGCTGTGCAGACCAAGATACTGAACTTCAGTACGAGGGAGGTGATAATATTTGCCTAGCAGAAAATTCGGTGGCTGACATGCTGATACCTTTGTGTGCAGAGAACGTGGAAGAACCATGCAGGGTCATAACATTCAGAGAAGTGATGCTAATATTCCAGCCAATGCAGTTACACCCCGCGAAAGAACCTGAGTAACAGGGTGTCAACTCAGAAAATTCCCACCAGACCAGTCAAACCAGCTGTGACTCAGGACTGGGCTCCAAGGACTGCAAGGGTCTGCAACCAGAAGAACCAGTTCCCATGCTTCACTAAGCCCCCCGCCCCACAGCTCTTCTGGGAGCCCCTTGCGCTTTCCTTGGGGTTGGAGAGGCTCGAAAGGCTTGGCTGTGATCCAGCCGGGTCTCCCAGCGTTTCTGAGCTCTCTGTGGGTGGAAAGGGGCACGGCAGTAGGAGAGAGGAGGTGAGCAAGGCTGGGGCTGGGTTCCTGCCCCATCCTGCCTGATCCTTGTTTTTAATTCCCTTTCTCCTGCTGGCCCTGCCCAGAAGATTGCGAATTCCCTCACCCCACTGTCACCAGTTGTTCATCGCTTGCTCTCCGATTCTCAAAATGCAGTGACTCATCGTCTTGCCTCTGCTCATTAATATGTTTCGAGTATTTCACCTCTTCCCCCTTTGCTATTAGCATTACTCTCTCCCATTTGCTAAACAAATATTTTTTTTCCTCTGAGCTTTTCTGCTTGAATTCTTATCCCCTTCAGTGCTTGGGTTAAGGAGGGAGCAAAGACTTAGGAGGAACGGAGGCTCTTTCTCCTCTCCTGGATGGGACGTAAAGATCTGCTTAATGATCTTTATGCAGGTCTTGACGCATTGTCTCTGTCTTATCAACAGCAGAAGGGCCTTTTCTGTGGCAAAAGAACAATGTCTTTCTCAGCCCTGTATTTGCCAGGCCAGGCTTAGCAGGAAGAACAGGTTGAGAATGCTCCCAAGGGAAAATTCAAGAGTAAAAACCTCCTGAAAGAGGAGAGAGTGGAAAGGACACCTCGTTACCCACTGGGATCCACTCTGCGCCCAGCTCACCTTGTATAGAATCACAGGATGGTTTGGGTTGGAAGGGACCTTGGAGACCATCCAGTGCCACCCCCTGCCATGGGCAGGGACACCCTCCACTAGCCCAGGTTGCCCAAAACCTCATCCAGCCTGGCCTTGAACCCCTCCAGGGATGGGGCATCCACAACCATGCCTGCTCCCAGCAGCTCACTCTACATCCCTGAGCCATGGAGTTGTCATTGCAAACATGCTGAGCATACCTTCAGAGGTACATAATAAATAATGTTGTTTACATAATAAAACTAAATAATGAAATAAGCTCGGTGGCACCAGTCACCATAGGGATAACACAAATGACAGCAGACATGGCTGGATGCTGTTTTGCAGGCAGCGCTGGCTTGTTTGCAGACACAGTAAGCCAGCATGTGGACACCGAGGTGACACCTAGACTGAGTGTCCTTAAGAGAACGCTCGGGGGCAGCCAGCTGTTGGGGTGACCAGCCTCAGTAGCCATCCAAACACAGCGGAGCAGGACACGGACTAAAACGTGGCTGCTGGAGGGATTCAGCAGGCTTTGGGAAGCATAGGGCTGGTGTCCAGGCAGCTTGTCAGGTCACGGTGTACAGCAGTGTCTGCTTGTCTCTGCGCAGGGAGGCATCCTGCTCTGCTCCACGCCCCGGCCTGACCCCGCTGTCTCCCGCACAGCTGCAGCTCAAGCTGCTGGAGCGGGGCCAGAGGAGCCCCGGAGATGGTCCGAGGCTGCAGCAGCTCCCGTGCGAGGACAGGCTGAGAGAGTTGGGGGTGTGCAGCCTGGAGAAGAGAAGGCTCCGGGGAGACCTTAGAGCAGCTTCCAGCGCTGAAAGGGGGCTACAGGAGAGAT
>WKFP01014795.1:741133-756402 GCA_011057875.1 Pterocles orientalis | reverse complement strand
GCGACATCGCCCCGCCCCTTTCTCCTCAGCCGCCGGCGCACGGACGCGGGCCGGGGCGCTGGGGTCCGGCTGCGCTGCTGAGCCGTGGCGGGGGCGGTGTCCGCAGCGAGAGCGCCCCCCTCCGCAGGGGGGTGTAGCGGCAGGTTCCTCACAGGAGGAGGAGGCGGCGGCCAGGCTCCGCGGCGCGGCCTCCCCGTCCCGCTCAGCCGCCGGGCGGGTGCTGCGCTCCCGCGGCGCGATGTCGGCGCGGCGGCGACGGGCGGCCCCTGAGGAGAAAGAGGAAGAAGAGGCGGCGGCGGCTGAGGAGAAGGAGGAAGAAGAGGCGGCGGCGGCTGAGGAGAGCAGCGACAAGGTGAGCGCGCGCGGCGGGGGGGCCGTTGGGGCAGGTGGGGGAGGCGGGAAGCGTCCGGCCCTTCCTGCGCCACCCGTGAGGGGGCCGCGCTGCGCCCCTTCCCTGGAGGAAACCCTCCGCTGCCCCTCCCCGGGCTGGTTGTGCGGGGCGGGGGCCGGGAGCCGCCTCAGCGGCCGGGTGAGGGGCCCACGCGTGTCCTGCCCCCGCCTGGCCCTGGGGGAGGTGTGTGTCTGGCCCCGCAGGCGAGGCTCGGCGCTGTCAGGGGGTGTGCTGGGGTTCCCCCCCGGGTGGGGTGGGGAAGGAGCGTGGCTGGGGCAGCGTGGGAGCCAGGCCACGGCCATGGGTGGTCATCGGGGAGGGTGAAGGCAGTGTCAGCGCTTCCCTAACAGCCGTGTCTGTGCTGTGGCCTTGGAAGCGACAGGCAGTCCCGCCTGGCCCGGGAAGGACTCCCCGTGTGGCGTTGCTGCCAAGGCAGGAGGCTTTCGGAGTGCTCGGTGCATTGGGTTCATTATAGCGGCAAAACTGCCACGGTGCTTTTCTTTTGTTTGGGCTGGAGTTAAGGCTTATCTCTGCGAAAGGGAACTGCTAGCTGCCTGAATAGAAGGGAAGAGATGTTATCGTTTTGGTAACTAGAATAAAAAACAAAAACCCACAAAGATTTCTGATGGTTAAATGGGGTTTGCAGTAGGTGGTGGAGGGCTCCTGACTGTTTAAACCTGCATGGATGTCAGAGTTGCAGAGTAGGCAGTCTGCCTCGGGCGTTGGGGCGAGGAATTGGAAAGTGAAACTCAATAGTTTATTATTCGGTGCTTTGGTTCTGTGAACTCCAAGCCAGTGAACTTTAAAATTTGCAGTACCGTGCCGCACTGAGGGCTGTGATCAAATAAGGCAACGCTTAGATGATAGCTGTGCAGACGAGAATTAACTTTTAAACATGATTTCTTCTAGCAGTGTGCTCAAAAAGCTGTTTTTCTAGTAAGTTGTTTGTTAGCTTTATTTTGTAGGCTAACTTCATTTCTGAGGTGCACAGCAAGCTGCCTTGAAGGAATTTTTCCTATTCAGAGCCTCTGCTCTCCGGACCTTAGGAAGGGTGCACCTAAAACTTGCTAATATTATTCTTGGTTTATCTACATAACTTCCAGAAGGGAAAGGGCTGTTCTTTCTTGCAGGCCTGCTGTGCTTTTAGTTTAGCTGCTCAACAGCCCTGGTGGAAAGGAGCATTTCACCCCATTTCAGGTGATGTTGAACAGAAGGGACTCTGGCACTGTGTATGTAGCTAGGACGTTGGTTACAAGAGATGAATTTCAATGTGTGGATGTTTGTGATGGTTGCTTGAACTGTCAGATATGGAAAGCTCTTTCCAACTGCACATAAGACTTTCTGATGGATTATTTGGGGGACCATCCTTGTTCCTGTTAGTTGTTCAACCTATCCGTGACGTGCACAGCCTCAGTGACCCTTGTCACGGCTCACAGGTGATGTTAAGGATTAATTTTACATATTAAGCTGTCTTTAGTGGCAGCTGTAAAGACAAACCAGCATTTTGCAGTGAGTTTTCTCTTGGTGAGTCCCAGTTTGGGTCTGTTTGGAATATGAGCACACAGGTGATGTCTGCTGGAGGTGATCTGATGAGAAGCATCTGGTCATCTGGGTTCACAGGTGCCATGTTATACACCTTCTGAGATGGTTATCTTCCTGCTTTGCCTGACCTTTGCAACAAGTGAAGAGCCTATTGTCCTTTTGCTATTTTGCGATGACCTCTTTGGCATGATAATTGCTTATTTAGACCCAATACTTGTTTTTTTTCTTCATAAGTACTCAGGATAGCCATGACAAAAATGGGTTTCCACTGGTTCCTAGTATGCAGCTCAGGAACAGCACCCTCTTCCTCACTTATAATGAAGGAGAAAACGCGGTTGTCCCCTTTCATAGGGAAACTGCTTTGTGCTGCTTCTGTTCTTGTTCACCCAATGAATTCAGACTTCCAGAAACAGAGGGGACATGCTTTAAAGCGCCTTGTTTTCCAAAGCAGTGAAGTACTCTGTGTTTGCCATAGAACTCCATGAACACTAAATAAGTCGGGAGGGTTTTATCTTTTGTACTTTCAGTCCTGTTATCAGTATGTCATCTGATACTTTCCTTTTTGTGCTCACTCTGTCTGTAAATGCTAATTTCCTACTGAATTTAAGTGAGGCTGGTTTTTTTTTTCCTCATTTGCATGGTTTTTTACCATTAGCCAGAAATGACTGGTACCATTTCGATGTCCTTATTTCAAATAAAAGTTAACTTTCTCAGTTTTGCACGAAGGAGCCCGATATGCCCTGGAGTTCCCAAGCTCTACAGGTCTCGGTGTATTCTGTTGCTCACTAGCTTGTCGAGCTAATGACTTTTTTGCAAAATTCCCATGAACATGCCTTTGCCCTGGAGGGCTTTGCAATTTCACAAGTTGGTTGTTTCTTTGTGTTGTCCTGAGGTGTGCAGGAGCAATCTTTCCTTTACTGCTGCTTGCCCTGGACTCTCTTTTCCTAGAGTGTCTTGTCAAAGTGCCTTTGTAAATACTCTGCTGCTCTTGGGAGCAAGAGGAAAGATTTGGTATTAAAATACTTAGTATGTATAAATTAGTTAAAGTTTTACAGATTGATCTTCTGCAGATGTTCCTGTTTCTTTTAAAATTCTAGTTGTTTGTATTCTTTACTAAAAAGCAAGGGACACAGCTTTCAAATGCTTCCAAAAATTAGCATATCTTGGAAGTAATCACACAGTTACTCCTCTTTGTACCTGTGTAGGACGTGGAGGGGGTAATGGAATCATGTTGTATTGCTAGCTGTGGGAACAAGTGCCCGTTTGCCTGGGGTTATCGTTAATTATTTGTAACTAAAACAAGCTTGAAATTGCTGATTGCTGTTCTCCTACAGTGTTGAAAAAAGTCTGTCTGTTCACTGGGAGAGCCCTTCCAGGGAATCCATTGCTACACAAGTTACTCAGACCTGTGCAACTGGGTTTGGGACTTGGGTCTTTGCCCAAAACCTCCTAAACCTGCTCGGAGATAAATGAAAGCCCTGAAGACAGTATGGGATTATGGTAGAACATTAAGAGTCTGTCATGGATCACTCAGTGATTTCATTTGACTGACTTCCTTTGCAATATCCAGAAAATGGATCTGTTTCTTTTTCCCAGAGAAATCTGACCTCTATGCTGTGTGCTACAAATGTGGTAATAACCAAAGAGCTGGCTGTTTTGAAACCTCTGTTTTCTTGGAAGTGGTGGTGAGTTAGTACTAATGCAGGTAGTAAAGGATCTCTAGGTTTCAGTCTTCGATTCAGTGTGTGCCGTTCTCTCGCTTGTGCTTCTGCATGCGTCAGGATTTCATGTTTGGAAAAAAAAAAAGGTTTCATTATTCAGGATCTTCTGATACTTTGCTATCTTGACTTCAGAAGAAGGTATCAAGGTACATCTAATTAAATATGCTATGATGTGGCCTAATTGACTTCAGTGTAAAAGTTGCAAGAGACACTGCAGAAAGGTCAAAGCTGGAGAAGAAAACTTTAAGTAATGCTTACGCAGGTAAAGTGACAATAATTAAATCCTTCTGCTTGCCTTTTTTTTTTCCCACCTAAACTGTTGGAAACCATGTTCAGTTGCTCTTCATGTAGATGATGTTGCATTCTTCAAGAAAAACAGATTTGCTGTCTGCTTGGGAGTTCCTCATTGTGTCCTGGAAAATAGCGCAGTAGAAGCGAAACATTGCGAGCGCCTTTGTAACTAGAATAATCCTTGTGCGTGGTTCCCTCGGCATGCGTTAATTGTAGTGGAGAGCGTGTGGTATGAAACAGTAGTTCAGATGTGTGTGTTCTTTTAGGTGATGAAAGGTTGACGTGTCTGATTTTTTTCTCCATGACACACAGCTGTATTCTGGTAGCTGTTGCGAAGTAGCCAGCAAGCAGAAATCCACACGGATGCTTAATTTGTGGCAAGATGTCGCATGATTTGAACTCCTGTTTGGGAGGCTCCAGCTCTTGCCTGTTTTAGTTCCTCCTTTGTATGGCCAAGTATATGTGCTCTTGTGTAGAAGATTGAGCTTAAGGATGAAAGTCTTGTCTTTTTGAAAACAAAAAAAAATCTAGAAAAAATGAAAACACCACAGAACAAACATTTAATTTGGAGCTGGGGTTGGAAGGTGTCTTTTAAGGCAGTACAACTTCCATGTTTTCAATTAACCTCTGAAAACCTCATGAATACCTGTAGACCTGTGGCGGTTCAGTTAATACCCCTCATAGGTCCTTGCTGCTACTGTCTGTTTGGCCAAACCCCAAACCTGAAGGGCAGCTGGGTTTTATGCTGAGCTCTGAAACTGCATCTGCAAGGTCTTGCTACTTCAGATTGACTCTTGGTCTTTCTTTTCTTTTGGGGGCTTTTGTGGTGACTAACTTAGCCTTTCCTACCATAATGATTGTCTTGATTTGTGGCTATAAACTGGGATGTTTATAATCAATCATGTAAAATACTTAAGAAAACAATTAACAAGAAAGACTTGTCCTGCAGTGATGGGGTTCTCTAAATGCTTCAAGTTGCAGAAGACAATTAACTAGCTTTTAGTGAACAACTTCCTCTTTGGCTTCTGACTTTGCAAATTCAATGCCTTACTCAGGAAATGGTTGTGGCCATTAGAGCAATTAACTGGGAAATTAACTGTTCAAGGTCATTGCTGAGGTGTGTTATAAAGGGAAGCTGATGATAGTTGGTGTTTGGTCTCCCCCTGGTTATTGTAGCAAAGTGAAGCTAAAAAATGACCAAATGCACCGAATTCTGTACAACTTTTGGGTTGCAGCAGCAGTATGAAGCACAAGCTACTGAAAATCATGTTGGATAAACATGGACTCTTTCTTCCAGCTGTTCAGATACTCTGAAAAATGCCATGCACCTGAGAATTTGGATGTTGAAAATGTTTTAGATTTGCCATTACTTTTAATGAGGTGCATAAGTAATGGTTGTGTGTTAAATATCAGAGGGACAAAACTATGTATGATTTTTTTAAAATTTTTTTTTAATGTTGAGTATGGAATAATTTTCTGCAATAGCAAAAGCCTGAAAATAGAACAAAAAAAATTGGGGCTATTCTTATTTATGAGTGCTTATAAGAGAGACTATCTCTGCCATGTGCAAGCAGGGATTAATATTAAAGACTCTAAGTTGTGGTTTTAAGGCCAGGATTACTGCCCGTCGTCTGCGCAGCGAGCAGTGTCTTCTGCAGCAGTATGGATCCAGTGCAGGTCAGAGCCCTTGGAGCCTGGCTGTGGGAAAGACCTGGGAGACCAAGAAACATCTTGAAATAATCAGGTAGCAAGCGCAGTAATTTTGGTTTATTTATGTGCTTTTTCAGGTGTTCAACGGACTTTCTGAAGTCTGGACCATAGTATTTGCTGGTTTTACTTATATTAATTATAGACAACATCTGCCTAATAATTATTCAACTGTGGAGTTTCAAGGAAAAGGAAAAGCATTAATCAGAAGTAAATGATGTAAAATTCATTCAAGAATTTCATCTTGGGCATGTGTGTGGGACATAAAGTGGATGAGAAAAACACAGGCCTAATATGTTAAAAAAGAAAATGACTCTTCCTGTTGTTACCTGTTTCCCTGTATAGTGCCAGCTCAAGGTCTTTGATTCTAAAAAGATAAAAATGATTTAAAAATGAACAGGATGGTGGTTGTTTCCCTCGGTATAGAACCAGTGTCCCTGCAGAGAGCGGTGGCTGGGGCCTGGGTGTGGGGTCAGGCCGTGGCTTGGGACAGGGAGGCTGGAAAAGCCTTATTTTTTCTGCCTGTGCTGTTTACAGACGTCAGTGCCTGAGGCAGTGGTTACACCGAATTGTGGCTTTCCAGAAAAGGCCAACAGATGGAGAGGAAAAGGCGGCAGACTATAGAGTAACCATGCGATGGCTGGGATTGTAGGACTTCCTGATGCCAAAAATACTCAGAACAAGGGAAGAAAATAATAGAATCATAGAATCACAGACTGGTTTGGGTTGGAAGGGAGCTTAGAGACCATCCAGTGCCACCCCCTGCCATGGGCAGGGACACCTCCCACTAGCCCAAGTTGCCCAAAGCCTCATCCAGCCTGGCCTTGAACCCCTCCAGGGATGGGGCATCCACAGCTTCTCTGGGCAACCTGGGCCACTGCCTCACCCCCTGCACAGGAAAAAACTTCCTCCTCATATCTCATCTAAGTCTCCCCTCTTTCAGCTTAAAACCATTACCCCATGTGCTGTCACTACACCCCTGATCCAGAGCCCCCCCATCTCTCCTGTAGCCCCCTTTCAGCACTGGAAGCTGCTCTAAGGTCTCCCCAGAGCCTTCTCTTCTCCAGGCTGCACACCCCCAACTCTCTCAGCCTGTCCTCGCACGGGAGCTGCTCCAGCCTCTGACCATCTCCGTGGCTCCTCTTTTTAATAAAAGTATTAAGGAAAAGCAGGAAGGAAAAGTTCATGGAAATAGATTAAAGGAGAGACAACTCGGGTCTGCCATGGGGAAGCTGGAAAGAGAGGGAGACTGGGAAACGCCGTATAGCCATAGTGAAATAAGTTTTCAAGTGCAGTGACTTCGTTGTCCCCAGAGCCATTAAGAGCTGATGAGCCTGAGGTGGCAGGGCAGGCTGGAAGCTGTTTGGGATTGTAAGGGGTGAGGCAAGTCGAGGAGGTCAGGAGGAAGTGCGGGTCCCAGGAGAGCTGGACACAGCTAGAGACAGCTCTCTGCCGTGCTGCTGCTCTAGGGCCAACGCAGCCTTCTCCCTCCCCGGAGCTGTGGAGTTTTGAACATTAGAAGGAGTGAAGAAAATCATCAGCACCTGTAGTGTTAGCTCTAACTGAGGGAAAAATAGTCATGACGGTCTACTCTGACTGCTGGTGACAAGTTGTGCGTTGTCACCACAACATGTGCTGCTTGGTTTGCATTTGGGTTAGATACACAGTCTGCCTTGGTGGTGTCTTCCTGAATGGTTGTGAGTGAACGCTGAAGGAACAACTGCAGTGCTGGAGTCATACAAGAAATTATTCAGAATAATACCGTGTCCTTAGGACATGTGGTCACTTCACAGTTGGTTCTGGGATCGTTCAAGTTGGAGGGTTCAAGTCCTAGCATACGTATGTACGAGACTCTGCCAGCGACCTTTTTTCATTGTGCAAAGGGGCTGTTTTTTCATGCATTCTGTTTTGGTTTGTTTGGGACATTAAACCCCCAGAAGACCTTTCTCCTTAATTCGTAACACAGTGTGAGGTGTAGGTGAGGGAATGTGTTAGAGGGTTGGGGTTTTCTGTTCAACTCATATGTTTTCTATCAGCTGTAGTATTTCTGGAAACATATATCCTCCTGCTTATGTACTTGGGTTGAAAAGTGCCTAGAATGTGGAGTTTCTTGGGCACGGCAGGTAATGTCACAACAAGTACTGGCCTTATAAACATTTATTGGGATACATTTGCCTTCTACAACATCTACAGTTTCACTAGTACACAATTGCTGCCTTTTTTTTTTTTTAAGAAGGGAACATAGGTATTCTTGGTTCCTAAAGTAATGTTTGTGATTCTGAATACTGCTTTCTGACATAACAAATATTCTTGCATGTTGTGTGTGTTTGTTTTGTCATAGGAAGTGGATTTGGAAGAAAGACTTGGACTGGACGAGTTGGATCTTAGAAATGATTCAGATATTCCTGATGTTCCTCCACCAACAGACAGCACTCCAGAAATCCTCAAAAAAGCCTTGTCAGGCTTGTCTGCCAGGTAGAGTAAAACAAACAGCTCTGAAATTTAGTCGCTGCTAGCTAAAATTCTTACAGGTTGTATTGCAGTTTTAAATTTCATATGATACACATGAAAAGGATAATTTTTTACTGGATGTTGTTACTGATGTATTTGTGCTTCACTAATCCCGTCAGTGTCATATTTTCTGCCAATATCTGAAGATTGCCCATTGCATGCATTTCTAAGGAAACAGCTGCAATGTTTAGCTACAGTTCACTTCAACATTTGCCATTGCTCAATCTGAGTGTTGCAATAAAATGGGCTAAAGAGTAGTCATGAGGTTTGATATCCAGAAAAACTCTTTCTGGAAGTCATAATAAACTGATTTCCTACATCCAAGGTTAATGGGGGAGTGAGGCATTTGTGTATAAATGGAAGGGGAAGAAGCATAAATCCTCTGTGCGAGCTTTGCAAGCATTTCCATTTCTAAATTTTCTCTCATTTTTCTTTACAGTTCAATACAACATAGCTTTTATTTTCTTACTTTTTAAAGCAAAGTTGAATTTTTTCCTGCTATCTCTTCTCAAATCTTGGTTTCTGCCTCCAGGCCCTGTTCACAGGAGCTTAAGGGCTCACGAGTGTGGAGGTATAATTATTTTATACAGTTCCTTTACGACACTTTGTCCCTTCAGACCCTTTTGGAGATACCAACTCACTTTATATGTTTTTCATTGATGCAACGAAAGAGCATTTAGGTGTGTGATAAATCCTGCACCAAAAAATACCTTGTAAAATGAGTGTGCATATCATATATACTTTATGCTCAACAGAACAAATCAAGTGATACACAATGCCTATTTTAGATGCAACTTAGGTCTTGCAAGATTCAGAAGAACCTCCAATCCAGACGACAATTAAAAACTTCCACATCCTTGTAAAAAACTTGCTGAAACTCCAGATTTTTGCCTTGCTCCCTTTCTAATCTGTTTTCTGTTTCTGTTGGGATGTCTGGTAGCTCTAAACCAACGTCTTGTTCCCAGGTTTCCAAAAGCATGTTTCTGTACCCCATCTACGATGTTCTCTATGGCCATCGCACTGCAAGGAGTATCTAGTTACTATCACTTTCCGAGTTCTCATACCATGTTAAATGTTGTGGAAGCCTTAAGTCGCCAAATCAGCCTTGTTCCAAGGGGCACTTGCATCGTGATACCTCAAAGCCTGCAGCTCAGATGCACAAGTGAAACCTTTGCTGTTTACACACTTGAAATTCTTTATTGGAGTGTTTGCACAAAGGTGCTTCAAGTGTGAAATAAAGTTCTTGGCGCTGTATGAATGCTAGATTCAAAATTACTCAGTGGCCGTTAACCTGCTGATGAATAACATTCTTAAAAATTATTATTTAAAGTTTACATGAAAACGGGAGTATGAAGCAAAAATAAGTGTCCCCTGAATCAGGTGTATCTCCTGAGGTGACAATGAAATGCAAGATGGATATAAAAGCAAAACATTGGAAATAATTTCTTTAAGCTGTAGGGTTTTTTTGTGTTTAGTTGGTTCAGGGTATTTTCAGAGGCAAAGTTCTTGAAGGAAAAGACAAGAAGAGAAAAAGTTACGGAAAAGTAATAGGAACAGCAAAATACAGATGATTGATAACTAGAAACTTTTTCACGGCAGAGTGAAGCATGTGCTGAGGGTTTTTTTTAAATTATTTTTTTAAAAATCAGCTGGGCTCTTGATTTTTTTTTTGTTTGTTTTTGGCAGCTTTTTACCTGGCAGCCTTTCTTTCACCTGTGAGCCTTTATACTGCTGGGCCTCCAATCTTGCTGATTTTGTGATGCTTTGGGAGGGTCCTGGTGTATTTTCAGAGCAGCTTCAGTATGGGGTTCATCCATTTAATTGCAAATGATGTTTGGCATGGGGAGCAAGGGGGAAAAGGAAAAGGTGGCAAATGTTAATTTCTTCTGCTGTGTAGTTGGATAGTTGGTTGATGCTGTGTTTTTTGCTCTGTGTTCTGTTAAGCATGAAAATTTCTGGACCTCCCACTGTTTCTAATGCACTTTAACTCCGAGTTAGTAAAGGAAGTGGCATTTATTTTAATCTGTAACTGATTGCTTTTTATTCTCTTTTTTTAATAGATGGAAAAATTGGTGGATTCGTGGAATTCTCACTCTAGCTATGATTTCTGGTTTCTTTCTGATCATATACCTGGGATCATTTATGCTGATGCTTCTGGTAAGTTTGTTTAAATACATTCTGCTGCACGAGAGTCACTTATCTCTTCATTCGTTGTGCATAAGACAGCTGGAAGCAAACTGCACAGAGAATTCAGAGAAATTTGTCTAATATTTGTGTAAATGTAAATACTTTTGATTCACAGTCGGGCCTTGTGGATTAAGGACTTCTTATAGAATGTAGTTAATTTATTTTTTTTATAAATAGGAATTAAAGCAACTCATAACTTGAACAATTCTTGTTGCCTTGAAGTTTACGAAACTGCTGTCATCCATTTGCTTGTCCAGTTCCCATCACCTACTATTACATTCTTTGAGGTGTCCAAAAAATGGAGACACAAGTTTAATTTTTGGGGCTGAGGAAAGCAGACAGCTCTTGTCCGCTGGCTGTGACTGCCTCTAAAAGGCTTTCCTCGGGCATGCTCCATTAGTTCCCTACTTCTCTATGGGGCTGCCTTGAGGCTGTGGGTTTGTCTGTAAAAAGGAGCTAGATCCCTTTCCAAAGGGAAATTTTTAGGTAATGAAATGAACAAAGAATAATAATAGTCATAATAATAATACTTATACACCCTGCATACCCAGTCAGCCCTTACTGCTTCTTTCCATCATTTTTATAGCTGGCATTTTTATTGAGTAATGATTTAACTATCTTTCCCAGTCCTGGCAAGTGGCAGGCAGGGTGTGGCTTCTAAAACACTTCTGGGTCACTGCTTTGATTTGTGATGGTAAGTTTGTCCAACTGTCAAAATGCGCTTTTATTTTTTTTATGGCCTTCTGTGAAACACCTTTTGGATGATGTTGTCTTGCGAGACTGGAATGCTGTTTCACCAGTATTATGGTCTGTGTTAGTCTCTACATCTGACTTGGTCTGGTTTATATTTCCTGGTTTAAGATGAACGACATAACAAACTAGTAACTCATTGTTTCATCAGTGGAGGATTTTCTTTTTTGTGTGTGAAGAAACCACAAGAAAAACCTTTTAAAGTGTAGACCATTGTAGAGAGATCTCTTTTTCACAATCCTTCCTTTAGCAGTCTTACATTTGAGCATGATGGTAACTGGAACAAAAAGGAACTAATCAATTTGCAGTGTGATTCAGTATATTCATGATATACTCGGAGACTGCAGTCACAGGTAAAGCTATCAAGAAATGAACTACAAAGTAGTTAAAGTTAGTATAGAATTGGAAAGGAGTTCTTCCTCTGTTGTACCATAAAGCAAAAACTCTGTCTTTTAATATCATAAACTGTTCATAAAGTTGACATTTGTGACTACATAAAAAAGAAGAATGGAGGGGGAAAAAAACATTTTTGTTCACAAATGATTTCATTTCACTGGAATCAAATAGCTTACATTTAGACGAGTTGTCATCCTAAAAACAAATCTTCATACTGAGACTGAAAACACCCAGAGACTTGTAGGAAGGGAAATCCAGTGAAGTTTGGAGGACGAGCCCTGCTCTAAAAAGTTGGGAGGCATGTTTTACGGTTGACTGCTACCAGGGTAACAGGCACAAGCTCCCATGCGTTTGCACCCCAACATCCTTTTCCACGGTGAGGTGCAATCCGTTAATGTTGTTCTTACATGTAGCATTTAAATTTTATCATGTAGGCCAAGCAGAAGAAAGAGCACGAGGTAGGGGGGCTTGGAAATTAAATCACTGAGGTGGTGTAATACTGCTTGAACGGTGTTGACGTGTTCAGCAAGATGAAATTTTCAAGGCCAGGCTGGGTGAGGCTTTGAGCAACCTGGGCTAGTGGGAGGTGTCCCTGCCCGTGGCAGGGGGTGGCACTGGATGGTCTCTAAGGTCCC
Organism: Pterocles orientalis; assembly: GCA_011057875.1. Taxonomy (NCBI): domain Eukaryota; kingdom Metazoa; phylum Chordata; class Aves; order Pterocliformes; family Pteroclidae; genus Pterocles; species Pterocles orientalis. The sequence goes on along the minus strand of WKFP01014795.1, from coordinate 744,271 downwards.
TTCCAAACCAAACCATTCTGGGATTCTATGAAATTTATTCCTGAATGCAAGTGGTAAGAGAATAGTGCAAAGCCTGGCATGCTGACATGTGTGGTTGGCATGGGTGGGTTCTTGCTCCTTTGCGCAGGGTTATTGATGATCTCCATTTGGCAACACTTGACATCTGGGCAGGGCGGTCTGCTCGGTGGTTGTGGGTTAGAAAAAACTGGCAGAGTCTCCTCTGGAGTCCAAAGGCTGCCAGGACGTACTCCCAGACGTGCATGGGCGAGCGCTGAGGTACTGAGATCAGCAAAACAAAATGAGGGCTGGAGAGGGCGTGACGTTCAGACCTGGGTTAGGTGAGCTTTGCTTCTCATCATCAATGCTAATTAGTGGTATAGACTTACCCTTAATGAGATGCTTGCAAGTGGAAGACCTGGGTGTCCAAGTTGTGTTGCATGGTTGTTTTCCATTGGATTTAGAAAATATTTCTTAAATTTAAAGATAAAACTTAGCCAAAAGAGGTAGAAGAGCCTTCTTCATAGCAAGTGCTTTTGACCTGCTGCTGGCAAACTGTTTTAATGAAGACAAGTCAGGAGCTTTCCCTAGTTTCACAAGCATATTCTGGCAGCTAGCCCGCAGTGCTTTTTCTCAGCTTGTCTAGTGGTTTTGAGGTTTTGGGGTGATTTTAAACAGAGCTGTAGTTTTCCTTGGACTTGCTTTGAAGCTGTCTGTTTTCTGTGTCGAATTTGAATTCAGAATAATTTCTCCCCTCAATGCAGGTTGCAGTACTACTTAACTGCCTTTAAGAAACAACAGCATATTTACGTAGTTTTTTTATTTCTTTTAATTTTAGGTCTTAAGCATCCAAGTGAAGTGTTACCACGAAATCATCACTATAGGTTACAGAGTTTACCACTCCTACGATTTACCTTGGTTTAGATCGCTCAGCTGGTGAGTAGCAAGCAAGAACATCAATAAGTAGAGATACGAAACTTAAATCGTCACGTTTTTCATATCCTGTCATGGTAGAAGGATAGCTTTGTAGGTTGTGTGCAGCCATAAAACTGGTGTCTATCTCCAATACAGAATTCTGTATTTGTCTTCCACCTGTGAACTTGGACAAGTCAGTTGGCCTCTTACTACTTCAATTTTTCCTTGTTATATGTGTACCTATATACATACTTATATTTCTGTATGCATATATGCTTTAAGTCAGAATTGAGCATGTGTTAAGTGATCTTAAAATGTGCATAGCCAAAAAATCACCTGATCACTTCATCTGTGTTACCTGAACTGCTTTGATTTTTTTTTTTGTCTGTTTACCTTGCACAAGAAATAAATAGAACAAGTACCTAAAAGGCTCTTCTTCACACACACAGAGAATTAAAATAATAACATACAAGTTTTAAATCCTTTCCAGTCGTGCACTGCATCACAGGACTGCACAGATACAGTGTTGGGGAATCTTCCAAAAGCCAAAAGATGCCGTAATTTTTATGGCAAATCCCAGATACTTGTGACAAGGTCCAGCTTACATAGGGCTGGATAGAACTGGGGAAATCCATCTTCTGAGTTCTGGGAGAGAAAATAAAGGCTTTTGATTAGAGCCAGTGTTACGGGAAGGTGTAGGGCACGTGTAGTCTCTAAGGTGCTTAAGGACATAATTCTTCAGACATGACCAATGTTATTTTGTTTTGGTTTTATGTTGGGCTTGATTTTTTAAGGAGTTGAAATACCTAGGCTATTTCCTGCCTTTTGTCACATTGTTGCTTTATTTCTAAAAGCAACTTTACTGTGTAATGCGGTGGATTCCTGCTGCTGGCTCTCTGTAAATGCTGGGCAGTTCTCCTCTGGTCGCTGCTGGGTTATCCAAGGGACTGATTCCTTGTCTGCTTTATTCCATGGCTTCTGGATCTACAGCTAGAGCAGACTCAACATGAATGATTCTGCAGTCTTGCCAAAATTTTTAGAGAAGGCAATGTGCAATCTATCACTTCGTCGGCTTTGGTAGCTGACTACCATCAGTTGTGTACGTGGAGCTCAAACTCAGCTCTTCCGTGTTGCCACACCAGTTAACATCAACTCCTTTCAGCCCAACACTGGCATTTGGGGATCCCATCGTGCCCTAACTCTAGAAAGCTGACTAGCTGAACTTGAATGAAAACTTGTCGCAGAATTCCTTGCGTACTGACTGCTTTGACTGAAAGGAATTTATCTCAAGGTCCTTCAAAAAGCGAGGGCTGAAGGTGACATGTCACCTCAGCTGAACCTTGGGTGTGGACACACTCCCACACCATTGTTTTGAAAAAGTTGTAGTCATAGCTGCGTTTACTAGTTAGTTGTTGGATTTAACCTCATAAGATTATTGCTCGAGCGTGGTGAGCAGGAGATGCAGCAATAACTCCTTCAGACGAGAATTTTCAGGCGAGGTGGCCCAAGTGCAGTTCCATTCACATCCTCAAGCCCTGTGTCACATTCACTGTCCTATAACCTCAGAGGATTTGTTATGTGAGAACCCTTTTTTCCCGTTCATAAGGCAGAAATCGCTAGCTACCCTAATTAGGATATACAAAAAGAATGTGCAGAATTGCTTGTGTCAAGACCAATGATAGCAGAGACTTGTTCTGTGCTTTTAGAATATCTGAGGAGGACTTGCACAGGTGTGGAGCATTCAATACTGTCGTAAGGGATGAAATGGATTTTCCAGCTGTATCTTTATGCAAAATGTGTTGGTTTTTCTAGTGTGGGTGCTTTAGAAAAAAAAATCACAGAAATTGGGTTGTCAGAGGAGACACCGACCCAGAAGTATAAGACTGGATTTATACTTTAATTTTATTTTTATCACACTTCTCCTTTTCTTATTTTCCTTTTGTTTGGGTTTTTTTTGGTGTGGGGGTTTTCTTGTCTTTGGTTTTTTTTTTTTAAGAATGGCACTTAATACATATTTATCTTGTTAAAATAGCAGCTCACTGTTGTGTGTTGTAGGTACTTTTTGCTCTGTGTGAACTACTTCTTTTATGGAGAGACTGTAGCCGATTACTTCGCTACATTTGTTCAGAGAAGAGAACAGCTTCAATTCCTAATTCGTTACCACAGGTTTATATCTTTTGCACTCTATTTAGCAGGTAAGTGTAGGAAATTGCAAAAATGAAAAAA
>WKFP01014795.1:706692-717435 GCA_011057875.1 Pterocles orientalis | reverse complement strand
GAAATTTGGTGTTTGCTGTTCCATTTTTCATGTGAAAAGGTGCATGTAAAGTGAGCGTTCACTAAGAAGAAAGCAGCCTAAACAAGCAGATAATCTGGAGAAAGTTGAGCTAATAGTGCTCAGGAGAAGTTAACATGAATTTATTTTGGTGGTTGAAGAACTGGGGCTCAGTACCTGAGTATATGAACACTATTTTGGCTGTCTGTGGAGGTGACTTAAATATGTAATTGCTGAGCTGGGTTGATGCCTTATTGTGCAAGTCTTCTGCTAGGTCTACAGCAATAAGATTTACCAATATATTTTAAATTGACTATTCAAAATGCCTGAAGCTTTATTTTGTCTGCAAGATATTCAGCTGCTTGCCTCATGGATAGATTTTTCTCTCTATCCAAAGAAAGAGTTTTTTAAAAACCTCTTCTCTAGGAAGAAGAAACATCAGCTGGCAGTCTTGTGGGGTACTGCTTTGTGACCATGTAAATATAGCCCATGGTGTTTTCAGGGCCGCAATTAATATTACTTTAGCCTAAAATTAAATCAATGAAAAATCCAGATTGGCCTAAGGGACAGGAGACTGCTATTCTAGAAATATCTGTAAAATATATTAAGAAACTCAATCTTAATAAAGAACTGTCGGTTTATCTACTGTTAATTTTTTTTAAAAGCAGATAAAAATTCTACTTGATGCTTAGATTGCAAACTAGAAACCAGCTTTGCAAGACTTGACCTTTTTCAGCTGGCTTTGCCCTGAGGAAAGGAGCTTAACTAATGCCTCCTGACTGCAGAAGGGCAGTGCAGGGAGAGATGAGACAAGCCAGCCCTAAGCAGAAGTGGGAGGCAGAGCATAGCAGAGGCCCTTGGCGGCTCTCGGACTGCCATCGTGGGGTCACCAAGGGGCTGTCCCCAAGGTTAAGGGTCTTTTGAGGGCCTCTGAGCCCTCCTGGGACAGGGAGTTGCCCAAGGGGTGGTCTGGTAGCCCCCTAGAACTGAGGGGTATTATGTTGCTTTCAGTTGGTTGAATCCTCCAGTATCTGCACGTTGTGCTTGCGTTGCATGCAGCCGTATGCCTGGCTGGAGGAGAGGGGCAAGCTGGTGTTTTAATTTCAATTATTTCAGTTAATTATTCAAAACCATCTTGTCAAGCTGATTTTTTTTAAGAGGTTTTTAAAGGTGACAGTCTCCTCCCCTAAAAATCGATGTCTGTGATGGGACCTTGGAAGTATGGAATGGATGCCCTTTACTGATGTTAATGAAATCTTGTGCTTTAATGAGAAAAATTCTCTATGTACATTTCCTGAATACAAGCAAATGCCCCTAGCAGCAGAGGGGTTAAAAACTGCTGCAAAGGAGGAGAATTACGAGTATGTCACAGTTCAGTGTAATTACATATACGATGGTACAAACTACACTTGCTTTCTTTTACAGGCTTCTGCGTGTTTGTTTTGAGTTTAGTGAAGAAACACTATCGCCTGCAGTTTTACATGGTGCGTATTAACCCGCTTTGCTCCCGTTACAAATGTCACTAGAACAGTCACGTCCCCGTGTTCGTGAAATAGCTTAGAAGAGGGGTGTGGAAAATGTGCTGAAACAACAGTAACCTTAAATCAAGTGGTGTGGGGCTGTTTGGTGTCTGGTCACCTTCTGGCTTATTATTTATTCTGATTATTATATCACAGGATGCAGTCTTTCAGTAAACACAAGCTGTCACTGGTGATGCCTTGTGCCTATACAACGTGATACATTTCCCTTAGTGACAGGCCGGTACGATAGAGATTCCTGGTGAGAGGGGTGTGCATCTACCTCCTGGGTCTGAAGCCAGATACGTTCTTTGTAGCGTGGGAAGTGGTTCTTGTGACTCAAGTGTTTCTTTGTAGAGGCCCCACTGAAGTGCTGTGAAGGGAACTGATCTTAACCCCTGCATGGAAGATTTATTCTGGGATACTTAACAGTGGTTCTGGTCTTGGGTTCTGCTATGCCACGATCATTAATCTATTAAAATAAATGAGTGTTTTCATCTTTGGTGGTGGACAAATTATTAGGCAGGCGAATGTCCACCTAATATGCAGCACAGGAGCTAATCAAGAGCATGAACCTTTTTCTTTTATGTAGGTCAAAAACTAATTTTGTAACATTACAGGTTAAAAAAAAAATCCCCCAAAAAATCACGCACCCTACCCCCCTCCTTTTATATAGAATAGAAGCAGCAATAAAATAATAAGGCAGTACAACTCCCATCTTCAAAGAGCTGGAGCAGTCAGGGCATTGCACAACTGTAGAGATTTCCTCAAGCTCTGGCGCTGCAGTTAACCCCTCTGTTTCTGCAGTAGGTAGCACTTTACCATTGAGGATCCCTAAATCTGGGCTAGGACTTAGCTGAGCCCTGCATGAGCATGGAAGAAACATCTTTTACTCAAAAAGATTTATTGTATTTGGGAGAACTTGCCTGGCAGGAGGATGTAGCTTTTCTAGGAGAGGTGGTCTTGATCTTCTAATCCACAAAGTACCCCTCTTCAGATTGGCACAAGGTAAATATATTCATTTGCCATAATTTTTTTTTTCCCCTTTTTTCCCTTCTGGAAAGAAGGCAGAAAAAAAAAAAAAATTGTCAGTCATATGACTTGGTGCTCGTCCAGAAAACATGAAGGTGTGAGAATTGCAATGAAACAGAGGGAAGCTGTGTATCCACTCTGTGGCAACACAATGTTTGGACAGACAAGGAGAGCAGACATTTGGTTTTAGTTGTTCCAATATCACTGTACAAATACTAAAAATTTTGTTGTAGAGATGCTTTAATGAACCAGCAGGTAATGTTTTCAGAAACCTTTATTTCCGTTCTTGCACACCTTGCCCTTTCAACCTTCTTGTGTTCTCTTAACTGGAAGTTAGCTGCCCTAGGAAAACGTGAGAAGAGAATTAAAGAAGCAGGACATCCCGCGTGTCAAATCACCCAGACATTTGGAGTTCTTAAATTTGGTGTTTCATGGGAAAACCACCAGTTCTTGATTTAAAAGTTTTTGGAAAATAAGATCTATTGTAGAATTTTTGCTGGTAAACTGTTTGTAAACCACTTTATTGTATCGTGGTGCTACAGAATCCACCCCGAGTACGTACAGTAATATTGAGGAAATTGTTTAAATGACCGCGCACATCAAAATTAACCCTTTGCTTTTGCTAATCCTGAGAGTTTTCCTGTTTCATAAGAGGACTGGTATTCTGTTAGGAGATATCCACATCTGTGTAGCACGACTCTTCCATGAGTTCATTGCCATTTTATTGTTACAATTCTAACGTGTCTGTTCTATATGTGTATACAGAATATCACATCGCTTACATTTCTTTGCTGCTTTCATGCTGAAGGTATATGTCTCTTAAATCAGATGTTAAAACCGCACGTTAAAAAATTCTTGGGTGGAGGTAAGTGATGAGGAAACCTGTTAAAGGTTCAGTGCTTGCTTCAGAAAGCCAGCTAACTTGTGATATACTGTATGCACACATCTCCTGCATTATCGCTAGAACGGGTCTCGGTCCTAATTAAGCTCCTCTAGCTGACGTGCTGGTATTTCTCGAGGTGTACGGATCGGTGTTTTCACTAACTGTTGTGTTGTTGCATTGTTAACAGTTCGCATGGACTCATGTCACTTTGCTGATCACTGTAACTCAATCTCATCTTGTCATCCAAAATCTCTTTGAAGGCATGATCTGGTAAGGGGACAGTAATAAATGATTTGTAACTCTGTTGCGTTGAAAGGTTGGTTCTTGTACATTGCAGATGTGGTTAGGGAATAATCGTGGGGACAGTTAAAGCAGCACAAATTAAAGGAGCAGGAATGTCTAGTTGGGAGTGAGAAGTATGATAGCTTTGAACAACCTCTTCATTTTTTTGCAAGGAATAGGATTACTTGTGTGCTTGGTGAAATAGTTTCCGTAGCATTTTGCTGGATGGATAAACATTCAGCAATTCTTTTTCAGTTACTTGGGAGCTTTGGGTTGCTCCGAGCTATTGAACTTGGACCAGTTAATTTGAAATGCCAAATCTGGCCACCTTCCCTGTTCAGATAAATTCAGATTACGTATAATTGAATTTGGGATGTTGTTGGGTCATCTTGATGCCCCATTTCCAGCTATATATTAAATTCTGATGATGCAGGTAAACTTGTTTACTCAAAACTGCTCGTCAAAGAGTGGAAACTTCTTTAGGGAGAGGGTAAATTAATGGTTGAGAAAGAAGGAAGAAGCACATGGAAGATGATTGGTGTTCTTCCAAGGACGTAATACTGCATACTCTCCATTTTCTTTTCCTGATACGTACACAACTGGGGAGATTACTGCAGAAAAGATTTGCTTATAGTTGTAAAGAAAACCCAAAGCCTTTGGCAGAGTTTGTATAAACAATTTTTTTCATAGTGATCATGTTCATGTGCCAAAAACTGAACCTGGTTGCCTTGCTAGCCTCCTATTTCTTAGGTCTGCTGGTTCTGTTGTTGCATCAGACAATTTGACAGGTGGTCACAAAACCTGGCTTTAAGCTTATTAATACATCCCTGATTTGAAAAGGGGAAAAAAAAAAAGAGATGAACAGGCTTGAGGAACAAATTCAGATGCTGTCTACATGCAAAGAACACTTAGAAAGCTAACGCAGGCTGCTCCAAACTGTCAAGAGGAAGAAAAGCAAAACTTGTTTAAATTTAGGTATCATTAAACTTCACAAGGAATTTGCTTGCTTTGATGTTACCAATAACATTAACATGTTTATATCTGTTGGTTTCTTCTTAACTGTGGTACCAGTCTGCTAGCCTGATAGGGAGAAGCCAGCCTGTTCATGTTTTAAGCTCATGCACCAAAATAATATTTTAAGTGGAACTGACATGGGTCTGTAATGGTCTTGATGGGCTGAAGACTAATATCCGAACAGCTAAATAAGCTGCTCGTGGGGAACTAGGGGAACACATTATGAAACATAATTCCCCAAAGGAAATACTGCTGTTTCAATGTCTGTCCTGTGTTTAGGTTCAGGCAGTTTTTCTTTTTCTTTGTGAAACTTTTCATGTCTTTCTCTAGGTTTCTGGTTCCGATTTCAAGTGTTATCTGCAATGATATTACCGCTTACATTTTTGGATTCTTCTTTGGCAGAACTCCGTTAATTAAGGTATGTACTTAGGCACTTCCTCACTAACGAGCTTTTCCAGTTTATTGGGGTTTAGATACTTGTTCAAAAACATGGTTACGGGAAAAATACTTACTGCTGTACAGCATGATACATATCTTTGCAAAAAACCCAAATTGACTATGCTGTTTCTGATTGTAAGTGGAAACTGGGATGTCAATGTGATATTGACATCACAATAAAATATAATTTGAGCCTATCACATTATCGTTTTTTTGGATTTCACATGCGGGTTTAACTGCATGCTTACTCTACAGAAACTGGCATTTGAAATAAGCCGCTATTCCTCATCTGGTCTTTTTGACATAGCACTGAGAAGGGTTCAAGTAGTGATCTTCCAATTCCATTATAATATCCAAAACCCCCAGAAAGCCGTGAATTATTATTTTCATGATGTTGCCATGTTAACTTGTGGATAAGTAGTTGGTTCTGATATTAAACTGCTCCAGAATTTGAAATAGAATAGACTTTGATGAAGAAAACGGCTTGCTACGCTGGGCTCTGTAGGCCTGCGGTTATTTGCTGTGTTAGTTTGCCAGCCTGGGATGGGAGCTGCCCAGTGGCACCAACCCAGTGGTGGCACTTGCCCCCTTGCCTGGGACAGGTCCCAGCTGTACTTCTCTATTCGGTGGTTGCAGCTGCTGACATTCAGTATTTTACACTTATCTTTGAAAACCCAAATAGGAGCTTAATTTTCACAACTGAGGTCCAGAAACAGAGTAAAAAAGGGTCACTGATGCAACTGATGAAGCTAACGCTCTCTCTTTTGTGCCTAGCTGTCTCCCAAAAAGACCTGGGAAGGGTTCATCGGAGGCTTCTTTTCCACAGTCGTATTTGGATTTATTGTAAGTAACCACAGGACTGTCCTTGTGTGCGTTCAGTCTTCAACATCCTCTTTTTATTTGAAGTAAAATAATGACAAATTTGGTCTAACTGCTGAAAGCTGAAGAGTTAGGAGGTCTTTTGGCTAGAGAATTCTGCTGTTTCATAACCACCTGGGAAAGCTAGGCAAGGCTTGCACCTCTCCTACACAGGTTATACTGACCATTTTTACCATTGCTGTTGTTATATCTGGGATTGTTTTGTCTATTAATTGCATCCCTATTTTGAAATGGAAGTTTATTGATAGCATTATTTATGGCTTTGTAAAGTAGTGCTTTTGTAATACAGACATTTTTGTAATGACATTTCTCCTGAGAGAACGCCCCTTTTAGACAGGTAGTTGACACTGACAAGATGCACAGGGATAAGCTGGTTATTATGCAGTTATTACCGCATACAGTAACTGTTCTGAGAAGTAATTTATCGCCAAGGTCAGCAGAGCTTGTAACTACCAAACTTGGTCAAAGCGATAGTTGAAGTTCTAATGGAGAAGTGAACTGTAAAGAAATCACGTTTTGGGACTTTATAAAGCAGAAACATCCAGTAGATATAAATCTGAGAGGTATGAAAAGGAAAACAAGCTGGAAAATCATCACTAAGTACATTGAACGTCCACATTTGTCTTGCCTCATTGAGGCTTTCTCCAACTTAACAAACAGGCTGGTTTTACTCCATTCTGGCTCTCTTTGTTATTAAAAATATTTTCATTATCCGCGGCTTGCAATGGCAAAGCCATCCATTGCGGTATGATTTGTGACTGTAACAACAAACGCCTCTTTCAGGAGTCCTTGTTTTCCTTTTCAGTTTTCTTATTTTTTGGCTCAACACCAGTACTTTGTCTGCCCTGTGGAATATAACAGCGAAACCAATAGATTTGTGACAGAGTGTGAACCTTCAGAGCTCTTTCAGATGAAGAAGTACGCCGTGCCGCTATTGCTTCAACCTGTGTTGGGATGGGTAAGTAAAAAAAAAAACAAGGCTGTGGTTAAAATTGAAATAGTGCTTCCCAGCTTTAATGGTTTTCTAAAACTTTTTTAGAAGGTTGTGTGAATGCTGGTAATGCTTGAAGGGTGAGAGTTGAATCAATCCCATAATGAAATGTGTTGCTGGAGTCCCACAAGGAAACCTGCCTGTGTCCTTGTGGCCTGTATTCTTTGGGCTGGAAATGGATGTCACTTCAGCATTTTGCAGCCAAACCAATTCTGGAAGGAGCAACTTCCACGTTTTTGTGGGAAACGGACAAAGGCTTGCTACGGCCCGAATTAGTAGTCAGCTCGAGTAATCTTATTTGTAGAACTTCATCCCGTTTTCAGCTAGCGTGTAACTGCTGTTAGGATTGGACTCGTGCTTTCTTCGTCACATAGTATCTTGTGCATCGGTGCCCTTAAACTGGAAGAGGGGAGATTGAGATGAGATGTGAGGAAGAAATGTTTTCCTGTGCGGGGGGTGAGGCAGTGGCCCAGGTTGCCCAGAGAAGCTGTGGATGCCCCATCCCTGGAGGGGTTCAAGGCCAGGCTGGATGAGGCTTTGGGCAACCTGGGCTAGTGGGAGGTGTCCCTGCCCATGGCAGAGGGTTGGAACTCGATGATCTTTAAGGTCCTTTCCAACCCAAACTGTGTTTTTATGATCCTATGATAAGCTGGCTTCAGTCAAAAGTGCTAAGGAGGAATTAGTGAGGGGACGTACACCAGTGTAACTAGGAAAAACTGCAGGTTTCTATGTTTTTTCCTACTTACACCATATGCCAGGAACAATTTTCCATCGGCACTATTTGTCTGGGCATGGGAGAATTGCTGAGGGTGCTGAGCAGGAGGTCAGTGTTTCAGAAGAGCTTCAGCTGATGCAAAAGAACAAAGGGGTAGAGCCCCGAGGCAGATCAGCTCCGCCAGGATCTGGCTCAATTATAAACCAAGAGGAACAAGGTACTGCCAACTGGCAAACAAATGTGGGATGGGAATTCAACCAGTGCTTCACCTGGACTCAGTTCCATTTTTCACCAAGCAGAAGCTATTAACCCTTCAGAGCCAGGATGTGTGAGAATCTTCACACAGAAATTCAGACTCATGTGGGCACTACAAAGAGTTTCTCTGTCACTTCCTACAGAAAATACCTGATAGATGATTGAGTACAGTATGGGCAAGGAGGTCAGCATCTTCTCCAGACACGTTGTGCAAGAAGCACGTATCATAAAATATTTTGGTAGTGTAGGTGTTGTGAAAATCTGGAGACGTCAGGTGAGAGTGTGCTCATCTGCTTTTTAGGGAAGGCAATTAATGCAATTCAGGTTTTTTTTTTTTTTTTTTTTTTTTTTTTTTTTTCGTGGAGAAAATGATTCACAAATTGATGGAAGAATACTTAATTTATTTCCCCCCGCCCCAAGAATAGCTGGCCCTTTTCTCTCTCCGTCAGCGCTTCTGTTTGCTCTGCCGTGAAAAAAAAAATGCGATTGTTTCTGGGCTGTTTAGATATGGAAATGATCGCGTCTAGATAATGAGTTTCCATTTAAACCAGTTGTTTCGGTATTGGGTCTAACTATTTTCCCTACACCCTCAGCCGGGCTTTTATTTTATTCCACGGTTTCTTCCCGGAAAGCAGGTTTTTTTCCTATAATAACGGTAACACTCGGGCGCTCAGCGCTTAAAAAGTTAATACAGCCGAACCTAGGCTGAGACTAACCCGAGTGCCTGCCCCGTCCCTCAACAACCCGCCGCTTATTTTCAATTCTAACCTATCTCAACCTCCACAACACGATGGAAAATGTAAATCGTTAAAAAAAATAAAATTAAAAAAAAAAACCACAAATCCGCCCCTACTGCGATTGAATAATAGATATTGAAAATTATCTCTCCTTTTTTTTTTCTTTCCTGTACCGCCCGTTTCATTGTTTAATCTCTGATAGGATCAGATTATCTCTACCCTTTAGTGAAGGCAGCGGACGTCTTTAAACTGGTTTAATTGATTTATCGTTGGTTTGTTTTGTTTTGTTTTGTTTTTTTTAACAGAAAGTGCATTACATTTAACTGGTCTTGCAAAGGGCTTTTCTTCTCTTTACAAACCGAATTCTTTTTAAATATAAATTAATAAATGTTAAGATGCTATATCACGATATATCATCCTTATTAGCTTAAAAAAAAAAAACAATTTACATTCTATAGTATTCCGTATGATACAAAAAGAAAACACACTTTAAATTCAATTACAGCAACTAAATGAATTTTTACGTTTGGACCGAAAGTGGTTGTGACAATTCCCCACCAGCTACTTCATTTTTTTTTTTTCTCTCTCTCAACACGCGGTTGATTGGAAACGTTGTGAGTGAAACCAAACTCTGTCCCTTCACCCTGTCCCCCCCCTTCTATCCCCTCCCCTCTGCACGACGACCGCAAACAGAAAGCGTTTCCAAAAATACTAATAAATAGCACGAGGGGCCGGCTGCCGTGTCGGTGGCTTGTCCCTCGGTGTCCCCGCTGCCACCCACCCCGGGGCTCCGGGGGGTGCCCCCTGTGCTGCCTGGCGGGAGGGGGGGACGGCCCCCCCGGCCCCCGCTGTACAAAAAAAGAAGGTATTTTACATTTTAAATATTCACAGTAAGGATCGCCTATAGTCGCGGGGACTCACGGTTTTATCTACAAGGAGCCGGTAACCACCGGGAGCGGGCCCGGGGGCCGTCCCCGCCGCCCGCGACCCTACAATAACACACAGCGCCAGGGGAGGGGGCGCGCCCGCTGGGGGCCCGTTCCGCCGCAGTCCTCTCTGCTCCCTCTCCGGATTCTCTTCTTCATCCTCATCCTCCTCGCAGGGTCTAGAAAAATAGCTCTGTACATCTCCCAAAGCGGCGGCGGGGTGGGGGCTAGGCGGAGGCCTCCCCCTCGGGGGGGTGCAGCAGCAACCCGCCACCCCCCGGCTTGTGTTTTTTCAGCAGCTGCGTGATTTTCTCGTCGTCCGAGTTGGGGTCCAGGGGTTTGTTGTAGTCATCATCCTCTTCCTCGTTCTCCGAGGCTCCCTTCAGCCGCTCCGTCTCCGAATCTTGCTTCTTTTTCGCCGTCGCCATCTCCGCCGCGTGTTTTTTCCGCCACTTGGTCCGGCGGTTCTGGAACCACACCTGTCCCCACCGGTACCGGTATTGTCACCATCACTGTCACCATTTTCGCCACACAGTTTCCCCCACAATAAAAAGCAGCGAAACCCGCGCTCCCCGCAGCTTCCGCCACCCATCCTGCCACCGGTCCCCCTCGGACGGGGCGAACAGTTCCCCCCCGACCTCCCCTGCACTTATGTTCGGGGAAAAAACCCAAATTTCGGGCTGAATCCTTCCCCAGCCCCGCCAAATGTTTTATTTTTCTGGCAGGGCGCTGCGAGAGCAGGGGGGTATTTTCATTGTAGGGGCTGCGACAATTTATTCGCAGTCATCGCGACATATTTGTCCTGATAAAGGAGGGGCTCTAGATGAGTCTTGAAAGCCTGAGGACCGCCGAGGGGCCCCTTCTGGGCGACATCACTATGTGTCCCTGTCCCCGAGGGGCTCAGCCCGGATCCCCACCACCTCACCCCTCCGCTTTGCTCAGAGTTAAGAAGAGAGTTTGGGGTGGGAGCGTACGAGCGAGGTGTCCCTGCCCCACAGCCCAGGGTTTTGTGTGGGCTGCTGCCCCCTGACCCCACCCTCCCATTTCCCAGCACGGCGGCCACCCCTGTGGCGTTCA
>WKFP01014795.1:695645-706672 GCA_011057875.1 Pterocles orientalis | reverse complement strand
TGCAGGAAATTAGTCTCCATTGATTTTTTTTTTTTTTTTTTTTCCCTTTGAAGGTTATGGATACTTTAAGCAAGGTGTGAAATGCTTGTGCTACTGAAGTGAGAAGTTTTACTCAAGTTGGGATTAAAATGCTGTCTGGCTTTAGCAGAGATGCAGGGTAACATAACTAAGAAATAACGCAATTGGATCGTCCTTTCATTGGTTTCATAAGTCGTGTGATATCGTTTGACTTTTGTAAATGGAGAAACTTGAAGCCCTAAAATTCAGTTTCTCCCTCAAATTCTCAGCAAAAAAAATATTTTCAGTTAATTTTTCATTTATGAGAGACAGTGTAAAATCTGACTTTGTGGCTTTTTGTTAAAACAAACCAAAGAAATGTAAGTGTGGCTGCTGTAGCTTTTTTTAATTTCATCTCGACTCCTTGTGGGAAGTATTTTGAATTATTTACCTGACTGTAGCTCAAAGGATCTTTGCCCTTACGAAGGAAGACAAGGTGAGGCGTTCTTTCCAATTAAATAACTCTTGTTGTAGCGTATAAAATCCTGTGTGGCTGCAAACATTTCTTGCCCTTGGGTTGAGTTGCTCTGTACTCCTTTTGAATAAATGCCGTGGTAGCTTTAGTGAAGAAAGACAAACCATAAAGAATCTTTGAAGCATTGGCAGGTTTCCTTCACCATTCGACGTCCGTTAAGAGGGCTTCAGACCAATTCTGACGTCGCTCGACTTAGTGGCTTCACCCCAGACTCTTGGCTGACATGGAAATCAGATTTGGTTTTCCCATTGCGGTTATCTGAGTGGCTTTGTTTAACAGAGCAAAGTCCATTCAATACTTTTAATTTGGATGAAATTCCCTCCTGGCAGGGTCCAAGCTGACTCTTGCTGCTTTGCTGAAGCAAGGCGAGCACTGTTGGATCTGGAACAGTTGACAACATTGACGCATACAGATGCAAGGTTGGAGACCATTGAAGTTTCCTCCTAAGCAGAAGCTGTAACTGGAGAGGTGGAGAACAAATTTAGATGTAAATGGTTGGGTTTTGGTTTGGCTATGTAGACAGGTCCTCTTTCCTAGGACGGATGTTCTTACAAATAGTGTATTGTATATCTACATAACTAACCTGTGTCTTTTCCAAGTTCAAATGAACATTCTTACTTTTTTAGCTTCTTCATAAGCGACACAGAGTAGATCCTTGTCCTTTAGTAACAGCATTGTGCAAGAAACCTGAAAAGCAAATATCTCCTCCGCTAAAAAGAAGTCTTTCCAACCAATATCAGAGCTGATGATTTCACTTGCCGTGGTGAACAGTTGTGTGGCATTCACCAGTTGAGTTACTTGGCATCCTGACTCGTACTAAGGTGGCCCCAGAATGAAATGACCGGGGAAGCTCTTTTCTTTTTCTTCTTTGTTGTTCCTCACTGAATGAAGCTCTGGCAAGAAATAAGGCTTTTTGCCAGAAGTGTAAAATAGAGAGGGGGGGGAAAAAAAAAAGAGAAACAGAGGGGTTTGTCTTTAGTAGGTCACGTGAAAATATTATCTGGAGATGATAGTGTTACCCAGGGGAATCTCACAACAACTTGACTGTGAAATGCAGCAATCAGGAGATCCCAAGCTGTCACCTTATGCTGATGACATGAGACATACAGTTGTGCTGTTTGAGAGAACTGGGTTTTGAATTGAACTCAGTCATCACAAGGCTCTGCCTGACCTCGGGTGTTTCTAACTGGACTGAACTGCTTGCTGACAGTGGTCATTTAATTGCCGGTGGCGAATGAGCGTGCCTCTTCAAACAGCCTTCTGGGCGTATCCTAATATTAAAGCAAGATTTACGGGGAGGGGTTATTAGTTGGAGGAATAGAGGACTTGGATCCTTGTGGCCACAGTGACTGGGTCAGCAAGTCTAGTACAAGATGCTATTTCTCTCCAGAAGCTCTTCCTCTCTGGGTTGGTCAACCACCACAGTTTGTTCTGTTGGTCCTGTGGGACTGGCCCAGGTTGCCCAGAGAAGCTGTGGATGCCCCATCCCTGGAGGGGTTCAAGGCCAGGCTGGATGAGGCTTTGGGCAACCTGGGCTAGTGGGAGGTGTCCCTGCCCATGGCAGGGGGTGGCACGGGATGGGCTTTAAGGTCCCTTCCAACCCAAACCACTCTGTGACTCTATGAGCGGGGAATGCCCAGCTCTGGGCCAGTCTTGGAGAGAGCCATCAGTTAACCCTACAAAGAGATGGGAGCTCCATGTGTGCTTCTGGGGTACTTCTGCCAGGCCCTAACAAGCCTTTGAGGAGACAGTTAGTTTTAGCACTCTTCATACAAAGTCAAATTGAATCCACTTACTTGGGCAACAGCCTGGTTTTGGTTTTGTCTTTCCCCTCGTTACTCAATGCTGATGTTCTCTCCCAGAAATATGACCAGATATTAAGTTCAGAAGACATTTTGCTTGGTGTCAGAAGATGTCAAGCCCTGTGTTCTCCCAACAAAATTGACTTAATTCCAACTCAGAAACTTTTCTGTTAGAGCAACTGAATAGTTTAGCCTCAATGAAAGGTGTCTTTAGATAACTGCACAAAGAAGCCAAGAAGTTAATTGGTGTTGTCCGGCTGTGATGTGAATCAGGATTTTTTAGCTACAGACTGTTTAACAAGATTTGCCAGGTGAGGTGTGCTCTGTTTTCAGGGGCGAGGCCAGCATAACGTTCCCTCAAAGGCTGGAGTTTGTGCCATTGACCAGGAAGTGCTCAGAGAATCATCCCCCAAAAACCCAAACTAAAAAACCCCAATCAAAAAAAAAAAAGGGAAAAAAAAAACCCACACAAAAAGCCCCTCAAAACCCACCCAACAAAACCCCCTCCTTTTTTCTAATCTCTGTCATGAAGGAAAACAGGTACCTGTTGCTAATTAAATCTCGTATCTGTAAGAACTTGAACAGATCAAAACAAATTTCAAGCAACACGCCGAGGGGAACAATATCTGTTTCAATGGAAACCAAGAAGTATTAATGGAGGTAAACCTTTTCTCTCCCATTATTGCCTTATGTGCGCACAGGTGACAGCGTGGCGGGCCAGCACAAAACTCGTATCTAGCTCCTGAGAGCGCTTTAAAGAAGTGGAGCTTTGTGCAGACTTGCTTCTGTAACAGCGCAATTTTAAAATGTTTAAGCTTCAAATGCCTACAAACATACTGAAATACAGTGCTGTGGTTTTTCTTGTAGGAAACAGTGAATATGTACCCGTTTCAGATGCACAGCATTGCGCTGTCGACGTTTGCCTCATTAATCGGGCCATTTGGAGGATTCTTCGCCAGTGGATTTAAAAGAGCTTTCAAAATCAAGGTGTGTAATCGCTCCTGTAAGCTGGTTTTGGTTTGGTTTTCACTTGGAATTAGGTACATTGGTGGGTTGGGGGTCTTTTGGGGGTTTTTTTGTTTGGTTTTGGATTTTTTGTGTGGTTTTGGGGGGGGTGTTTTGGGGTTTTTTTCGTGGGTTTTTTTGGTTTGGGGTTTTTTGGGGTTTTTTGTTTTGGTTTGTTTTTTTTTTAAAATCATTGATTGTAGTACCTAGTGTTTCTACTAAGGTGTGATGATGTTGGAGTTGGTTTTTAGCATCAGCAACAGTACTTGGTTTGATTAGATATGTGTTGTTCTTTGTGCAATCAACACATGAGTTCAGTGCTGGAAATCTAAGAATAATTTGCTTTCATATTTTCATTGATAATTGCTTGTCCAAGTCACATTGCAGAGGTGGTTTAGACAGGATGTGAGATGCTCTACTTGACATCAAAGGCAAACCGTAGATGTTCAAGAAGCCCTGACAGCGGTTTCCCCTTCTGATTGTGGCTGGCTGTGGTTTACCAAGAGTATTTGTGTCACACGCAGATGCTGACGTGTCAGGTTCACCGAGGCACGAGACGTTGGGCTGGTTTTGCCAGTACAGTGCCGCCTCGTACCGAGAGCGTGTATTGGCAACCCATGCGACGTGCTAACCTCTGTTTACCGCGAGGTGTGCGCTGTCGCTTGTGGCAGTGTTGTCCCTGGCTGGCATTAAGTGGCATTAATTTCCTCCCGATCTTCTTTATGTCTTGGTAGGGCTGCTGTAATTCTTATCCTGTTGCTTGTTGTTGGTCTTGTTCCCTACGTCCACCAGTTTTGGTGTGTGCTTCGCACAGAAGCCTATAAACCTCTCTGTGCTGAACTCCTATACATGTGCTTGTCCTTACTCCTCTTTGTTACACCCATCCGAGCACTTTGCAAGCTCCAGCCCCACATGCTGCCATACCGTATGTCCAGGCAGCAAAAGACTGTGTGAAGAAGTGCTTTTTGGGGAAAAAATAAATGCTTCTGAAAAGCAGGACTTATTCTTAAAGTAGAACATTAAAAAGTAGAGTTTTTATTGGTGACCAAAGGGCTGTCGGGAGGAGAGCGATGTTGTGGAACGGTTCCTGGAGGCCATGTGTAGGTTAGGTTAGACACTCGGCGCCTGCCCTGCGCTGGAGTGGGATCGGCACAGGACCGGTTTAACTCCCTGGCAATTGCCTCGCGTGACTAAGGTCAGAGTTTTCACCCAGCAAGTACACGAGCGTGGGTGGCAAAAAGGAGATAGGAGGGTAGTTTGATAAAGCTGTTCCGCAGACAAGAGCAGCTAACACAAAGGTGGTCTCTTGAGCCCTGTTTGCATCAGAAGTATTTTAAGTAGTGATAATAATTTTCTCCCTACAGGGCTTTTTGTTTCCATTAAATATGGTATGTATACATTATGTTTTTTAAGTGTGGTTACCAAGAAGCCAGGAAAAAACTGGCAGGTGAATGGGCAGTGTGACTGGCAAAGCCAGCACTGGACATGGAAAGAGTCCTCAGGTTACTGCATCTCTTGTAGAAAATACATATTTGCTGGTGACAGCAGAAGTAGAGGATAAAGCAGTAAAAGTATTAAAGAGGAGAATCAGATCCTGCAGAGGCAAGAAAGGACAGACAGTAGCTAACGAGGCTCGCTGCAAAATGAAGTCTGAATAATCCGTACTGGCAAACCCACACCTGATGTACCGCTGGCCCCTGGTGTGTGACTGCAGACAAGGAGCTTCATCTCTTCTTGTTCTTCCCCCTTGACTCACCTTCGCAGTTCAAAGCTCCTTTAGCAAAGGAGGCTCTTGCTAACTTTTGGCTCAGCGCAGTGGAACTGGAGCTTCATTGCGGCCTTAACGTGCTGCTGTCCAATGATACATCATCTGTGTGTTTCTTCTGACTGTGATTCTTTTTGTTTTTTTTTCTCTCCCCCACACCCAAAAGGACTTTGCAGACACAATCCCTGGGCACGGTGGCATCATGGATCGCTTTGACTGTCAGTACTTAATGGCCACTTTTGTTCACGTCTATATCACCAGTTTCATAAGGTATGGGCTTTTGAAAATATTAACTACTTGAGCTCGCATGGGAGCTGTACCATGGGTAATTCCTGCCTATGTAGGATGTTGTGCAGAGTGGAGATTGCAGGTTTCAAAACCCAACTGACGCAATGACTTCAAATACAGAAATACTCAGAAAATATACGTCACTGCCTAGGATTTGAGTGAGGTTGAAATTATGCCTTAATGTCCCTGTGACTGCTGTTAAAGATAACCCGTGTCCCCTAAATACCAGAAAGTTTTGTGTAGCAGCCTCTTAGAAGTTTTACTGAAATTCATTGATTACGGGGAGGTGTGAGGATGAAGTTTGGGGCAGGAGGGTTGCTGCAGGAACCCTGTGTGGTTCCTGAAGAGCCTGGAGGTTGCAAAATCACAGTTCCTCCTGTAAGCTTCACTATTTCTCAGTCACTTGGGATTTTCTGTTTAAGGTAAAACACTGTGGTTAGAGAGAGGAGACAACTTCTTCAAAATACTGCTCCTCTTCCCTGAACCACACCAGCTTTCACGAAGAAATCACAGAAATGACAATTCTCTTAACAGTCGGTCATTTTAGTTTGTGGGATACGGGGGGATCAAGGTAGGGAACCGTAGGTGTCCAAAGCAATACGCGCCCTTAGTTTGTAAATGCACATGGCTAAATAATTATTAGATAACTAATCAGCGACAGATGCTGTGCCTCATATTCAGTCTGTAAATAGTGACTAGCTAAAAATGAGGCTGTGACTAGAAAAGCTTGGTTTAATTTGTGGTTTTCTTTGCCTACTTGACTGAATTTCCGCTCAGTTCAATACTACACAGCTTATCTGGCACCAGACACTAAACTAAAGCAGAACAGTTGGTGGAGAGTGTGATTACAGTGATCAAGGATGAATCAATGAATCTTATTTGTCATAAGTCTTCTTAATATCCCCCTTTGACAGCAAATACAAGAAATGCTTTTTACTTTCTGTTCAGACTGAGCATTATACTTTGCCAGGAATGCTCTTCCGTGCATCCCAAGGAGATAGAAATCCACACTTGGTGTCCCCAAAAAAAGGGAAGGCATTGTTTGTGCAGCGTGAGGAAAATAGAAAGCTGTCAAAAAGTTTCTTTAGAGCTGTTGCTCACAAAAAAAAAATAAAATATTTTTTCATTGCCAGGGGTCCAAATCCCAGCAAATTACTGAAACAACTGTTGATACTTCAGCCAGAGCAACAACTAAGCGTGTATAAAACCCTGAAATCTCACCTCATCGAGAAAGGAATCCTGCAGCCATCTCTGAGGGGGTAGCTTGGCAGAGGACTAGCAGAAACCTCCACTTACAAGAAGCCTGTGGAAAAGCATCGCAAACGTGCACAGAGATAAAGCTCGAGGAGGAGCAGTGTGTGGCCTGGAAGAGGTGAATGTTTGCCGAAATGAACGGGAATGCGCTGTGACTTCCCATTAGGACACAGAAGATCTTTTATTCCTAACAGAATTAAAATCCTTGCAAAGCAACAGTACATGTGCTGTATATTTTAGCTCCTGAAGGGGATGGCAGCAGTCTTCCTTCAGTACCCAGGCTTTGTGTTTAAAAAAAATAGTTACCATGGGTTTTTAATGAGTTATTTGAATATTGTATGTTTTAGCAATATTATTTTGGTCTCCAGTGGTTACTGAAGCATAAGGAAATGAGGCAGGTGGTCGCTCTTTTGTGTAGCCCAGTGCAGAAATTGCAGTTCGTTGGCCAGAAAAATACTGGTTAGCCTGGTCAGAGAGGTGCTGACAGCCTGCTGTACCAGAATACCTGTATTTCCTACATCGCTAGGAAGGTTCAAGTCCCCTCTGGTTTTAATTAAACAGCTTTCTCAAAAATTATTTCATGCTTTCAGGAGAACAGTACCTATACTGAAGTATAGCTGGGCTGCGGAGCTGCTGGTGTTTTGGTTAACGGTACGGATTACAAACAAGCATCTCCCTCCAAAAATAGAGATGACCTCAAAAATGGGATTCTCCAACCCCGTAAACAGACAGGGGACAACAGGAGTGTAAGCTCTTGGTGCCCACAGCGCGGTCGGTGTCTGCAGACAGGAATTGAAGCCTTATCCCTTGTGCCTCTGAACTACCGTGTAGAATGGGGGTATTTCCTTCTTTTCCAAAGCACTTTGCGGTCCTGAGTACAGAGTGAAGTTCAAGTGCCGTTTTATTCACGTGCTGCTCAGTGAAGGCAGAAAGGTTTATCTCGTGAATGTGCACAGTGCGAGACAGGATGCTCGGTTCTTCTGCTGCGTGCTGTTATTTATTAAGAGGATCCTCAGGCAAGCTTGGGCAACCCCAGAGACATCTGAAGGGAGAATTTTTATAGGAAGCAGCTATCCTGTAGACTTAGTGGGGCGTATGAGGAAAGCTGATGCTTTGTAGTTCTCAGTCCTAGCTGTTTTCTAACTTTTTTCATCAAGTGACATGTCTTGATGCAAATAAGATGTCTATTCGACACTTTTTTTTTTTTAAATGACAAAGATTATTCCTGTACAAACGGAAAGCACAAATGCCAGTTTTGGTTTGGTATACTGAAACTTGATACAATTTAATTTTTCCAACCGATTGTAAATAAGTTTCTCCTGTGGTGAACATAATGATGCCACATATACGTGTGTGTGTATATATAAAAAATATGAAAAGGTGTATGTATATATATATATTAAAGGTGAAAAATTTTAAATGGTTGGTGCTACTAGAGGATAAAACCATGGAGAAAATCCCTAGGGTTGGGTGATGAGAAGGATCTGCAAAATTCAGACTGCTTTTGTTGAAGACCACGCAGCTGAGACCACCGTGCGCTCTGTTCTGCGTGTGTATGGCTTGTGTGTGGATAAGCACCCCTGGGATGGCTCTGAAACTAAACCTGGGTCTGGTGATGTCGGGTATTTGGCAGAATTAAATTACCTGTGGCGCTTCCTCCGGCTGACCTGGAGATTGCAGTACTGTACACTCCAAGAGGTGAAAAATGTCCCCAGCAGCTTGTCGGTCAGCAGCCGTGCGACTTGTGTCGTTAATTGGACGGAACCAAATTTCGGCCTGAGGTTAAAAGGTAGTGCTGCAAGGAAGTGGGACACGTGGAAAGGTGCTTGCAAAAGAAGGGAAGGGAAAAACTAACTTGTAGATGAGGCTTTGGTTATGGATTTGGGTAGATGTTTATGAAAAACACAGCTGTATTGGGGCTGGTATAACTTTATCATGGGTATGTTAAAAAATTTAATTCAGAATTATATATAGAGTATATATAGAGAGAAAGGTAATTGTTACTTTGGAAACTTGAACTTTTTAGTGTAATTTTATAGCATGTATAATAAGAAAGTTAAAATATATTTTAGCATTTAATACAACAGAGCATTTGACGTGAATTGCTGTCTATTTGCACTAGAGAAGGTACAACACGGCGATTCTGCTGTTCAGTGTTCAGATGAAGAAGGGATCATTTGTGAGCTCACTTACCAATTTTCTGGCTACAGTAATAGCTTCCTGCTGCCTTCGGCTTTAGTGTAAGTAAAGCTCAGCGGGACTGGTCACTGCAAGGTGACAACTGTGCTTGCTTACTATGAAGTGCATTTACCCACCTGTTAATTTCTGTTCGTTCAAGCATCGTGACGTGATCAACAGGGAAGCTGAACTTTTACACCAGTGATTCTTTTCACTTGCACTTTTGTTCCAAGTTGCTATAATTACCTGTTAAGAAAAATAATATGTATATTATGTAGATATTGTAAATGGTATGCACATATGTCTGTTTTAATTTGGCTGTTTCAATCTTTCATTGAAGCAAACATTGTAAAAAAAAAAAAAAAGACTTGCAGAAATCCTCCTGTCTTGTATTTCCTATAGGATGCACTGTGGGTGGAGATTTCGTAACAAGAACTGATATTCTGGTATTACTCCTTAAGGTGGTGTTCTTGATAGCAAAGGCTACGCTTAATTTATTGGTGTCGGGGATTGTGAAATCTTCTGGGTTTGGAACCCCCCTTCCCGGCCGTTATTCCCCACGCTGCTTGCACAGGCCGCCAGCATTCACCGTGCGTGGGGACGATGGGGGGCGGCTGGCAGCTCTCTCCCCCCTGTTTTCCAGTTCCTTCCCTGGGAAGTCTTGGGGCTGAGACCCTTCACCTCCTGCAGCCTCAAACAAACCGGGTGACAAACGCCTCTCCTTTCTGAACCATCTCACCATCAGTGAACCACATCCGTGCCACCCACCTCCTCGGGTTTTGGGGAACTCATGGAGAAGCACAGAGGGAGCTTTCCCATGGTCTGCATCAGCGTCCTGATGCTCCCCTAGGAAAAGGAAGGGGAAGGTTAGTGGTGAATTTTTTCCTGCTAGACGGGTAACGTTTTGGACTGCTACCTGCACAGAAACAGGAAATTTTTACCTTCAACACACCAAACCTTTTCAGGCTATGTTCTTGGAAGGAGCTGCTTACAGGGACACTAGGGTAGCAGTGAGCTGGCATCACAGCCAGTGGAATCCTTTTTTGTGCAGTTGTGGTGGAGGGAATTAATGATTCTTTTTTTTTTTTCATGTTGACTTCAGTAATACTGCATAACATTTAAGCCACACTGTGCAGAGTCCCTTTGTCCAGCTTGTCCTACAACCTGTGCATAGCTAAGGTACAATTGTTCTTTTTCTTGCAAATAGCTTTTCAGTTATAAAATGGAAACTGAATTCCATGGTTTAGTGATTTCAAACGGCATAAACTGTAAGCCCTGTATCTGGTAGGATTCCTGAAACGGGGAGCAATGTGTCGCCCCTGACTACGTACCACTGAATACTACAGACCCTAGAATTTGTTCACATCTCGCACCCTGACTTCCCATTGCTGGTGCTCGTTACCCAAATTACAGGGACCCGGTTTGATCTCTAAAGAAACAGGGGAAAATGTTTAGGATTATTACAATTTCATTAGCACACATACGTACTTTGCAGGTATGAGAAGACAACATCTCACAGGGAAGCCAAGCTATAAACCTCCATTTAACAGCCACCAGTTCCCTTGCCCTGGCCTAACTTGAGGCACAACAGGAGCAGTTTGCTTCCTCGAGCGGCTGGTTGCTGCTCCTGTGCAAAGTGACCGGCCAGACGTGCCCGGCTCAGCCGGACTCGAGCTTTGAGCTTTGAGCTGACCCCACGCCCAGCTTCCAGAGCCAGAGGATCCGTTTTCGCTCCTGCTGGTAAGACCCTGCTCTTTGATCCCAGGTGGTTAAATACTTGTGCTATCTGGCAGGAGTTGTGCACGCCTCTAATGCAAACACGGGGTAGCTCTGATTGCCCAACAGTGGCTTTATTACCCACCTCCTGTGGCTGTTTGTGGGGGTTTGTGTGTACTTGAAGGGCGTGTGTGGCTCCATGTACTTTAACCTTGTTTCTGGTGTGACAAACTGTCAGACCTGCCACATATAGGCTGTCCTGAGACAGCGAGAAGCAAGCTGGGCCAGTCTGTGCTGCTGTTCCATGGTCCAGCTGCACCCAAACAAGCTTCTGACTTCAAATTCAGCTGGAAGCTCTGTACAACTACAGACCAGAGCCTTTCTTACTGCAGCAAATAAAATGCAGGCAAGTCTCTGGATGGTTGACTCCTATTTCTTTTGAAAAGGAAAACCAACCCATCTGCCTAATTATGCACAACCTTTGCTT